>CM061131.1:46766217-47193251 GCA_030789695.1 Scilla litardierei
ATCCATGAACTGTCTTCACATGCATCTTTGATGTTCTTTGGTTCAATGGATGAAAGGAAAGCACAATGTGCCATTTGTTCAATTTGACGACGAGTTCTAACTCCATCTGTAATATCTCCAATGATTAACTCTGATGGATGATTTGGAACTTGTACAAATGCCTTAGGAAGATCTGCATTATCTGAAACAGACTCAATAGAGGGTTTAGTAGCATCAATTTCATCAAGATTAATATTATCTAAAGAATTAGATAAAGGTAATATATTTTCTTCATCATCAATGATGATGTGAGAATTAGATGAGGGATTCTCATCAAATGTGACATGTAGTGATTCTTCAACTGTTGAAGTTCTTTTGTTATATACTCTGTAGGCTTTGCTACGTGTTGAGTATCCAACAAAAATACCTTCATCAGATTTTGAATCAAATTTATCAAGTGCATCTTTAGTATTTAGAATGAAACATTTACATCCAAACACTTTAAAATAAGATACACGGGGAATGCGATTAAAAAATAATTCAAAACAAGTTTTATTAAGTAATGGCCTTATAAGAACTTTATTCATAATGTAGCAGGCAGTTGCAACAGCTTCTGCCTAAAAATATTTTGGTAGATTACTATCACAAAGCATTGTTCTAGCACATTCTTGTAAAGTTCTATTTTTCCTTTCAACTACTCCATTTTGTTGAGGGGTACGCGGAAAAGAAAAATTGTGTGTAATGCCATTTTAATTACAAAACTTGGTAAAAGAATCATTTTTAAATTCTCCACCATGATCACTACGAATAGTGACAATGTTAGAGGATTTGATCTTTTGTATCTTTTTACAAAATATTGAAAATTTTTCAAAAGCATCATTCTTATTTTGTAAGAATATAACCCAAGTATATCTAGAATAATCATCAACAATGACAAATGCATATCTACTTTTATTCAAAGAGGCTACTCTTGAAGGACCAAACAAATCTAGGTGTAGAAGTTCTAATGGTCTCTTTGTTGAGATAATACCCTTTGATTTCAAAGAAGATTTATGCATTTTTCCTTGTTGACAAGCATCACAAAAATATTTGTGTTTGAAAGAAATATTTGGCATTCCATTTACTAAATTGTGTTTTGAAATATGTGCAAGATTTTTGAAATTTGTGTGTCCAAAACGTTTATGCCAAAGTAATGTTTCATCAGAAGTAATCATTAAACAATGATTGAGAGTAGTAATAGACATGCATAAGATATAAATGTTATTCTTACGCTTACCACGGAATAAAACGGATGACATACCAGAATTGTAAATGATGCAATCATTTTGTTCAAAAACTACTTTGTAATTTTTATCGCATAATTGACTAATGGAAAGTAAGTTGTGTTTTAAACCGTCAACCAGTTGAACATTCTCAATGGTAGGCTGATTTGCATTACCAACTGTTCCAGTGCCTATGATTTTGCCCTTTTTGTTGTCACCAAATGTAACGGTGCCTCCATCTTTATATATAATGTTAGAAAGCAAGTTGATGTTTCCCGTCATATGTTTTGAACATCCACTGTCCAAAATCCATCTTTCCTTTTTAGGTACCTGAAAGATAAAACATTAAGCATTGGTACCCTTTGTATGAGGGTCCATGAGATTAGATCTTTGGAAGCCAAACCCAAGTGGAATTTGGCTTTCTAATATAATCATTGGAATGAACAATAGAATGCATGTAAGTAGAAATATAATTATTCCTATCTTTTAAACAAGAATCCTTAGGAACCCATATACTAATTGTAGTAGGTTTCCTAGGAATTGTTTTTGAAATGTTAGTAACATTTCTTTGTGTAGAAGAAGTAGAAGTGTTTACTTTCTTCGTGTAAATGAATGCGTGATTCTTCTTTTGTGGTTTAACAAAAGTTGTTTTTACACAAGAGGAAGAAGTGATACAAGACTTGGGTGCATCCTTATGAGAATATCCCAATCCTTGTCTATGATTTGCTGGAAATTGAATTTTAAGCAGATCATCGAGATTTGTCTTTCCTTTGTTAAATTTATTAACATTGGATGACATCTTATCATATTTCATCTTTAGTGATGAAATATTTTTATCCATTTCGGATATTTGTGTATGCAATTCAACATTCTTAGTTTTGAGAATTTCATTCTCTTTACTAAGATCCAAAACTAGAGAAGATGTATTCTCAATATGTATGGAATTTGATGTAGTGTTCTTAGAAGAAGATAATTCATGATATTTAATAAGGAGATTATCATTATTCTGTTTCAAAGATTTATGTTGATTATTCAACTTTTTGAAACGAGAATAAAGATCTTTTAATGCTTCTAATAATTCTTCATTATTAAAGGAACTTACCTCTTCTTCTTCATCTTGTGCCATAAAACACATATTAGCATTTTCATTATTGTCATCTTCATCATCTGAAGATTCATCCCAAGTTGCTGCAAATGCTTTCTTCATCTTATCAAACCTCATTTCTCTTCTGGATTGATCATTGTTGGAAGTTTTGAACTTTGCTTTAAGAAGTGGACAATCTTTCTTCATATGTCCTGGCTTAATACAATTAAAACAAAGAGAAGAATCAGTATTTTTAAACTTATTATTATACTTACCTTTTTGAAAGAACTTTCTGAAGTTCTTTGCAAAGAAAGCCATGTCATCATCTGAATCTTCATTATCAGATGTTGTGTTGAAGGCGAGTACTTTCTTCTTCTGATTTGATTCTTCTTTTTCATCTTGTAGTGTGACTTCATGAGCCATTAGGTTACCAATAAGATCTTCCACTGATAATGTGGAAAGATCATTGGCTTCCTCAATAGCGGTGATCTTTGGTCGCCATTCTGGAGAGAGTACCTTGAGAATCTTGCGTACCTGATCAAGAGAAGAATAAACTTTTCCAAGAGCATTAAGAGAATTAATAATGTTAGTGAACCTGGTGTTCATTTCTCCAATCGTCTCTTTGTCTTGCATCTTGAACAACTCATACTTATGAACCAAAGAGGCAATCTTGGTTTCCTTTACTTTATTGGTTCCTTCATGAGTTACGTCGAGTATATGCAAAATCTCTTTAGCACTTTTGGCCTGAGATACTCGATTAAACTCATGTTTATCCATAGCACAGAATAAAGCATTCATGGCCTTTGAGCTGTTGGTCTTTGCAGTTTTGTCGTTGGTGGTCCAATCAGCAACAGGTGTTTCTGGATTTGTGTATCCTGTCTCTACGATGTCCCAAATCTCATAATTCATACTTTGGAGATGAATCTCCATTCGTATTTTCCAATATGAGTAATTTGAACCATCAAATAGAGGAGGACGAGTTTGAGAGTGCCCTTCAGGATGCTGATTGTAGTTGTGTGGAACTGCGTTCATGTTTGAGGAACTTGCTGCCATCTTAACCTTGCTCTGATACCAAATGAAATTCTTGCCTGTAAGGATCAATACACTAGAGGGGGGTGAATAGTGTATATAATAAAAACTGTTGCAAATAAAACGTTACTAATATTTGCAAAGATGACAGAGAAATATAATGACAAGTACTGAAAAATAAATCAATCGCAAACACAGAGATTTATCCTGGTTCGGATCCTTTTGATCCTACTCCAGTCCCCTACTCCCAGTAGAGATTTTCCACTATCAACACTTGCAAAACCGCAAGCAACAACTTTACAAAAATGGCGACACTCCCCGTGTCCCAAACTTTGTACAATCTCAATAACTAGAGATTCAAACTTGTAAAAGAAATAATGAAATAACAAACACCTATAGCCTTGTAATGAATATGAAATATGAATTCAAAAGACGGTGTTTGGAGAAGAGACTTCAATGTTTCCAGATATGAAATGGTGAAACACAATTGAAGTTCTTCCGTTCTTAAATGAAGAGAGAAATCTATCGATTACTTCTTACAAATAAGAATTGAACAACTTTCCCAAGAGTGTTGAAATCCAAGTTCTTCCGTTCTTAAACGAAGAGAGAAATCTATCGATTTCTTCTTGCAATTAAGAAAAGAACAACTAATGGCAAAGTGATTAAGAACTTAATTTCAACTTAAATCAAAAACGTGAGAGAGAGAAAGAGAAAGTTGTGTAAGAAACGTGAGGGTATGGCCTTGTATTTATAGGCTTTGAAAACGGTTGTAAAGACAACGGCTAGAAACTACCAAGGCAACGGCAAGAAACCAACTTAATAGGATAAAATGAAATTAGCAAGCTAAATGACAAATTAGATTGCTAATTTGGAAATGATTGGTTTTTGAGAGTAACGGCAAGAAACCAACTTAATGGGTTAAGAAAGAATTTAGAAGACTAAAAAGAAATTAGCAAGCTAAAAAATCTAACAGGTTGCTAATTTTGAAATGATTGGATTTGTTGTGATTGTTGGAGTACAACCCGTAATGAATGAACAAAAATATCTTTCAATCAATGATTGTCAAAATTAATAGTCAGTGAATTGGAGGGCTAAATTTTGGAGAGGAATTGTTTGTGATATGAGTAATAGGGATTGAAGAATGAAATGACCTATAAAGCTAAGATAACTCATTATAAGGCTTTAACAATCTATGAAATATACAACAATTCTTCTTGATACATAAAGCTGTAGATATTGTATCTTGAGCAATTAGCAGAAGATCCTTGTCGCATATATTCAAGCTTTGAGTTGTTGTTTGTCCAATGTTGTATACTGCATAAATGTTAGTATACCTGCATAGATAGAGTTAGTATAAACAAAATATGTTTGTCACATCAAAACTTATATAGAGATAGAGATATGGAATTGCGAAATTCCAACGCTGGGCACTAGTCCACTAGTGCATAAGCACTAATCGACTAATTGACCTAGATACGTAAAGGGTTTTGGTTCAGCATTTGGCTGCCGGTTTGATCCAATAGTTGGATCTAAAATCGACACAAATTAATAGAGTTTGACTCTAACATGAATTCCTAAATGTTAGGAGATTCATAGGAGTTTTGGTTTGATTATTCCACTATGTTTTATGATTAGATTTGGATTCAAATATATAGTCCTAATAGGATTAGAAAACATATTCTTTGTGCCTTTGGGTGAGGTTGGATTCAAGTTGAACTCCCCCTCTCTCTATAAAAGGGGATCAAGAGGCTCATGATTTCCATATGCAATCAATTAGATCCCACCCATGATTCTCATGCATGGGGTCTCTCTTCTATGTGCAAGTCATGGGTCTTCCATGCACATCCACTCATGCACATGGGGAGCTCTTCCCATCCGTGAGCCGCCAATGATCTCCCATGCTAGGAATATAGCATTAGTCCATGTATGAGCCTAACACAAGAGTTGTGTTAAGTCCATGTGCGAACCCCGACAAGGTGTCGGCCCTCGTCAATATGGCAGAGCCTCGGACCATCCGAGACTTGCAGTGGTTGAACGGTAGGATCGCCGCACTAGGGAGGTTCCTGTCGAAGTCCGCGGAGAGATCGCTCCCTTTCTTCAGAGTCTTGTGAAAGGCTCTCGACGCGGCTAAAATTAATAGGAAAGTGATCTAGTGGGACGACGCCTGTGCCCAGGCATTCACAGAGCTGAGGGCTTACCTGCAGAGCCCACCGCTGCTTGCAAAGCCCGAGGAGGGAGAACAGCTGGGGCTGTTCCTAGCCACCAATGAAGAGGCCGTCAGCTCAGTCTTGATCAAAGAAGAGAAGGGTGTGCAACGACCTGTCTACTATGCAAGCAGAGTGCTTCGAGATGCAGAGACCCATTATATCCACATAGAGAAGGTTGCATACTGTCTCGTCACGACGGCGAAGAAGCTCCGACCATACTTTCAGGCTCACACCATCGTCGTCCACACCAACCTGCCTCTCGAGAAGAACCTGAAGAAGTTAGAGCAGTCGGAAAGAATGCTCAACTGGAGCGTCGAGCTCAGAGAGTTTGATATAGTATACAAAGCCCGGATGGCGATCAAGGGCCAGGCACTGGCAGACTTCGTGGCAGAGTGCACTATGGAAGACCTCCTGGAGGAATTTCCAGGCACTCTTCCGACGGTTGCATCTCGAAGAGCGATGGGAGTAGCCAGCCCTCGAGGCCCGTCCAAGAAGAAGTGTGTAGATTGTGGACAGTTCATGTCGACAAGTCGGCCACTGGGTCAGGGACGGGGGCAGGCATCGTCATCCAAACTCCCGACGGATGCCTGCTACGGTACACCCTACGCTTTAACTTATCGGCAACCAATAATGTGGCGGAGTACGAGGCCGCGATCAACGGGTTGAAACTTTGCCGAGCTATTGGGGATACGATTGTGCTGTTGCTGAGCGACTCGCAGCTCATCGTCCAACAGGTCCAGGGGAGCTTCGAGGCCTGGGAGGAGGTGATGAAGCGCTACCTCAAGTGCACCCAGGCCGAGCTCTAGAAATTCAAGAAAGCGGAGGTCCATCACCTTCCTCGCTCCAACAACCTCCGGGCTGACGCCCTGTCAAATTTGGCCTCCTCCTTCCTGGCCGAGATTGGGAAGGCCATCTACGTCGAGAACCTGCTGACGCTCACCATTGAAGAAGAGGAATTGATGTGCGTTGGCTAGACGACGACATGGATGAGCCCAATAATGAAATACTTGGAGACATGGGCCCTGCCCGAGGAGCGGCTGCAAGCCACGAAGGTCGAGAGGCGGGCCTTGTCATTCGTGCTCTTCGACGGAGTGCTATACCACCGACACCGCACGAGCTTCGACGTCCTGCCTTACCTGAAGTGTCTAGGGCCAGAGCAAGCGAACAAGTCGTCCGCGAAGTGCACGAGGGCTTCTGTAGAAACCACTACGGTGGGCGTACTATCGCCCACAAAATAGTGTGCGGGGGGTACTACTGGCCAACCATGATTCACGACGCGGCCCGATACGTCAAGAAGTGTGGGGCATGCCAAAATTTTGGCCGACACACGGCGGTGCCTCTGGCGAACCTGGTGCCTATCCTAAGCTCGATCCCTTTTGCCAAGTGGGGGCTCGACATCCTCGGACCCTTTTCGAAGGCCTCCAGAGGGAGGAAATACCTGGTCGTTGCCGTCGATTACTTCACCAAATGGGTCGAGGCCGAACCTTTGGCGCACATCGTGTGGCCGGACATGAAGAACTTCATTTGAAAGTCCGTGATTTGCCGCTTTGGGATACCTCGTTCCATAATGACAGATAACGGGAGGCAGTTCGATTGTGAGGGCTTCCGATATTTCTGTTCGGGCTGGGGAATCAATCTTCATTTCGCATCCGTTGCCCACCCTCACTGCAATGGAATGGCAAAGGCAGCGAACAAATGCATATTGGCCCCCCTGAAGAAGAAGGTCGACAACGCTCTCGGATCTTGGGTGGATGAGTTACCGGGCATTCTCTGGTCGTATCGCACAACCCACAAAGCTGCGACCGGAGAGAGCCCGTTCATGCTGGCGTTTGGGTCGGAAGCGGTCGTTCCCATGGAGATTGGAGAGGAAACTTTTCGGCTTCGGTACTTCGACGAAGACATCAATGTGGAGAGCCTCAGTCTCAACCTCGAGCTCGTCGACGAAGTAAGAGATCGAGCTCTGACGAACCTCGTCCATCACAGCCAAAGGATGGCCCGACACTACAACTCCCGGGTCAAGAAGTGGAGCTTCAGGATCGACGACTTAGTCCTCAGGGACGCCACCTTCAAACCAAAGATCGCTCGCCGAGGGAAGCTAGCAGCAAAATGGGAGGGGCCTTACGAAATCATCGACATCGTCAGGCCGGCCACATATATCCTGGCATCCCTGGACGGAGGCGAGCTAGCTCACCCATGGAATGCAGAACACCTACTGAAATACCATCAATGATTGTGAGTTTTTAATAAAATACTCTTTTTCCTGCACATTTTCAAATTTTGCCGTCTCCACTTGAAAATTTTCAGTTCTGCGGGGACACTCTCAAATGAAGACTCCGGGGCAGGATCCTTCCTTGCCACCCAAACCGGAGAGCCAAATGTGGGATAGGCGACGGTCCAATACCCGTCCGACTATAGAGATTGCGGGGAGGCGACGGCCCAATACCCGCCCTCTCAAAAACTCCGGGGCAAGCTTACGGAGCTTCGCCACCCAAACTAGAGAAAAAGGGCATGGGCCGAGCTACGGCTCTCTTCCCCCTCAAATGAAGACTCCAGGGCAGGATCCTTTCTCGCCACCCAAATCGGAGAGCCAAATGAAGGGTGGGCAGCGGCCCGTCCGACTATCAAGTCTGTGGGGAGGCGACGGCCCAATACTCGCCCTCTCAAAGACTCCGAGGCAAGCTTACGGAGCTTCGCCACCCAAACTGGAGAAAAAGAGCATGGGCCGACCTACAACTTCCTCCCCCCTCAAATGAAGACTCTGGGGCATGATCATTCCTCGCCACCCAAACCAGAGAGCCAAATGCGGGGTAGGCGACGGCCCAATACCCATCCGACTATAGAGGTTGCGGAGAGGTGACGGCCCAATACCAGCCCTCTCAAAGACTCCGGGGCAAGCTTACGGAGCTTCGCCACCCAAACTGGAGAAAAAGGGCATGGGCCGAGCTACGGCTCCCTTCCCCCCTCAAATGAAGACTCCGGGGCAGGATCCTTCCTCGCCACCAAACCGAAGAGCCAAATGCATGGTAGGCACCGGTCCAATACCCGTTCGACTATAGAGGTTGCAGAGAGGCGACAGTCCAATACCTGCCATCTCAAAGACTCCAGGGCAAGCTTACGGAACTACGCCACGCAAACTGGAGAAAAGGGCATGGGCCGAGCTACGGTTCCCTCCCCCCTCAAATGAAGACTCTGGGGCAGGATCCTTCCTCGCCACCCAAACCGGAGAGCCAAATGCGGGGTAGTGATAGTCCAATACCCGTCCGACTATAGAAGTTGGGAGAGGCAACGGCCCAATACCCGCCCTCTCAAAGACTCCGGGGAAAGCTTACGGATCTTCACCATCCAAACTGGAGAAAAAGGGCATGGGCCGAGTTACGGCTCCTTCCCCCCCCCCCCCTCAAATGAAGACTCCGGGGTAGGATCCTTCCTCGCCATCCAAACCGGAGAGCCAAATGCGGGGTAGGCGACGGCCCAATACCCGTCTGACTATGGAGGTTGCGGGGAGGCGACAGCCCAATACCCGCCCTCTCAAAGACTCTGGGGCAAGCTTACGACGCTTCGCCACCCAAACTAGAGAAAAAGGGCATGGGCCGAGCTACGGCTCCCTCCTCCCTTCAAATGAAGACTCTGGCGCAGGATCCTTCCTCGCCACCCAAACCGGAGAAGGGCACGGACCGAGCTCCGCACTCGCTTCTCCCCCCTCAAATGAAGACTCCGAGGCAAGCTTACAAAGCTTCGCCACCTGAAGCGAAGAAGGGCATGGATATCCATATCGGGGCAGGCCTCGCGCAGGGCTAAAACCCCCGGTCAATACACGGTCCCGATAAAGTAAGCCCCTGATGCGACCTGTCATAACAAAAGGACACTCGAAAATCCTGCCATTAATGACAACATGCCCCCGAGAAGCGCCGGCTTGACGCTTCACGTCTGACACCACCTGGCAAAAGTGGGTTCGAATGACTTGACCCTGACAAGCCAGCTCATGGTGCCAGCTCATCGCATCCGCCTGTTAGAGGCTATCATCTCTCGCCGTCTATACATATTCCCCTCCTTTCTTTAAAGGAGAAAAAAATTCTCCCGCCTTTTCCTCACTCAGGCCAAGGACTGGCCCCACCACCATTAATGCGGCCCGAGAAACAAGGCAACCAACGGACGAGATCTTACTGCCACACCGACCATGGGCGAGCACATCTGGGCGCAATACCTCGACTCGCACCACCCTGTCTACCTCCCTGGTTGCCTGAAGATCGCCCTCATGCTCGAATCAGACATATCATGTCTCAACATCCTACTCCCCCTGGCTCAACGCTCGTCGGCAGAAGAATGTTGGGGGCATTCATACCCTTGCAAGAACACCATCCGCACAACCGACAAGGAATAAGGGAAATAAAAAATATATATTTCATTTATTCAACCTTCCGCTAACACAGAGCCCGTCAAGAATACAATATGACATCAAGCTCGACCAATAGCCAGCCGTACAAAATTACAAATTTCCCTACGACTAAGAGTTCCTCGACCATGCCGCCTCACCCTCGGCCGCCACCCCCGGGAGCTGGCGTCTCTGCCAGCCGAGCCTTCATCTTCTCCATCCCTTGGAGGACGCCCACCTCCCTTGCCTCTTGCATCAACGGGCTGAGCTCCTCGTCCTGGTAGCGGTGGACGGCGGCTTCATCATGTCCCGGTCAGCCTTCTCCTTCTCCTCCAGCTGCTTCTTGAGGACGGCCTTCTCTTTCTTCTCTGCCTCGATCGTCTTTCTCAGCTCGGCTATCTTCTGGTGCTGGATATCGATCACCCGCTTCTTACCGCCCATTTCCTCGACGTGCCTCTTCAGGAGATCATCCCTCTTACCCTCTTCCTCCTGAAGCCGATGTGCAAGCGCGGCCTGCTCCGCCTCGAGCCTGGCCTGCCTCGCCGCGAAGTATTCAGTCCCGTGCCTTCTGAACGTCACGGCCATCGTGACCCGCCCCAGCTCCGCATCCTTTTCTCGCAGCTTTTCACTTGCATCATTAAGATCGGCCCTCGTCTGCTCGAGAGCAGCCTTCGTTATGGTCGCCGGGGTGTGGCGCTACAGGGCCACCGTAGCCGCCATCGCCTACAAAAGGATTCGACACAGTAAGACGAGCGAGAAGACTTCGAGGGTGAAGTGAGGAGTTTGACATATCTGCATAGTGTGCCATATCGTGGAGTCACACAACCGCTCCGAGCCTACATTGGTCAAGGACTCACTATCCCGCGGCAGCATGCAATACTCCGCCAGACGGGCTACCACCCCGGCATCCTCGAACACCGACTCCTCCCTGCCTACCCGGTAGGTCGGCCGGTGAAGATCCTCGCTTGGCAGAGCCTTGGCCTCAGCCTTTGTCAACTTGAAGTGGGCAAGCGATCCCACACAACTCAGCTGCGCCTTTCTTCCCATCTCCCACGTAGGAATCCTGTAGGGCCATTTCTGGACGGGGGTCCCTTGCAAGGCTTATCCGCGGTCAGGACGAGACGACCACTCCTGGTTTGGATGATCCCTCCTGCGCATCCCCGCTAGCTTGTTGGGGGAAGCATCCGATTCGGACGTACGTCGCCTCCTGTTCGCCCCCACCACAGCGGGGCCTCGACACTTCGTTTTCGGGCCACCACCTTTGCGGGCCATCCTCTTCCATCACCTTCTTACCCTTATCCCCAGGGTCGGTCTTCTGTGCAACCGACACACCAGCCGCCCTCAACACTTCCTCCCGCGAGAGCATCATGTCTTCACTTGCAAAGAAAAGAAAGATTAGGGTAAGCCTACCTGAGAGCTCGCCAGAGTCAAAGTACCTTGGAGCCAGAAATCCTGGGCGAGTCGATCGTCCTGTATCAATCTCACCAGTTGGAGGTCCACCGCTAGAAGCTTCACCAAAATTTGAGCAGTTGCCAAGTCTTTGCCCGTCAGTACCACCTTCTCGTTCACTAAAGGGTTTAAAACCCCACAGTTCGACATCAACACCACGTCGACTGACATCATGACGAAGACAAAACTGTCCATCCACTCCCCCATATCCACCGGTACCCCGACAATTATTTCTCGTCCCTTCCTCGCATAGACACGGTAGTACATCCCCCTCTCCCTTACTACAAAGAAATGCTGGAACAACGCCAGGGAAGGGCTTAAGGAGCTGGCGAGGCACAGGACAACGAATCCGACCAGCAAACTGAAGGAGCAGGGTGCCAGCGCGAAGATCGGCAGCTCTAGGAAGTTCAAAATATGGAGAAGGTGAAGATGGACTGGGAAGCGGAGCCCTAACTCAAGGGACCGAGTGTAAACCCTAACTTCGTTATCACCAGGCCAGCATACCATCTCCTCGGGCCCGGGGAGCCGCACTTCACAGGGCGGACGGGAAAACCGCACCCGAATCTCCCTAACGTTAACCTTGTCCAAGCTACACCGGATGGTCGCAATCGTCCTCTACACGTCTGTTCGCCACATCCTCCGCCTCTGCGGCCTTTGCATCCACTGCATCCTTTCCTCTTCCACTGATTCTTCCTTTACTGCCCCACTACCACCTCCGAACTCAAAACGAGAAGCCATCGATCGAGAAGATCAAGAAATTACCTAGCAGAGCAGCCGAAGCTAAGGAGACGACCGAAAGTGGATCTCCGACAAGGGCAACAGCAGCAATGTCAGCGAGTGATGAACGGAAGCTGGAAAGCGCGAAGGAAAGTTGAAATCGGGAGAAACTTTCGATCGATCCTCTCCTTCCTGTACTTATAGCAAGCTGTAGGCCATCCCGACCATTGATGCATCACCACGCGGTGCCCATCTGAGCTCCACTGATGCCTCGATTGGCGTGACAGTTGCTTCAGCCACGCGTCACATGTTTAGTAGCAGAGACGCTTCGATTTCTCCCACCCTTTCAAATCGTAATAATGGCTAGCTGGACGGGTCTTCCAAGACCATCGCCGCCTCTGAGCGCAGCACGAAACCCAAGCCACCTTTGTCGAGAAAGGCAGAGATGGTGCGTCATCCGAGCCGACCCTGGCTTTCGCCTCGAACCCGAATGACGAGGGCAATTGTTACGACCTAAAGATCATGATAGTCCGACCTACCATCCAAGCCCGCTAGATACCCGGCCGGCTCGCCCCTCCTTCGAAGGCCACCAATACCAGCGGCAGGGCGCTCTTTGCCCCAACTTCGTAGGCCACTTACTTGTTTCCCCAGGTCCGCTAGGCGCCCGTCGACCCTAAAATCCAACACGACTAGGGGAAGGGCGCACTCTGCCTCGGCTAGTAGGAAGGGCACACTCCGCCTCGACTAGTGGGAAGGGCGCTCTCCACCAATATCCCTGCCAGTTGCGTGCCCGTTCCCCTCTGAGTTCACCGGGCATAGCTCGCCAGGCGTACGGCCGGATCGCTCGTCACCAATCAGGAGCGACCTAACGACTCGTCTGCGACCTTGCTCCTCAAACGCACTCCGACGACTCTTTGGCACATCGGACACGGCAAATAACCTAGTACAAGGACGCTACTGAAACTTTCGCCGCTCGACAACCTGATAAATACCCCCTGGCCGATGCGCCCCCAGACTCATGGTGCTTTCGGCTCTGACACCCTGACAAAAGCACCCTGGGCCGTTGCGCCGTCTGACAAAAGCGTGGCTGACATGCCAGATCCTGACATCCTCGTCTGAAGCTTCCGTTGACAGGTGGACCAGCTCAGCACGTCGAGTCAACACACTAGGTCAGCCTCACCTATCCGCCTCCATCAGGTATAAATACCCATTCGCCTCCATCGGGAAGGGGGTTGGCAAATTAACTTCTAATCTCATAACTCTCACACAAGAGAAAAGGTCTTCCATATCTTTGTTCTTCCACAACTGATAGCTCTCCACGTAAGGTCGACTCACTCTTAGTCTGACCTGCGTGCCTAGCCCCTGCTTTTAAGCCCTAATACTAACTTAGGCATCGGAGAGGCTAAGGGTTGGACCTCAACCCGGCCTTTCTGACAAGCTCTCCTTGTGCAGGCGGGCTCGTCTTTACTTGTCGTGCTCAACTCCTACCTCCGACAGTGCGGTCGTGGGGCAGAGTCCTCACCGAATGGATCCCGTGGTCGGCCTTCGTAGTGCGCTCAGCCTCGTCACTATACTCATTACCTGTCAAATAGCCTACCCTAATCACATCCTACTCATAACCACCGTGCCCTTGGTTCCTGTAACGACTGGTTTTCATGTATCTGGATTTATTATATTATATTATATGTTTTGGTGGATTTTCTCCTCATGTGTGGTTTTCGTCCCCGTAGCTTTCATTTTCGATCATTTCGTCGTATTTTCTTAGCTTCTTCCGTTGATCGTCGATTTTGGAGTAAGTCATTCGTGACGGGCTTCATATCGGTCATATCTTATTGTTAGATCAAGCCTAGGAGTCTTAGGAATCGATCCCGGAGCTTCGCGCTCCATTTCGGAACTTTTGGTGCTCATTAGCCGGTGTAAGAAGGGGCACCGACCGACTAGATGACGATCCAGTCGGTCGGAAAACCTTCTTGAACCGACTAGTTGGCTTTGTGAATTTCTCAGGAGTTACTGTTTATCGTTAGTCGGTCTAAGAATGTTGGTTGACCGACTAGGTTGCAAACTAGTCGGTCAGCAATGCTTCTTTAACCGACTAACTCATTAACTATTTTTGGTACCAGCTACTGTTCATACTTAGTCGGTCTGAGAACGTTCATCGACCGACTAGATGTCAAATTAGTCGGTCAGTATTTGTTCCTTGACCGACTAAATCTAAATCCTATTTTTGTACAGGAGTTACTGTTTGGACTTAGTCGGTCTGCGTTGGTCAACCGACCGACTAGTTTCCAAACTAGTCGGTCAGTGGTTGCTCTTTGACCGACTAATCAGTGTCGAAACCCTAATTTCTGGGCAGCCGCCAGCCCTTCCTATTTAAACCCCTCCCAAACGTTTTCTTCTTCTTCCTCTCGACCAAAAACCCTAGTTTCTCCCCCATTGAGCCCCCTACTACCTCAAACCCTTATCCCTTCATCCCAAGCCCAAAATCCATCATCCAAACCCTCTCTTAACACATTCTACCTCTCATCTTCCTCAATCTTTCATCAAATCCCCAAAATCCACATCAAAACCCATTTCTCCAGATTTTCCCCATCCATTCCAGATCTGAACCCTAGGTTCTCCGGAGCGTTTCTTCCGCTTCCGATACGGTAATAATCGATCTCTTAATGTTTTCATAACCCGTTGTGTTTTTGTGAAACCCTAACGAAATGAATGTTGTTTTGATAATTGTTTCTCCATAACAGCGACTTCCCCGTAGATTAGCGTCTGTGGGACGAACCCTCGTTGATCGTCATCCTCGGTGCTAGGCAAGTGAAACTTGCCACTTAGGGTTTGGGCCATGTCTTAGGCCAATTGATTGTTGTAGGCGTAAAAGAGACTAGGCGACGAAATGATACTCGCCTAGGCGCAATTTCCGGAACTAGCTTGACAACGAAGCTAGGACCGTCATTTACCATGTTGCATAACTATCATGTTATGTTTAATTTTGATTAACGGTACGCGAATAAATTGTCATCCATGCTATCCATGTTGTATGTCGCATACGTAGCACACGCTACAATACTTGTGTTTCCTGGCCCGTGTTCCAGAAGCGGGCTACGTGAGTTGGTTGATAGCCAATGCCCGACCTACTTGTTTACCGGCTAGGCACCTGCGTTGCAGGCATAACCCTACGCCATACATGTTAAATACACTTCCTGGCTCGTGTTCCAGAAGTGAGCATTCCGTGTTCGGGGTAATTCCCTGGCTCGATACACGTGGAGGGGTAGAGATAAACGGTCACTTGAGCTTAGGAGTTGGCCCGATCAGCCACTCTAGCCAACAGGCGGAATCTCTGTGCATAACTTGTTTACTTGACTGTTCACTTGACATGAACCACTTGACTTGTACTTGTCCGTGTTTTACTTTTTATCCGTGACATACTTGCTACTTGTACTTTCATTTACTTGTCACTTCCATACTATACTTGCCATGCCATGCATCATACTATAACTACTAAGTTGCTAGTTTACCTTACCTTCAGTTTCCTTGCCCAAGTCTTTTAGACTTGCTGACATGTGCCCCTTTACTCTTTTGGGTGACACATGTTAAATCTCGAGCCTGAGTCCGTTGTTGAGGACGAGGTGTTTGCGGACGCCGTGCCCGAGCCTGTGTTTAGCGAAGAGTACGTGGACACTGGGGACCAGTCCTAGTGTCTTCGTTGAGCTTTCTTTTGTTTAGACTGCTGTTTTGTTGTCGGTGCGTGGCACCTATACTTTGTTACGTTGTTCCTTTTGTTGGCCTTGTTCTGGGCCTTTAGACTCTTTCTTTTAGCCTGGTGACTTTTCTGGATGTTGAACTAAATTTTCATGTTGGACAAATTATGAGATATGAGATTTTATTTCTGTCTCTCCTTGTGTTATTATTGTTGTTCCGTTTGTGGTTACAGGGACCTGCTTATATTTTATTGACGCTTATCGGGTTTGGGGCTTCACAGCTCCACTCTCGTGCGGACCTTTTCACGTCTCGCCTCCATTTTAGGGAAGCGGGGCGTGACAGTTCCCCTTAATACAAATTCATTGTACGCGAGTTTTACCCCGCAACATTTTTATTTCATGATTTGATTATGATTTGATTGCAATAATATGTTTTGTTTCAGGGATTGCTCGCAAAAATATATCGCTTGCTTAATTAGCTTTATAATGTGATTATTGGCTAGATAATTATGAGAATCCTATGATCACGCTGCCGTTAGTAATCTAACCTAACGGTGTATGATATCACCCCGTGGTTCGAATAATTATTAAGCAGTTCGAATAATTATTAAGCAGTTGTATTAGATTTTTTTTGCTTAGCTTGCACTAAATAATTATAAGGATCCTATGATCGTCCTGCTGTTAGTCATCTAACCTAACGATGTAGGACGGTGTACCATGGTCCAAGTAATTATTTAGTGATTTTATTTATAATGCTTGCTGGGCCACATGCTAAATTAAATTAAATCGCTTGATGTGTTGTTGCTCCGAAATATAGATTGTTTGCAATCTGATTGCTGTTGTTTCATATTTTGCACAAAAATCTAATTAATTCAATAGATTAGTAGACATAAACCCAAAGAAGTTGGAATTACAAAAGGTGCATGTATATTTTATTGGGTTTGAAATTCAATTTTTCACATTGGTGTTTAACTAAGAAAGGCATGTGTAGACAATGTTCTTGAATTAAGGAACATGGAGCTTGATGTTTTAATCCACTAAAACCCTCCAACCTCATACAGTGCCCGCTTGGCCAATAGATTAGATTGAATTGTCTTATCCAATTTAATTGCATGACTTTGTTTTTCCAACTATATCAAGTTCATTACGTTTCCTTAGATTGTAAAGATGTGTACTTAGGTTGATACTATGGTTGTGATGAAGGTCAAGCCTTAGCTTTTTTATACATCGAAAAGCTGGTTAAAGGCACACGTGCAGTTCGCGTCCACCAGGGATCGATCCCTAGTGGACCCACTGGGAAGCGGAGGTAATGCTGATGGACCACAATCTGTTATCATGCCTTAGTTTTTCAATCCTAAGTGATGCATCTTTGCTACCATAAGATGGATTCAGGTGGTGAGAAATATGGCTTTGTTGACGAAGGTCAAGGGTACATACGTAACACCATACTAGATATGAAATGTATGGGAATGAATTGACTAGACATTATGGCTTATTGACGAAGGTTAAGGTCATAAGGGGTAGGAGCAAAAACCATATTGGGAATCACAAAAAATTGTGATTTACAAAGAGTTTTTCTACCTTCTATAAGTGCGACATCTTGTTGACGAATGTCAAGGTTGTCAAATCATGATAGTTGGATCCCAATTTCCACTATAAAATTATAATGGTAATTTTCCTTTATGTTTTGGGTTGAATATATTCGCAAAAATTAGTGGGAAAAATAATTAGATGAGACCCAATCAAATTATTTATGAATGTATGTAAACATCATTATAACTCTTTTCTATTATTATGCAGCATCATGGCTAGCCTTGAATTTGTCTCTAATTTGATCACACCCATTTGACCTTATTATTATGACTGGCTGATTAAATTTTTGGTTTGCATGGATAAATGACAAGATTAACATACATCATATTTGCAACCACATATAATCCACCAATTGAGAATTCCAACAATATATATACTAAAGAGTATGTCCTCAAGATGAATTGGATTCATAGAGGAGTTGGAATAGTTGGGGTCGGATAATGAATTATATGGTGATATAATTCTTATTATTTCTATCACATTCTCTTAGTTTATATTGAATGTAAATATGAACAAACTGAAAAGTGTTTCCAGATCCCCTCAAAGTGTAGAGGTAGGTGGAGATTTCTGTTTCGAAAGGAAAATACACCAGTTATGCTTGCTAGTTCTTCTTTACGTCTCAAGGCTATATGCAAGGGACATAAGAAAAATATTAAGTGTAAAGTTGGTGTCAAGAAGGTGAAAGTGAAGAAGAATAAAACTGCAAAAGGTGTATGCTTTCTTTTGTCATTAATATGTGCACTAAAAGAGAAATTGCAAGGATGACTTGGAACCCTTGGAAAGAAGGGGCATATGATGCCTCTTCTTTAAGGTGTATTCATAATTCAAAACGAACTCCTAAATTGTAATATAACTTGGGTACCTAAGTTAATTCTCATATATGTAAATGTTACAAGGAATGAGAATAAGTAGAAGAGTGGTATTTGGTGGGATATCTATACTAGTTGGAAATTGGAGCAAATGTTGCAACTATTTCAATATAGTATATTCACACCAAGGATTGCCTTATGGTAATGGTTCTATTTTACACTATTTATTTTATGTACCAAATATGACATTGTATCGGTTTCTTTATGGATAAAGAAGAATACATATTAGGGAATCTCGTGAATATTTTCCATAGGATTAATTTTGGTGCATTAATTAAATGTGTATATGTTTTGAATGTGAATACCTTATAAAATATTCATGAGATGAATAAAAGAAAGAATCCAAGTGCAAACAAAACTTCTTGCGAGATTGTAGACCAAACCATGAAAGTGAGAAAGACTTGATAGTTGTGTAAGAAACGATTGTGAATCATTTGTAATTATGAATCATGTGCAACCTGCAAATCTTGTCTTGTAGACTTAATGGCTAAAATACCTTTGTAGGACAAAGGGAAAAGAGTTAGTGAACTCTAAGGACTCATACATGGCGATGTATGTGGTCCAATATCTACATAAGCTAAAAGCAGACAATTCTACTTCATGAAGTAAAGTGCCCAAAGTAGTTAAGATTTTTCGATGAGATCGAAGAAGAAAACACTTATATCTGAAACTCCTTGCATATTTAAAAGAGAATAGGATTCTCTCTCATGCCACTCCTTGAACATCAAGGAAAATGATTCGCTACTTATTAGATAAGATGTGATCCATGATGAGTAATGCTGAGTTGTCTCTTTCATTTAAGTGTTTTGCCGTAGAGAAGGAAGTGCGCATATTGGATATGGTTCTACCTAAAATTCCATGGGAGATATGGAAATGATCCAATCTTAAGTTTGTTAAGATATGGGATTGGGGTGGGGCATGATACTTAATGTTCTTAGTTTGTAAATATCCAAAGAATTTTTAAGGAAATTTTCTATCAATCTGATGAACAAAAGAGTTTTGTTACTCAGTGTACAACCTTCTTAGAGAAGGAATCTCTTGGTGAAGAGATAGTGGGCAATATGATAGAACTGGAAGGTGTTCTAGAAACACAAACTACAAAGAATTAAGAGACAAAACCAAACGCCAATGTTGTGCTTAACTATACTCAGCCAATTAGTAAACTAGTGTGCATCATTATTAATGGTGACCCTACTATTTTCTGAGGATCCAAACAGAGTGGGGACTCTGCAAAGATAGCTTGATGCTATGAAATCCAAAGTTGAAAAGGTTGAGACCTGCTAAGGAAGGTTGGTGTGGTAAAAGGATATCGTTAAAAGATCTGGCGAGATTTACCATTAATAAACATGCTTTAGTCCATTCGGATAATGCTTGCTAGAGTAGCTTTCCATGACTCGAACAAGAGAGCTTGAAGTCAGTGGGAGCAGTGGAGAGCAAGCAGATCACTTAAAATCCATTTATAGATTAGAGCAAGTATCAAGGAGTGGGAACATCCAAATTGATGACATAGTCAAAGAGTTTGACTTCATCAAAATAAGGATAAACCATGCACAAGGTCAGTGGGAGCGTTGTCTTAATCCTTGTAGTGTACAAGGATTATGTGCTTTTGATTGCTAACAACATAGAGATGTTGAAATCAATTAAAGCATGAATGTCACTAAGTTTCTCCATAAAGAGTTTAGGAGAACCTCGGAAAACCAAAAAAGATATGTTGTAAGTAATTAAGAAGTACTAACAATATATTCATTGGTTACGGTGGGAGTAGTAATATTTTGGTAAAAAGATTAACTGACTCCAAGTTTTCCAAAGGTGACATGGAAGACAACTAAACATTGGGAGGATAAGTTTTCAACCTTAGTAGAAGGACAATAGCTTGGAAGAGTTCCAAGCAGGATACCATGGCTCAGTACACAAATGTATTGAAATACATAATTATACTTGATGATGCATAAGAAAATCTTTGGATAGGTCCAATGTATATCTTGAATAGATTTCATGTGAGACATGAGGTTCAAGATTGACATAAAGGGTTAGTATGTAGCAGATCCACTCACGAAGGCATTTCTAGTGGAGAAGACCAGTATGAGATACTGTAATTGGCTATAAGTGCAAGTGAAGATGCTAGGAAATATATGGCCTTATGTTAATTACTGAAATTGACATTTCTCGTTCAAAATGATAGTAAGCTATTTGGTCCATTTTATCTATGTAATCTTTATGCATTTAAGTGTGCACCTATATGTTATAATATGATTACATGGATAAAGTCCTTGGAGATGTGTATGATGTACATTGAGATCATGATGAGATCATGATAATAAGGCTCAATGGTATCTCCTAAGATATTCATGGTCGTTGGAATATTAAGAAATAGATATCTGTATTCTGGATAGACCATTGTGCATTGAGCTGAACCATATGATGGTAGTGGATGGCCTCATAGCCGATTGATGTGGAGATATCGTTAGACAATGACATGTGCTTGTAAGACACGTTCACAGGAACGACTCGTCGAGATGCTTCTGTATGGTATTCATACTCTGACTGTCAACGGAAAGCTCTCATGTGATAGTAGGTGCCACAAAGTCCTTATTATCTGAGATGTGCTAAAGGACCTTGCACGTGGAAGACTATACTTAAGCTTTTACCAAACATCGGTATTGCCTGATACATAGGCACTCGCTGGGTATAGCCTGATACATAGGCACTCGCTGGGTATAGTCGAAAGCAAGCAAAGGGAGTGGCCATCAACATGGGATGTGACTCCTTTGGTATGCAAGGTTAGTGTCGCACAACTCAAATGTGATTCATAGTTAAGTCCTTGGCCAAGGCAGGCAGATAAACGTGTTAGAGTAACAAGTTGTATCTAACCTCTAACTATGGTATCAGATTTCACTTTGGCTATAAGGTATAGTGGGGTTTGACAGGAAGCCATGCCCTAGACACATTAGCAATATAGTGGTGACGAAGGAACCGAACTGCACAAAATCTGTCACTATAAGGCCTAGAGTTTGGTTCATATAGACTCAGGTATATACCAAATAATAATGGTTCCATAATGAGGGTTCGGTATGCATGGCTAGAGACTCTACCGTATTAGAACATGATACGATCGTGCTCGTTGGAATTGGGCTATTAGAGTCACACACAGGTGACGACCTCTCATAAAAAAAGGAATAAAACTTCACGTACATGTGATGTATGGGATAGATCACAAAAGTGTTGTGATTAATAGAGAGTGGCACGTACAAGGAGTTGCGAGTGCACATGAAGATGTTCGTAAGGAGTTACAAATATTCTAAGATGAAGAAGAGATGCATAAACTCCAAACAAAACCCCTAAAATGTGGTTAGTTGACTAATGATGCCTCTGTAGTCAACTAATCAACCTGCATGAAAAACAGAGAGTTGGTTAGTCGACTAGTGCTTTGTCACTAGTCGACTAACTAGGCACTAGTCGACTAATGCACTAGTTGCTCCAGATGCGTAAAGGGTTCTGATTCAACATTTGGGTGCAGGTTTGATCCAATAGTTGGATCTAAAACCCATCCGAATTAATATAGTTTGACTCTAACATGGATTTTGAAATGTTAGGAGATTCATAGGAATTTGGTTTGATTAATCCACTATGTTTTAGGATTTGATTTGTATTCAAATACATAGTCCTAATAGGATTAGAAAACATATTCTTTGTGCTTTGGGTGAGGTTGGATTCAAGTATAACTCCTCCTCATCTCTCTATAAAAGGGGATCAAGAGACTCTTGTTTTCCCCATGCAATCAATTAGATCCCACCCATGATTCTCATACATGGGGTCTCTCTTCCATGCATGAGTCATGGGTCTCCCATGCACATCCACTCATGCACATGGGTGCTCTTCTCATCCGTGAGCCGCCAATGATCTCCCATGCTAAAAGTATCACATTGATCCA
Source organism: Scilla litardierei (assembly GCA_030789695.1). Taxonomy (NCBI): domain Eukaryota; kingdom Viridiplantae; phylum Streptophyta; class Magnoliopsida; order Asparagales; family Asparagaceae; genus Scilla; species Scilla litardierei. The sequence goes on from CM061131.1 coordinate 46,788,402, forward strand.
TGTTTGAGCCTAACGCAATCACATGGAGATCGTTCTTCACCTCCTCCTAATCCCTAGCCACAAAGATTCGGAGTTAAGTTCGGGCTCAGGAGGAGTTCGTGGATTGTGACGGGGTTATCATCGTTGTGCGACATCTATAGCACCATGGTAGATGATTGTCGGTGTTTGGTCTTCATCAAAAGAGATTTAGATCACGGATATCGTGTAAGAATATACACGCAAATGTATGACCTTTTAATCGGTATTAATTTCAAATGTTGCAGTAGATCTTGATTATAATATGCTAGTTGTAGAAAATTTTGGATTTTCAGTTTTCCCTTGCATTGCTAAATAGTTTATCATATCTAGCATATTCACTGAAAGAAACATTATGCTTGTATTAATGGATCTAACCTGCCATCATTAGTTTGGCTTGTAAGTGAAGAAGGGAAGGTGCATAGGCTGATGTACTTTGTCAATACAATCATAGCGATGCTATGTCTGGCCCTTGATGTGAAGATTAAGGAGTGTGTGTCTGAAGTAACTCCATGTTAATAGCGATACAAATTTGCAAAAAAATATGAAGCTACTGAATGGATGATGTAGGAATATCTTATAGTTTGAAATGGTTGTTATCACTAATGTGCCAATACTAGACAACAGCTGGGTCGATACACTTTTGAAGTTGGCTTCATCTGTCTCACTATATTCAAGAAGAATATTGTTGGTCGAACAAATATCCTCACCAAAGTGTCACTAAGAGGTGGCATGAAGATTATTATTGGGGATATGTGGATGGATCCAACCAGTAAGCACCTTGCTTTAGGACAAGTCTAATGCAAAGAAGTTGTAGTGGAAGGCCTTGAATTGTAAGTTAGATAACGAAAGGTTGTTGATGGGATCTTTTACTCAAAGAAACACTTACCCATACGATAAAATTATCAAAAGACTACCTCAATTACAGTAACAGATGAGGTGCAGTTTAAGCAGAAAACCACTTGAGAGAGGTCTTTGAACATTGGAGGCAGCCAACGATAAAAGAGCTGAGAAAACCAACGGGCGATGCGTTTTATCCAAGAGTCAAACAAAATTTACAGAACCAAGAACATCATTGTGCGAATAGCACAAATTAATCTCTTTCCTATTTTATAGGCCAAGAAAGGAAATCGGAAAAAGCTATTCGCAATAATATTATTTGCTAAATGCTCTGGCTTTTTGCCAGATAAATACATGGATAAAAAATTCCCCCATCGCTGTGACTCACATGGCCGACCTAATGAAATCAGTTCTTAGGGTTATCCAGACTTTCATTCTTCTTCCTCCTCTTCCTCAGGAGCTTCCCTTAGCCACTAGAGTCAATTTGCCATGCAACATTGCACATTAGAACCTCATAACAAAAGGCAGAAAACAATGAATCTTAAAGTAGGACTTGATTAAAAGGTTAACAATGCAAATTTGAGGAAACAAAATGAAAAAAAACAAGCAGTACAGCTACATACAAAAAGCACTACAGCATGGTACTACATAGTGGTGGCCAACGGACCGGCATGGCCCGGCCCGGGCCTTGACCGGACCACGGGCCGGGCCAGGGGGGCAGAAGCTCGACCCAATCCCAAGGTCTGGGCCCGGCCGTCCCATTTAAATAATAAAAATTCAAAAAAAAAATCGTAAAAAGTCCTAAAAATGATAAATAATTATAATTACAACGTCAATCAGATCCAGTTGTGGGCCGAACGGTTTTAGAGGCATAAATAATTCAACGGGCTTTTGTTAGCCGAAAAGCTCAGGCCCAAAAATAACAAAAAAGACGTCGAGTTGCGCAATTAAAAAGTAAACACAGCAGTAACTCGGGGAGCGTTGAATTACAAATAAATGAAGCTATTAAGATCACGCATGCTCCGATCTACTGACCGCTAACAAACTTGCCAATTTATTAACCATCACCGTTTCCTCAATTTATATTATATTAACTTCTGTTTTTAAAGGATTCTATAAATCAAAAAAAGTGAGAGCACCAATCCCATTAGCTGGCTGGCTTTGGGTTAAGCGTCCAAGAGATGAATTCAAAAATTCATATAACTGAGATCCCATCCGATCAGATCCATATAATAATATACTTTGTTTTGCAAAGAAAAGGGACAACTGATTTGAAAAATCATCAATTGTCTTCTTATTTGTCCATGACCCACTTCCCTTTTGACACAAGGGCCGAGTATTGACGTGCATCTAATAATAAGGAGAGCCAGGGATAATTAAAGCAAAGCTAATGACCCGAAACTAGGGGTAAAGAATGAAGAGTACGATTAGGAATTTTTAAAAAAAAAATTTAAGGTCCGTTTTGCCCGGGCCACGGGCCGGCCCGCCAGGGGGGCGGAAGTCGGGCCCACGGGCCGAATGGCCATCTTGAGTACTACATACACACAAAAAAGCTCAGCTGGTGCCAAAATTCGTGCATCCCATAGGAGCTTTAACTGCCATGGGGTTTCAGTTAGATGTCATGTAGTTTTGTTGTTGTGCCATGTGCAGCACCAACGTAAACGCATAAGGCCCAAAAAAGAAAGGAAAATACCCACACTAACACCACCACCACCACCCCCCCCCCCCCCCCCCCCCCCCAACCACCACCACCACCAAACCCCAAAAAAACAAACAATCAAACACCCAAACGCACACACACACACACAACAACAACAACAACAACAGGGCCTGCCAACGGCTTCCTGTTTTTCCCTTTTTCTTTTTTGGTGAATACAAATACAACCTATTTTCTAATAGTGAAAATTAGAAATACTAACTACAACATCCAGAAATAATTATAATCAACATGGTGCATCAGTGCTCCACATTCACATCCGAAATCAAATGAAATCTTCATGCATAATATAAAAGATTCGAATGTTCATACATACCGTGATAAATGGTTCAGCCTGCTTCACAAAGATCTTGTCAGATTCATCTGCCCCTTCTTTTTCCTTTGCCCATGTAAGTATTGCATCTTCTGATACAATATCCTTCTCATACAGTACGTTCAGAATCTACAATAACAAATGTCATATATACATACTATCAGTAAGAAACTTACAGACCCCTAATGAAAATAAGAGAATACCACAATATTCAAACTATTGTATCCTCCAAAAGATGTTTGAAGCATCCAGTTAGTAATACTATGGTACTAGTTCCATCAATAATAACTGCCAGACTAACTTAGCATATAAATAAAAGAATCATATTTATTGTAAAATACATCTCCACTTAAAACAAGTATAAGATGTGAGTTTAACAGGTTTAACATGGGCATGAGCTGGAAGGAACATCAATTCTTTTTACCAAATGGAGCAATACTGATGCGTTCACCAGACTGGTATTAGGATACTAAATGCTGACATGTCTTCACCTTACAGACAACGTTTGTTGCTCTACACTTGTACTTTGCTTATGATCAAGAAGTGCATGGCATCAACACATTTATTGGACAATATCATGGCAGGAAGCACAGCAGACACAACCATGGATGCAAATTGCTTCCCCAAGACACGAGTCTCTGTATCTTGCATAAACATCTTGTGTGTGTGTGTGTGTGTGTGTGTGTGTGTGTGTGATGATGATGATGGGAATAGGGGGTATCATATGACTTGTGCGCATTTGTACCATGACGGCCCTAAAAAGTCATCACCACAATATTTTGGACGATAATTATCGTTCGTTTTCATCTTCATATTCTAAAATCCAAGCGCACCAACGATCTAGTTAATCCAAAAAATTTTGCTTGTTGGACTTCAACACCATTCCTTTTCCTTTTTGATCTTCATAATCTAAAACCTGATTGTACCAAAGATCTAGTTAACCAAAACCTTTTTGCTTGTTAATCCACTTGTTAAAACGTTAGCTGTTTTACAACATTAACACTTTTCACCCCTATATAGATATGCTAAAAACTTTCTATTCATTAGATCTGTGATATATTTGACTTTTAGAATATGAAGATCAAATCAAAAAGATCTGATTGTTAAAAAATGCAGAGGAATTTTTGGACATCATATGACACATGTTCATGTCATGACACCCATAGTCTTGACTATACATATATGAGCAATATGAAGATCGACGAGCTAAGAAGGAAATTCCCTTCTAAGCAAGCGTTCGAAGATCGAAAAATTCCCTTCTAAGCAAGCGTTCGACGATTCGATCTGTTCATTTTGATCATATTTTAAAACCACCAACTATCAATTTTCAAATGAACCTAAAGATTTTACTCATTCATCTAGCCATCGCAAAAAGATTAATTACTGTGAAATTGTTAAATTTGTGACAATTGGATAAACGACGAAAATACATTGTATTCACTTGAAAATTGATGGTTTAAGATTTTAAAACATAAGATAAAAATGAACGGATCATATCATCATAAAAAATAAAGGGGTGTGGTTTTGATGCTAGCCAAGAAGGAAATTTTCACTAGCTTATGCATATGTATGTATGTATATCTACACATGCAAATGCATTAGCTAGCCAAGGAGAAAATTTGCTCCTTGGCTAGAAAATTTCATCCTTGGCTAGCACATGCAACCCAATCTCTAATATATTTGTCGACGATGAGTTCTCTTCATTTTGATCATCATGTTCTGAAACATTAAACTATCAATTTTTAAGTGAACCCAATATGTTTTACTCATTCATCTAGATGTTGCAAAAACATTTAGTTACTGCGAAATTATGACGAGAGTATGAATGATCAAAACTTCTTCGATTCACTTGAAAAGTGATGATTTAGGATTTTAAAACATGATGATCGAACGGAATGGATTGAAAAAATAAGAGGGTTCGGTTTTGGCGCTACTTGAGGAGATAAATTTCCTCCTCGGCCAGCTAATGCCCATTCACATACACACATATACACACAAAACAATCTACATTAGAATGCAAGGCAATTCGGGCTTCATTACCTTCTGTATTTATCTTAAACTACAGTCTGATAGCCAGCCATAAAATGGACATGCTATAGTGTTGACTATCTATCTCCAAAGTCTATTATTAAATCATCTAGAGGTTCTTGATATTTTTACCATGTCACTTAATAGGAAAAATGTAGAAAATCCGGATATCCAAAACCACCTATTCATAAGGGTTGTTTAATTGCCACTGTCAAGTGGTGAAGTCAGTTACAATGGGCCCCATTTTCATTATACAACCTGGTAATAATTATAAACAAATGGCTGAGGATTTTCACTCTCTTTTTCTTAGAATCTCATGGGTCATGGAATTAATATGAGCGAATGAGATCAGAAACCATTTTACCCTGCATTTGTGCTCGTCTCAGTGGTTCGCTAATGTATGTGCTGATTTCAGCTTTCTTTCAACACAGATGTCATTGACTCTGCTACAGCCGAGAAAAAAACTCACCAAATATACCCCTAATCTTTTTCAGTGTCAAACGGTTACTTACTGCGGTAAAGAAAGGAGAAAATTCCCTCATACTCTCCAAGCACATCTCCTCGAACTTCATTATCACCTCAATCTACAAAAGCGTTAGCGAGGTAATAATCAGAAAAAAAAGCACAGTAACATCAATTTGAATAATGGCCAAATATAGACATACTAAACAATAAACTGTGAAGAATTATCTCTTCATTGCTGGCAATGTACCAAAGAGGCATGGGCATTTAACACAAGTAGAAGATAAAATGAGGTGAAGTTTATACAAAAAGAAAGATCGAGGGTGAATAATGTTGTTCTACAATGTCTAATTAATACTCAACGGGGAAGTTTGAAAAGCAATCAAGTTGTTTGATGGTTAGATAGGTTAGATAACATCTCATCATTGAGCTGAAAGAGAATGGATTTTTTTTTAACACGGGATCATATTTTGGTCCAGAACCAACAACTGCAGAACATCTCATCATTGAGCTGAAAGAGAATGGAATTTTTTTTTAACACGGGATCATATTTTGGTCCAGAACCAACAACTGCAGGGAGTCATCACACATTGCATGTCATTTTACAAGCAGAAGAAAATGAATAACAATTGTGCATTTGCATTAGCTTCAGTATATGAAGATTCGTTAATTCCTAATGTCTTTTTGCCTCTCAAGTTTAGACTGTTATGGGCAGGGGTGGAGCCAGTATTTAGATTTGCATTGGGGGGGGACACAATGGCTACTGATAATTATTTATACATCTCTTATCACAATAGAAATAAAATATATTCATTTTTCTCTATTTTACAAGCTATAACAAAATTAAATATTACAAGCTTGGCCTAATAGCAAAAAAAAAAGCATATTCAATCTGACTTTGCTGCATTAAACTAGTTGATGGACTATTCAACTTTACATTCCTGTGACTTACTAAACAAATCACAGAAAGGTTGGAAACTAGAGAGAAATGGAATCATACCTCCTCATCTTTGGTTTTAAGGTAATTCTTCAGAAGCTCCTTCCATTTGTCAATTTCTTTTTCAGTATTTGAACGTAGCTCCTCTAAAAAGTACAAATTAAATTCACGGTATTACAATCAAAATATGAGTTATCAAAGAAAGAACTACACCTAAGCACATATAGAATTGAGTAGATCAATAAATAGCAAGCAATCAAGCATATGCACAAACAATTTTTATAGAAGCCCCATGGAAAGTATTTCATATCATATTTTTGCATGTGGTCATTTACATTGACGAAACCTGTGATGAGATGAACACCACCAACAAAAACCAAGCTCCTAACTCGGAAGTATTACAAATGGTATTAGGCCAACACCATTCGGAAGTGCGTGTGATCCCAATGGGATCGTGACATATCAGGGGAGGCGGCGCATGGCAGATCGTGGAGCGAAACTAGGCCACGAGCATTTTTGTAATTTTTGGGGTTGTATGGGTATTTTGTTAAATCTATATGGGAGTTGGGGTTATTGTTCTTCATGTTGAAATTAAGAGAGAAACCACTAGACTAGATCAGAACACTTAGACTTTGGAGAGGTAAGCCTTTTCTCTCGAATCAAAAACTAGGAGAGCTGTTTTATCTCGAAAGAAACCAACACATCTTTGTATTCCACTTTATATCTACAAAAATCTGATTTTTACCACTCAAAACCCTAGATTTTCCTATCAAATTGGTATCAGAGCAAAATCCGAATGACGACGACAAGAAAGGTGGAAGCTGTGGAGGAAAAACTCAATGCCGAATTGGATGGATTTAAGAAATCATGTCAATCGATGAAGGAAAGATTGTCCTCTATCAAATCTATGGTGAATACAGATGCTTTGATGGATGCCCTAATGGACAAAATTTTGAAGATGTATCATTGTCCTTCTCCCGAGAGATTGGATCTAAGACACGATGGTGACAAAAACTCAGATCTAAGACAAAAGACAGGATCTTTGACCAAAGGAGGAGAAAGACGACAACTTTGAAGACGAACTACCACTGGAGTCAGATCTAGGACACCATGGCCCTTGGGATGAAACGTGGAAGGACCAACCAAGAGGCAGCGGGCCTTGATAGGTGCACTGGGGACCTGCGGCATGTGAGAATCCCCTTCGGGGGTGGCGACCCTCGACAAGACCACCAGGGGACTAGCAGCCCGAGATGGCCCAGCCAGGGGCTAGCGCCACACTGGAAGGTCGCCTTGGGCCTCGAGGCCCCCAAGCAACTACTGAAAGCCCTGCCCGGGATTAGCGACCCCTAGCATTGCCGCTCGAGGCCTCACAGCCCCTGGGCGACCCCCCCCCCCCCCCCCGGGCCTCGCGACCCCTGCCAAGGTCACCCAGGCCCTCGCGACCCCTGGGCGGCCTGCTTAGAGATCTGTGATCCTGAGGCGGACACCTCACCCGTACCCTCGACGGACCCACCTGACGCACCTCGCCACGACTCGAGCCCACCTAGGAGGACCTACTATCGGCGCAGAAGACGGGGATACACGACTTAGTGGGTTAGTGGACCTAGGGGTTATTCTAGTCTTTTTCAGACTAGATTAGTAATTCCCCTTTTCTATTTAATCCAGGGCTAGCCGTCTTGTTTTCTTCATGCTTATTTGTGAAAAACTAGGTATCAATTGAGAAGGTACTTAGACTTTGGTCCATTCATCCAAAGCTAGGAGATAAGGTTTCGTCTCGAAAGAGGCCCAATTTATCTTTTGTTATTCGTGATTTAATATATAAAAATTCTCATTTTCATATTTTTCCACCTTTAAACGTTGATTTGAGTATACGATCATCCGGATCGTATCAAATTGGTATCAGAGCGGTGAGATCTGATGGTGACAAGTATGAGGGCGAAGACGGATCTGATGGACGAGAAGATTCAAGGGCTTCGAGAGGATCTCAATAGTGAGATCGAAAAACGATTCGAAGGGTTGAAGAAAACCGTGGGGGATTCAATCAAGGATCACACGCACTCGCACGAAGACATCCAAATTGATCCGGGCCATGAGGAGGGAGGCCGCGCAAACAAGTCGAGATCTCCAAGGGTTGAAGGAAGCGACGTCAGATCTGAAATTTTTGATAGAAACCATGTCGTCAATTCCGGCGATGATAGCGATGTTGCAAACCCTAACGGCCGGGCACGAAGGAGATCGGGGCAAGAGGATCAAAGGGAGGAGAATCAGGACGAATCCATGCTTGAATCAGCGAATCAAGGCCAATCGGAGGCTGCGAAACATGCCCTCTAGGGTTTGCCACAGCAGCAACAAGCCTTCCCGAGCCTGTCCGACCAACGACAGGCCCAATTGGGCCATTCTGCAAGGCGACAGGCCCATCCGGGCCTGCAGAGCAGCGTCAAGCCTTCCCGGGCCTGTTTGACCAACAACAGGCCCAATTGGGCCATTCTGCAAGGCGGCAGGCCCATCCGGGCCCGCAGAAGCTTCTGCAGGCCCATCTGGGCCTGCGACAGCCCCGGCAGGCCCACCTGGGCCTGCGCCAGCCCCGGCAGGCCCACCTGGGCCTGCGCCAGCCTCGACAGGCCCTCCGGGGCCTGTGATAGCCTCGGCAAGCCCCTTGGGGGCCCGCGACAGTAGCAGCAGACCCCTGGGGGGCCCGCGACAGCAGCGGCACCCCTTTGCGGGGCTGTTGGGGGATCGGCGGGCCATGTCGGGTGTGCGGCGACATGGACGAACCCCCCTGAGGCGCGGTGAACATGACAGAAGGCTCCGGGGGATTTGTAGGGTTTGCTCCCTTTCCGAGAGGGGCGTCGGGACACGGCAGAGAAGGATGGGCCCGGTGCGCCACCATCGGGGCCCCTGCGGGCCAATTCTGGAGACCTGAGACTTTTCCACGGGAACCGAGACCAACGGTTGACCCCAGACAGGCCTTTAAGGGCTTCACAGGACGTGGGCAAGGTCCGGGGCTCTTTGGGAGGCCGGACAGCGCTACCCAGCAGTACGGAGGGGCCGGAGGGCCTACTTTTGAGCGACCACAGGAGTTTTCAGGATACTACTATCAGACTGAGGCTCTAGAGAGGCCTAGGTGGCCTGAGGAGCTGTACGGAGAGGTGATGGAGGACCAATGGAGGCGCGGGGTAGAGAGGTGGACTGGGGTGGAGGTCGTGGCAGAGATCGGGGCAGCAGGGCGACATCAATGCAGATCGCCGACTAATGAAGCTACAGATGCCAATATTTGATGGCACCGAGATGCCAATATTTGATGGCACCGAGCCTGATGGTTGGATCTACCGGGCGGAGCGCTACTTTCAGGTGATGAGGTTGACGGAGAACAAGGTCTTGAGAGCCATCGGGGTCTATTTCGAAGGCAAGGCACGTGCATGGTACAGATGGAAGGTGGCGCGGACCGGAGAAGCTGTCAGCACAGATCGTTGATCGATTTCAAGAGACCACGGGGGGAGACTTCTATGAGCAGCTGTAGGCTCTGAGGCAAGAAGGGACGGTGAAAGACTATGTGGAGAAGTTTGAGATGCTGAATAGCAGGGTGAAGGGGGTGATGGATAAGGTCATGATTGAGAACTTCATGAGGGGGTTGAAGCCCTCTATGCGGGCAGAGTTACGGATGCAGAGCCCGGGGACCTTGGAGGACGCCCTTCGCCTGGCCCACAAGGCGGAGAAGTATGCAGAAGAGAGACGCATTCGTGGGGCTTGGAGGACCCAGGGCCAGCACAGCCAGATAGCACAGGTCCCACCGAGGGGGCCACAGTAGCACCAGAGGCCTCGAGGGAGAAGAGAGAAGAGGCCCGACCAGTAGTACCGGGTAGGCAGCTTACTGAGGCCGATATGAGGGCGATGCGTGCTGCAGGCCTATGTTTCAGATGTGATGAGAAATTCAGCCCCGGCCACCGTTGTACGAGCAAGTTACTGCAGATTGTGATAGTGTCAAACGAGGAGTACGCTGATGAAGAGGAGCCCGTGATGACCGAGGAGAGCGAGGTTGAGCACGTGCACATGTACATGGCAGATGTATCCCTGAACTCCGTGGTAGGATTTACCACGAATCATACCATGAAGTTATCAGGATTGTTAGCAGAGGAGGCGGTGACGGTGCTCATTGACAGTGGGGTGACCCACAATTTCATCTCGGGGAAGATTGTTGAGAGGCATGGGCTAAAGTTGAGTACAATGGAGAAGTTCAGCGTACTACTGGGTACAGGAAAGATGGAGGAGAGTAAGGGGCTGTGCAAGGGGGTGTGTCTGAGACTGCAGGGGATACAGGTGGTGGAGGATTTCGTGCCTCTGGAGTTGTGCTATGTAGACATTATACTGGGCGTGCAGTGGCTGAAGAAGCTGGGGGAGATGAAAATCAACTGGAAGCTCCTCAGGATGGAGTTTTAGGATGCAGAGCGGACGGTTGTGCTGACTGGGGACCCGACCTTGTGTTTTTCAGTGGTGGCCTTTAAGGCAATCACGCGGGCGTTGCGGGATGAGGGAGAGGGGTTTCTGGTGGAGTTTCATGGGATGGTGACGAGGGGGAGGAGTAGCGAGAGGAGACCCCAGGGGAGGTGGAGCCAGTGCTGGAGCAGTACCAGGATGTGTTTCAGAGTCCGCAGTGGCTACCTCCAGCTAGGGGACACGAGCACGCGATCGTGCTGCGTGAAGGGGCAACACCAATCAGTGTGCGGCCATACAGATACCCACATGTGCAGAAGGATAAGATCGAGCGGATGGTACGGGAGATGCTGCAGGCTGTAGTGATCCAACCCAGTGAGCCCTTTTTCTAGCCCAGTGTTGCTGGTGAAGAAGGACGGGAGTTGACGATTCTGTGTTGATTACCGGGCGCTGAACAAGGAAACTGTCGCAGACAAGTTTCCTATTCCGGTGATCGACGAGTTGCTGGATGAGCTGCACTGTGCAGTGTTCTTTTCGAAGATCAACCTGAGGGCGGGGTACCACCAGATCTTTATAAGGCCAGAGGATGTGCCGAAGACGGCATTTCGCACCCACGAGGGGCATTACGAGTTCTTGGTCATGCCTTTTGGCTTGACGAACGCCCCTTCGACATTCCAGGCTTTGATGAACAAGGTCTAACAGCCATTCCTACGGAGGTTTATACTGGTTTTCTTTGACGACATCCTGGTATATAGCAGGAGCATGGAGGAGCACTTGGGCCACTTGTAGGTAGTCTTCCAGGAGCTGTTGGCGCACCAGTTGTTCACCAACAGGAAGAAGTGTAGTTTTGGCCAGACACAGATCAAGTACCTGGGGCATGTTGTGTCAGCGGCAGGGGTGGAGGCCGACATGTTGAAGATAAAGGTGATGCTGGATTGGCCAGTACCGACGTCACTGAGGGCACTTCGGGGATTCCTGGGGCTAACATGCTACTACAGAAAGTTCGTCAAAGGGTACAGCACCATAACCTGGCCCCTTACCGAACAGCGGAAGAAGGATGGTTTCAAATGGGAGGAGGCCACCAAGGCTTTTGAGGCCTTGAAAGTGGCGATGACGACAGTACTAGTGCTGGATTTACCTGAATTCAGTGTGTCCTTCGTAGTGGAGACGGATGCGTCTGGGTATGGATTGAGGACTGTGTTGATGCAGGAAGGGTGGCCGGTAGCCTATTTCAGTCAGGTGCTATCAGCTCGAGCACGGCTGAAATCGGTATATGAGAGGGAGCTTATGGCTATAGTCTTAGCAGTGCAGAAATGGCGGCCATATCTGTTGGGAAGAGATTTCGTGGTCAGGATGGACCAGCAGAGTCTAAAATATCTGTTAGAGCAGCGGTTGGTGACTAAGGAGCATCAGCGGTGGTTGTCCAAGCTGGTAGGCTACCGCTTCGACATCGAGTACCGACCGGGACTGGAGAACAAGGCCGCTGATGCCTTGTCCCGCCGAGAGGGGGGCCGACTTGAGTGCTTTGTCTCTACCTATGTGGTTGGACTGGGAGCCGATGTTACAAGAGGCAGAGGAGGACGTAGAGCTGCGACAGATCCGTGAGGTGCTACAGGGCGGGAAGGAGGGACCGACGGGCTATTCACTGGCGGGGCGCAGGCTATTATAACAGGGGAGATTGGTGTTGCCACGGACCTTGGGTTTTATACCGGCCCTTTTTCAGGAGTTCCACAGCTCAGTGACGGGGGCCACTCAGGTGTGCAGCAGACTTACACACGGATGGCCCGTGAGGTGTTCTGGCCAGATATTCGGAGGTGAATCGTGCGTTTAGCGGCAGCTTGTGACGTTTGTCAGCGTCACAAGTATATAGCCATGGCACCAGCAGGGCTGTTACAGTCGTTGGCTTTACCGCAGAGGGTCTGGGAGGAGGTCACAATGGACTTCATCGACGGGTTACCATGGTCAGAGGGATATTCAGTGATATTCGTAGTGGTTGATCGACTGAGCAAGTACGCCCATTTCATCTCTCTGCGGCATCCTAACACTGCCGTCTCAATGGCTGCGGCCTTTACTGGGGAGGTGATCAGGCTGCATGAGATACCGGCTTTCATAGTGTCCAACAGAGACCAAGTCTTCATGAGCAGATTCTGGAGGGAGCTTTTTCAGGTGCAGGGTACAGTCCTGAAGAGGAGTATCGTGTATCATCCACATACGGACGGTCAGACGGAGGTGGTGAACCGCAGTATAGATACTTACCTGCGGTGCTTCGCTTCGGAGACACCTCGTCAATGGTACAGGCGGTGGGCTTGGGCTGAGTATTGGTACAACACCTCGTATCATTCGGCAGCCGGGACATCTTTTCGGGTCCTCTATGGGCGTGACCCTCCACCCTTGTTGCCGTTTGGAGACAGGCAGACCCTGGTGTCATAGGTAGAGGAGAATATGGGAGAGAGGGATGGTCTGCTGGAAGAATTGAAGAAGCATCTGTTGAGGGCACAACATGTGATGAAGACTAGAGCAGATGGACATCGTCGGGATGTACACTTTCAGGAGGGCAATATGGTGTACCTGAAGCTGCGTCTTTACCGGCAGAAGTCATTGGCATGGAGGCAGAATGAGAAACTGGCAGCTCGATACTACGAGTCCTACCAGATTGAGGCCATGATTGGCCAAGTGGCATACGACTGGGGTTGCCACCCTCTTCAATGATACACCCGATATTCCAGGTGTCACAGCTACGGAGAGCGATTGGGGATCAGGCAGCCTCTTCCACTCTATCACCGACACTCACTGATGACATGGAGGTACTGTTGGAGCCACTGACGATGAGGGAGGTTCGTCAAGGAACGAGACGGTGGAAGGGGGTTTTGATTCACTAGGCCGGGTTACCAGACTGTGACGCCACTTGGGAGGCGTACGATGTAGTCAGTGAGCAATTTCCAGATTTCCACCTTAAGAATAAGGTGTCACTTTTAGGGGGGTATTGATGCGGACACCTCATCCGCACCCTCGGCGGCCCCACCTGACGCACCTCGCCATGACTCGAGCACACCATGGAGGACCTACTACCGGCGCAGAAGACGGAGAGACACGACTTAGTGGGTCCTAGGGGTATTCTAGTCTTTTCAGACTAGATTAGTAATTCCCATTTTCTATTTAATCTAGGGCTAGCCGTCTTGTTTTCTTCATGCTTATTTGTGAAGAACAACTAGGTATCAATTGCGTAGGTGCTTCGGCTTTGGTTTGTTCATCTAAAGCTAGGAGATAGGGTTTCGTCTCGAAAGAGACCCAATTTATCTTTTGTTCTTCGTAATTTAATCTATAAAAATTCCCCTTTTTCATATGTTTACACCTTTAAACGCTGATTTGAGTATACGATCATCCGGATCGTATCAGACCCCCTGGCAGGCCGTCGGGGGGTCGGGGAAGGTGTGGAGCACTTTCAGGGGCCCACGGCGCTGATTCTTTGGCAGACAGTAGCAACGACATCTCCCGATGGACGGTAGACCTTGGGGAGAGCCTAAAGATCACCATGATGCCTACCCAGTCAACGACGAGGACGGCAAAGATCCGGAGTGGCCTGAGAACAATTGGGGGATGACAGGATACAGGAGGAGCTCCGTGTGGAGACTTTGGAGCACATCAGAATGCCTATTAGCAATTTCACTTCGACGAACCTAAAGGGAGAGCATGGCAGGGGGTACTCGGTCTTGAAAGCATGGTCTGAAACCCAGATCTTTATGGATGGGTATACCGTGCTGGGAGATATTTTGTGGTGAGCCATCTGACGGAGAAGTTGTAGACGGTTGGTTATTGCTTGGAAGGGAATGTGTTGTCATGGTTTCAATATAGGAAACAAAGGCAACATGTGAGATCATACGTGGAGTTCAAGGACAACTTTGCTAGACAGATTCTGAGACACTCGGGGGGGGGCACTTACACGAGCATCTTCTTGCACTCATGCAAGATAATATAGTTGGAGACTACATGGAGAGGTTCGAGACAATCTCAGGTCGAGTGAGGGGGATACCTGACGCAACGCTGGAGGGGGCTTCAAGAAGGGGCTCAAGAAAAACATCTGTGTTGAGCTCTGCATACTGAGGCCGAGAAGGCTGAGAGATAAGATGGAGCTGGCTGGCACAGATGATCAAGGATAGACACATAGCAAAGCGACAGGACAAGAGAGATTAGAGCGGCTCCATTTTCCACATATAGGCACCTTCCAGAGGACAGAAGGCCCTTGCAGGGGAGTCCAATATAAGAGTCTAGTCTAGCAGAGAGAAGAGCAGTAGTGAATAGCAGAGTAGACAGTTCATGTGCCTGACGGAGGTTGAGATGTAGAGCAAGAAGACGAAGGGGTTGTTCTTTCGATGTGACAAAAATATAACCCGGGACATTAATGCCAGACAGCAGCACCCTCCAAGTGCTACTAGTGGATGAGGAGGTGGATGAGGAGGTGGTGGAAGGTGGAAGAAGAGAAAGTTGAGCATGAGCATCCCCACTTGAACCTCGATGAGGAGGTGGAGGTGGAAGGTGGAAGAAGAGAAAGGTGAGCATGAGCATCCTCACTTGGACCTCACAGAGATCTCACTTAACTTTATTGTGAGATTCACTCTGAACGATACTATGAAGTTGAAGGTGAGGATTTCAGAACAGTATGTCACTGTGTTGATTGACAGTAAGATCACCCATAATTTCATCTCCAACCGGGTAGTGCAGCAGCAGAGAGCGGAGCTGGTATACACTGAGAGTTTCGGTGTGATGATGGGAACGTGAAAGATGGAGCACTGTAGAGGGGTTTGTCGTGTGCTGATTTTGACTCTCCAGTGGATTTAGATTGTGGTGTACTTCTTGCTACTTGACGTAGATAGCACCGATGTGATTTTGGGTATGAGATGACTGCAATCCTTGGGGGACACGATGATCAACTGGAAGCTATTGTGGATGGAGTTTCAAGAGGAAGAGTGTGTGGTAACGCTTCAAGAAGATCCCAGCTTTTTGGTGGAGTTACAGGGGCCGGCAAGAGAGGATAAGGAGCATGAGCATAATATTCCTCCAAAGGTGTAGCGATTTTGGTTCGATTCGAGTGAGTGTTCCAGACGCCTCGTGGACTCCCACCTCCACGGAACCATGAGCATATCATAGCCCTGCGAGAGTGAGTCTCACCTATCACCGTAAGACCATATCGATATCCCAGGTGCAGAAGGACAAGATCGAGAGGATGATGACAGCGATAATTTAGGCAGGAGTGATACAGCTCAGTATGAGCCATTTTTCGAGCCCGGTCCTACTAGTGAAGGATGATAGTTAGAGAATCTGCATCGACTACAAGGCGTTGAATAAGGAGATGATGCCAGAAAAATTCTTTATTCTTGTTATTGACGAGCCCCTAAATGAGCTTCATGGGGGCAGCAATCTTCTCCAAAGTTGACTTGGAGTTGGGATATCACCAAATCAGGATGCGAGTTAAGGATGTGGCCAAGAATGCTTTCCAGACTCATGAGTGCCATTACGAGTTTTTGGTCATGTCTTTTGATTTGACCAATGCATCTGCTACCTTTCAGACTCTAATGAACAAGGTATTCTGTCCATATTTGAGGAGGTTTGTGTTGGATTTTTTGATGACATTATAATATACAGCCAATCTATGGAGACACATGTGAAGCATTTAGAGATTATGTTACAAAATCTGCAGAGCTACTAGCGATATGCCAACAAGAAGTGCATGTTCGCCCAGTTGAGGGGTAGAGTATCATGGACATGTTGTTTCGATGCAGAGAGTGACAACTGATAGATCGAAGATTACGACAATGCTTGACAGGCTACTACAGAAAGCTGCGACATTGCGAGATTTTTTGGGATTGACGAGCTACTACAGAAAATTCGTCATGATGTATAGCATCATCTTCTGATCACTGACGGATCAGCTCAAGGACAACTTCCAGTGGGGATGCGAGGCGAGAAGGTGACGCACACTTTTGAGTCCTTAAAAAGGGCCATGACTAGTATACTGGTGTTATCCCTTCCTGACTTCAGCCGACCTTTTGTGAAGACAGATGCTTTTAGTCATGGGTTGGGTGACCTATTAATATAGGACCAGAGGCCAGTGACAGCTTAGTTTAGCCAGGTGTTGACGATGAGAGCTCGAATCAAGTCCATCTGCGAGCGAGAGCTGATGGCTATTGTTCTCACATTGCAGAAGTAAATACCCGTATTTTCTTGACCGGTGCTTCATAGTCTATACAGATCAGGAGAACCTCAAATATCTATATTGAAGCAGCAAATGATTACTGATGAGCATCAGAGATGGTTATCCAAGCTATCGGGATATGATTTTAAGATCCATTATAGGCCGAGGCTGGAGAATAAGGCGACAACTGTTTTGTTACAACGAGAAGATGATTCACAGTTGGCTGCCTTATCGGTATTGGTGATTCTTGATTGTGAGCTCTTGTTGCATGAGATTGGTGAGGATGAGGGCTTGGCAAAGATTTGGTGATTGGTGAGGATGAGGGCTTGGCAAAGATTTGGTCTGCGCTGCTACAAGGATCGACAAAGTATCCAAGATATTCGTTATAGAGGCGCAGTGTCTCATGTACTATGGGCAGCTAGTCTTGCCTAGGACATTTACACACATCCCAAGCATACTACATGTTACGTTTGCCAATGTCACAAATATATGACGATGGCTCCAAAGGATTTGATACAGCATCTATTCGTGCCAGATCGGGTATACAGCATCTATTCGTGTCAGATCGGGTCTAGGACGTGACGATGGACTTTATTGAGAGATTGTCAGGATTGGATGGGTATTCAGTCATCCTTATTGTGGTGGATTGCCTCAGCAAGTATGCACACTTTGTGACACTGATATTCCTACACTATAGTGACAGTGGTAACAGCATTCATACTGGAGGTTGTGAGATTAGATGGGATCCTGGTGTACATTGTGTCTGATAGTGATCGGATTTTTCTTAGCCATTTCTGGAGGGAGCTATTCAGGTTGCAATGGACAGTCTTGAAGAGGAACACGACTTATCATTTAACAGATGGTCAGACTGGAGTCGTCAACTGGAGCATCAAGACCTATTTATGTTGTTCTGTTTCAAAGGCTCCAAAGCAGTGGACGAAGTGGCTGTCATGACTGAATCTTGGTACAACACATCCTTTCACACCGCCGATCAGACCACGCCTTTCAAAGTTTTATATGGACCTGATCATCCACATCTACTTCAATAGAGGCACAATTTTACATCAGTTTCTCAAGTGGAATATTAATTGAAGGAGACAGACAGAATGCTGGAGGAGTTGAAGTGACATCTAACAAGGGCCCCGCAGATAATGAAGACATCGGCCGATGGGCATAGACGAGAGGTACAGTTTGCAGCGGGCGATAGGGTATAGCTGAAGATGTGATCTTACCGTCAGCGATTTTTGGCACACATGAGGAACGAAAAGTTTATCCCGATACTATGGGCCTTATGGGATTGATGCAAAAATTGGTCAGGTTGCCTACAAATTGAAGTTACCATCAGGATCCTCCATACGCCTGTTTTTCACGTGTCGCAGCTTCGTCAGGCCATTGGGGACCACACCCCTTCTTCACCGCTACTTTTGACTCTAAGGAAATGGATGTAATTGTGCAACGATTTTTTTCAGATTTCCACCTTTAGGATAATGTGGCTCTTTTGGGGAGTAATGATGGGATTGTAATGTATCAACAGAAGTGGCACAGGACGGATCATGGAGCAACAAACTAGACCAGTGGCATTTTTGTAATTTTGATGTTGCAGGTGTATTCTTGTAAATCTGGACAAATTAGTCCTTTATATATTTGGGGGTTGAGGTTATTGTTCTTCATAGTGAAACTAAGAGAGAAAACCCTAAATTAGATTAGAATCCTTAGACTTAGGAGAGTTAAGTCTTTTCTCTCGAAAGGCTAGAAAAGCGGGTTTTTCTCGAAAGAAACCAACATATCTTTGTATTCCACTGTATACCTATAAAAATCTAATTTTTACCTCTCAAAACCCTAGAATTTACTATCAGTGTGACACTTCGTGCAATGAAGTGCTAATTTACATAACAATGTAATCAGGGACACACGGAATCTCACATCACCTGGTGGGCAAGTAGGTTTCATGTGGCAACAAGTCAATATATACTTTTGTTTGGGGATGATCCCGGAAGGAATATGCTCATATAAGATCTCCACCAGGAAATTGTTCAATATACAATAATTCTACATTAACTCAACAATAAAACATAGCTAGCATTTTTTTAGTAAAACCAACTGAAATCTTTGTAGTTCCTTTCATTGTTTCTTCTTCCTTCACTAGTTCCCCTTCTTCCTTTCTCCTATATTTCCTTATTTTTTTTCTTTCTTCTTACTCATTCTTTTCCCCTTCTTTAGTTATTTCCTTTATTTTTGTTGGCATTTGCATTCTTCCTTTCTGTTCTTATCATATGTAATTCTTCATCTGCCCATTCTTTTCTCTGCTCTGACTTGCTTGCCCCATTTTTCACGTTAAATTTCTTCTCCACGAACTTTCTTTTCTTCTGTTTCTTCTTCCTCAATTTCGATTCAAGAAATCTAATTATTTAAATAATCACTACAAAGGTGGACACAAGCATAACACGTGCAAGCTTATCTTGAAAATGTCTTAAAAATTTTATAGAAGAAAATTTCAAACAGCAAGCAAGGTACCCATGGAGGCACTTAAGCAATAGGCCTGTGAAGTAGTTTCATAGACACGCCTTTTAGACAATTGTTTTTTGGTGCATAAAACCATTATTTGTCAAATCTTGTCCAGTTATAAGCTTTATTAATAATATTCAATTAATAATATTAATCTCAATTCTCCCTATTTTTTATTGGCGTATTACCATATGCATATTCTCAATTTTCTTGATATTTTTCATGTACCCACTTCTATTCTAGATAACAAATTGAATCGATTATTATAACAATTATTTTTTCCCCATGTTCATACCATCTCATCTACACCTTCCTACATTCAAGTAGCTAACTAAATCCAAAACTTAGACAGAGAGAAGTTAAGGAAGAAAAAGAATAAGGGTAAGATGAGAAAGAATTCAGGGAACTCTACCCTCGAGAATTAAACATCAATTTTCAATAGCTTTCAATAGTGAATGCTTTCGAAAGGCAGTTGAAAAAAATGATAAACTAGAGAAATGGTAAACATGCCCGCAATAGTCAGTTGATAGTTTTCAATCATTTTCTGGTTATGTATCACTGACATTTCAAGCACCAAAACGTGTTGTGTCGGACACGCGTATCAAACACACGTGTTAGCACAATACTTCTATTTTCACTATACTAACTAGAATTTTCTTAAGTATCATCATGTTGTGATGTCTCCATGTCAGCAACTCCGTGCTCATGCAACATAGCTTTTTGGTCATTTCATTGACATGAAAAGCATGAAAATCTGAATACGAAGTTACTACAATAGTAGAATGAAAATATAGTCTTAATTCACTTCCAACATAAATAACGATGAAGACTTTAAATAGAAGCCCCTAAAGTTCAACTCAATAGCCTAAGAGAAGGTTCGCGCATGTGGTTGATATGGTAAATCTATTATACATTTGATGACATTTTTTGAATTTTGTCCTACGTGGACACCAAGGTATGACTAGGACAAACATGGATGACTACGATGCTGACTAGGACAATGATAATAGGACATTTTGGGGGGGGATTTAAATGAGTTTGCTTTTTGTGTTGGAGGAAAAGCAAAAGTTGGGGAAATATTTAACTTTGAATTCACTTTTGGGGGGGAAATTTAAATGTTGAATTTGAAATTTGGGGGAAACATATAGGGGTTGAAAATTAAAACTTATGGGAAAATTTAAATGATGTTTGATTTTTTGCATTGGGGAGAAAAGCTAAAGGGGGAATATTTAACTTTGAATTCACTTTTGGGGGGATTTAAATGAACCGTGCCCTACAGGCACGGGTTATGACTAGTTCTTCAAACAAGCAAGCTTGTTGAGCATAACCAGCATCAACCGTTCAACACTTTCCATGGGTTGTTGGTTGCAAGGTCAAATCCATAAATCCGAAATGTGAAACTAACCTATAGAAAAGGAACTTGACAAAACGTCCCCTTCATGTGGGACTGCCAAATTTTGCAAGGCCCTAATGGTATCGAAATCATAGGATTATAGACATGTTGGCCGGCATTAGAGGGCCAGAGGATTTCTCTATAACCATGATTATTTTGGTGTATTGTACAACACGGGTTCATTATGAGCTTCTTGTTCAGTGTGTATAACCATGATTCCATGTTCGTTCACATATACAAGCGCAATCATAAGCACATACAAAGTGTTCATCACAGACTCTCCAAATAGCAGACCATCTTCCATTCACAAAATCAAATCCTTCATTCATCACGGACTCACATGTAACTTGAGCTTGTGTACATAGTGAACTCTACTGTCGCATTTGCCCAAAAGGGGCAATGTTGAAGAATTACATGTGCACAACCATTTGGTGTTGCTTCCATGATCATTTTCCTTGGAGTCATAACCATGAGCATATTAATCTCACTTCAGTTTCAAGTGTGCTTCTGATGGCACCAAAGCTTGGTTGGTCGGCAGCTTAAAGAGGGCTTCGACATAGGATTTTGATGGCTTGGAAGACATTGACGGAATTCAACATGAAAGCTTTAAGGAAGAGATTTAAGCACTTCACCTAGGAGTAACTGTCATTGTGTAGGCATCTTCTAGTGTTGCTGTTCATATGGCTTTAAGAGTTGCTACCTGAGAAAAGCAAGCAAAGTTTGACATGATGTCCTATCCTTCCCTCTTTGTAGGTATATCACATAGGGAAAGTCATTAACCCTTCATCTATTAACCGTTTTAAATTTTTACAAAAAATCATATAATTAGGGAGTTTGTTTTTCCACCTTCATCATCCCATCAAGCACTTTTGACCTACATATACATCATGAGAGTTCATACCGTATAATCATTCTTCATAAACATCATGGACAAGTCATTAACCCTTCATCCATTAATCGTTTTCAATTTGTGCAAAAAAATCATATAATTAGGGAGTTTGTTTTCCACCTGTTTCATCATCCCATCAAGCACTTCTGACTTACATATACATCATGAGAGTTCATACCATATAATCATTCTTTGTAAACATCATGGACTTAAGAGAGTACATCATGAGAGTTCATACCGTATAATCATTCTTCGTAAACATCATGGACTTAAGAGAGATAGAGATAATTTATGCCACATAAACTTCTTACAATCCATCCTTGCACACCACACATATCAAACAAATGGTGCACATCTTACTTGTTCAATACATGTACTTACATACATCAAGTCTCGGGTATGCATGGCTCACATATGCCTTTTCCAAACCATGAATGGATCAAATGCATCACATTCAATACAGGTAAATTGTTCACCTATTTCAAAATACTTACAAGTAGCATACACCAAATCTGGTACATGTATGAGTCGTAGACACCGCACCCAAAACACATTAGTGTCATACATCATGTTGCAATCCAGGTACCGGTCACTTACACCTCTAAAACATGTACAGGTCAGGTATACCATATCATATACATATATAGGATGTATACACCTCATCCAAAACATGACTGTGTGGAGTACCTCTCATCCAAAACATTTATGGATTGTTTACATTCGTACAAAACATGAATGAATCACGTGCATCTTGTCCAATACATACGAAACATATATACCTCCTCTAACTCGAGCAACTTTCTTAGCCTTCCCAAGCACATTCATCTTATTCAACATGAGTAACGGGGCCACCTCAATTATATTGGTCAACACATCAAAATCATATATATCAGGCTTCTTGAATATGTCTTCAATCACAAGTGCGGGATCCACTGCTTTATTATGATCATGGATTCAACGGGGTTTAAGATTAGCTTTAGATCCAACCATGGCTGTGTGGATTTGGAGAGAGAATATGAGAGACTTTTCCATTGATGGCATTGACGACGAGTTCTTAATCTATGACATTGATGGGTTCTAGCTTTTGGCCATGGCTCTGCAGTCTAAAATATAGAGTAGAGAAGGTTAGAGAGAGCTTATGTTACTATGTCATCACTCCTTGACTGCTTGTGTTCTTCAACCTTCTGATTTTTTTGCTATGTTTTTGCAAGAGAAATTGTGTGTATCGATTGATTCTTCGTTCTCATTGGTTTAGATAAGAGTAAGACACGCACAGTAGGAAGAGAAATGGAGTTAGTTTTGAAAAATATAGATGGACAAGCAACTAGGAAGTAGGGGATTCTAAAATATTGGTAATTTGATGATGTCTTTTGATAGGAATCGACAAGATTGGATTCATCTTTGACCTCAAGTCTAATAAAAAATAATTTTTGACTAGTAATCTACGCTGATAACTCTAATCATTATCCTAAAAGCCTTTGATGTGTCTAACCCTAACACAGATTACTAATAGTCAAAATAGGGTTACACCAACATTGAAGCGGTAGAGCGGGGCAAGGATTAGGTACCAGTTTATTTTATTCTTTTTATTTTTTTATTTTTTAAATTTTAGTCTTTTTAAGTCATAGAAAATATCACTACTTGATATGAAGAGATTAAGATTTTGAACTATGGCTGTATTTTAACCGAAGAGAAAGGGAGACCCACCAAAGGTCGTTACAATCACATTAAAGTCACATGTATTGTAGCGTGAATAGTGACTGTAGTACGAACTTAGCCTCTGGCAGATGCTGCTATGAAGAATGCTAACTGTTGACTGAGCTTGCAGCGTTTAAACATTGATATATAACGAAAATAATATCAAACGCTTTAGTTGAGGACGAACAAACTTAAAAGGATAGACTAAACTAAAGAATGGAAAACAAGAAACTTCACCCTCAACAATCACCACCAACACCCCCCCCCCCCCCCCAACAGTTTTGTTCCGGTCACCCTTCCAAGAAGTAATATACATACATGCATTTCACTAGTTCTATGTCGCAGGACAAAAGGAACTGAATTTTTTTCTCGGGCAGTAATGTTGGTCCAGGATTTTTGGGATTTTTTGGGAAGTGTTATGAGAACAATTTGAGTGATAAGCGTTGTTTGGTGGCGGAGGAGGGTTAGGAAATTGGTTTTGGGGCTTTAATTAGGTTTCAAAAGAGTCCAAATTTATGGCTTTTGCTTCATTCAGGTTTGCAACAAAAACAATAGGAGACAACAACTACAAGAAAAGAAGTAAGACTTTGCACCCTAAATTGGCCATCACATGAGAGGATTTCACATCCAAAATCCATCCGAAGCACAAGAAAGAACTTTTTCTACACCAAACAATACTTTCAATTGAATAATCAAGCGTGTTTTTCTAGTTGACAACCCTTCCACACACACACACACAAGTCATAACACGTGACCAAAAATAACGGGACACTCAAAATATGTCCCGAAAAATTTCAACACATTCAAAATATCCCATGTCAAAACAAAATTTGTAGCATTTTCAATATCCCCAACAAAAAATTTGCAACCACCTTCAAAAAATTTTAGGTCCTCCCAATGTTTAGTTCCCTCCAAATTTAGTTCCCCCAAGATATTAAATTAAATTTAGTTGCTCCTAAAAATTTTAGTTCCCCGACAATTTAGTTCCCCCAAGATATTAAATTAAAATTTAGTTGCCCGTAAAAATTTTAGTTCCCGCCACCACAATTTAGTTACCTCCAGATTTAATCCCCCCCAATTTAAAATTTTAGTTCTCTTCAAATTTAGTTCCCCAAAATTTTAGATTTTTATCTTCAAAATTTTCACAAATTCTAATCCTAATCATTGATTCTTGGTTCTCGTATTTCTACTAACTCTTTTGTCCTATTTAGCAGCCACATTCAAAAACATCCATCGATTGTATAATAGATATATGCTAGAATTTATGTAATACAATCATATTACACAGTGTGTAGATGTGTAGCCAAAAGCTTTCTAGGTAGATGTGTAGCCAAATTTATATACTAAAACCATATTCCACACAATGTGACTAATAATCCATACTACCAGTCCATGACAAATGTTTTTATGTAAGTAGGTCGTGGCATTTTTCCACAGATTGATTGGAAGCTTTCCGACACCTATTTAGACCTGGAGGTTAATGAGACCAAATCTTATATTGAAACTTTTTATAACTATCGGAATAAGTATGGTTGCACACTTACACGTGAAAGTTAAGCAATACAGAATAAAAATATATTAGTTTCTTGTGTATTCGATCTACGAGACATTATTCCTTATCTCAATAGATGCACCGATAGCTTTCAGAATGATCAATACATATTCAACTTGATGAATAAATATATAGATATAAATAAAGAGCATATAATCATTCAAGTAGTTACTAACAATGGAACAAACTACAAATCAGATGGAAAGTTGCTGATAAAAAAGACATTTGTGTTTGTCTTTATCCATATGCGATGTATTATATTGATTTGATATTTTTTGATATATCAAAAGGACATGATATCAAAAACATCATTGTGTAAAGTCAAACGATAACATGATTTATATACAAAAAAGGTTGGGGCTCGAGTTAATGAGAAAAAAGACCGCTGCAAAAGAGTTCATTAAGCCAGCAATAACAAGATTTACAACCCATTTATTGCATTAGACTCGTTGTACATGTATCGAAATGATTTAAGGAGTGATCACCTCAAAAACTGATCCGAAAATTTCTAAGCACAACCCAAAAGATAGGATTGTTGCAACTAACGAGTACAATCTCATTTATAGTGATGATTTCTGGCAAGACATCCTTAATGTTATCACTGTATTTGAGTTGGTGAAAGATGTAAGAATGATCGACATCGATGATAAGACTAAGATGTGACCTCTTTTCGAGGCTATTAACTGAGCAAAAGAAGAAACAAAAAGGATAATGGTGGAGGATACAAAAAATGATGGGGATATGATCAACCAAAGATGGAATATGGAGCTACAACAAGATATTCATATTGCAAGTAAATCCTTTAATTTTTTTAATTTTTTAAAGTAAACTTTATATGATACAGATCATTTATTTACATGATGTAATTCAATTACAAGGTATTTTCTAAACATCGTTTCCAATACTCCAGCAGGGCGACAAATGACAATGATGTGTTAGTTTGATTTAGACATGGTTGACATGTTGGAACCAGTCATCTCGAAACAACTAGATATTGACAGAGAGGTAAATCATTTTCGGATATTTTTATTTTAATACAAGATTTGATCCAGTCATTTACATTCTGAAATTATGCATAATTGTATGTGGAGTTATACATAGTGAAATTTGGTGCATTCAACTCATAAAAACACGTATGGCAACAAAGCATGTCACTCCATGTATCTATGAAAGCTTAGTTTTTTGTACGTTCCAATAGCTGCTCTAAATTTTCTAAACAAGAGAATTTCTGTAGTTGAATGATGTTCAATCATTGAGAAAGAGTAAGCTTCAAACTTACAAGCTTAGTTGTGCATGTTTTAAGCCAAACGATCTCATCTTCAAACTGTGAACGAAATTGGATCACATTCTCACTAATTCACACAAAGACCATGAACCTGTTAACAATGAAAAATCTTAAAAAATTGATTTATGTGTATTATAATATGAGGCAAGATAAAGACATTGTAAGAGAACAACTGAACATCAAATGATTGACTTCGATCAAATTTTTTACGAGGACAATCCGTTGGAGGAATGGATCGACAGAAAACATGATGCTTAGTGATAGAGACAATCCTTGATTGGACGAAGCACTTGCGGAAGCAGAATGGTCAAAAACAATTAGTCGCAACCAAGCAAAGCTAAATGAATCTCACATATAAGTAAAAGAAGACCGCAGTTTGAAGGGAAAAATGATGATTCGTATCCCGGTGAATAAGATCATATAGATGGGAGAAGCAATACTTTGGAATAAAAACATCCTACTCAGAAAAGTATGGACCATGATTATGATACAACTCATTTGCATGTGTATAGAGATTATAAGAAGTAGCATCAAAGTGAAGAAATGAGGAACGATACATATGATAGACAATCAGATCATCGCGAGAATCAACGTTCTGACTATTATGAAGGTTAAGGTTATAAATTTATAATAATCCTGTCAGGCATGAGTCATAGTCCAATGGATACTCTGCCAGTTATGAGAAATATTACACACTGTAGATACACTAGATGTTTATAGAGAGAATGTCAGTCATTACATGTACGTTCAAATATCAATAAGCAGTCTAGGCAGTCATGACATGCCTTTCATCTAACAAAATCGGCCTTCTGCATATGATAACATGAGATAACAATTTAGGACCAGATCAGATGCAATATTGCAATCTACCTTACCACTCTACACCAAAATTGAATGATAATGAATTAAAGTGAGATTCTTTTATCTTTTGCTTTGTTTTCTTCATTTTTTTAATCATGACGTCAGATTTGTGTCTCATAATTTTATGTATTGTTATTATTTTATATTAACAAAATAATAAAAGGCTAGCAATGGTTCAAGAGAAGTTCCACCTAAAAATTTTATATAACTGTATATCTAATATAAATTATAGGTGAACTTATATGTATAAAATACTATAGAAGTACATATACCATCAGTGTTCTAAATATCAGTCCGCAATCTGTTATTTCGACCGCTAAATCGGAAAAATGACAAGGTCGATACAATATAGTCAACTTCATAGCGATTTCCAGTTTTCATGATCATATCGGCCGCGATCCGATTTATCGGTCGATATTTCGGTTGGAAATATCGGCGGATATCGACCAATTTTTAATCAATGGGTGTCGGGTCGGGTCGGTCAATGGCACGGTGGACCCGACCCGACCCGTTACCCGATTTCTCTTAAACCCCAAGGGGATGCATCGATCGATCGAACTGAGAAATTTTCATCGGAAAAAACCCCTTAAAATTGCAGTGCGTTCCCTCTTCAACCCGTTGTTGACTTCTCATCTTCCGTTCAAACTCATCGGCGGTGATTTTTCGCCGTTGCGCCGTTATTCTCTCCGGTGGAGCCACTGAAGCTGATCGAAGCTTGGAGTTCGCTTCGCACAGGTATTTTTTTCATTTTTGTTTCAATTTTTTCGATGTTTTCATTTTTCTGTTTTTTCTTCAGTTTTTTCCTTCCTCACTTTGTCTTCTTCTCTCAGCCCTCAGATGATCGTCGTCGTCCATATTTAACTCCTTAGATATGCCACCCCCATCTTTGCCCAAACAATGTCATTCATCAATTCCAGCTGCCGCTAATTTTGCAAGTTGTGGTTAAATAAAAATTAAACATCAAGCGCTTCATATTTCCACATATCCTCTTATTGTCCATTCATTAGCAGCATAAGCCACATTAAGAGAGATCCGTTCGTTCATTTAAGCATGCATCTGAACACGATGGAGTCACACTGATTACACATCACAAATTAAAAAATATATCAAACAAGAATATCATAAAGTGGATAAATATGGTAAAAACTGTATATATTTCATTATTGTTACAAAGTATTGTATCTTAATGTTATGGTTACTCTATCTACACCTTCATGCTACATCATTGCATGTTTATCTCTTAATCATATAAACACATGTATAGATAGGGGTATAAGCAGTCGTCGGAACATCTTGATGTTGCTTGGCGTTGTCAAAGTACCCAACTTGAACTGCGAAAAATGCCCATTTTCAATTTCATTGATTTCTAAATTTGTTTAATTACTTTTGGAAAGAAATACTTGAATCAAATTATATTTGGAGCTCAATTAGGGAAGCATGTTAGTTGTTACTTGTTAGTTTATTGAGTAATGTTAATAAGGTTGTTAGTTTATTGAGTAATGTTAATTAATTTGTTTATTGAATAATGTTAATTACATTGTCAGTTTATTACCGATATTCCATTCTTTTGTGTTGTTTTGAGTGAGAGAGAGAATGAAAATAGATGGGAGAAAAAATTCAAAAAGAAAGATCGAAGAGAAGGATATGTAGAGATTGTGGGTCGGTTAGGGGTCCAAAACCGACTACCGACTGGACACATCGCATTCATTCACACACATATAAATCAATGTCTTTTTTAATGATACATCATACATTTGCTTAGCTATAGATATGAATAAACTTGCATGTTGCTTTATTTTTTGTTGCTCTTGATTTGCTATATTCCAATTCTTTTGCATGATCATGGCCATGGATAATTCTCATTACTGCAAGTCTGCAAAAAAATTCAAAGAGAACACATAAGTAAATATTAAATACATCGATAAGTTACATTACATGAGTCTAAAATATTTGAAAAATACATAATAGAATGTTAAAAATGCAAACCTCTATGATCAATGTAGAATTGCATTTTTTGACAATAATCAATTACTAGTTATTTGGTGCATTGTTGTCTTGTTTTGTGTCATTTACTAATATTTTTCTATCTATTTTTTGTCATATGATTCTTAAGGTATAGGATTTATAGTGTGTGAAAATGTCGTCCTCTAGAGCTTCTAGCAAAAGTGTTCCAAAAGGGGACCCTTGCTGAGCAAATGGAAAGCAAGTGAATAGCCATAGTACGTCTAAGATCCAATGCAACTATTGCAAAAAAATTATTAATAGAGGAATTACCAGGTTCAAGGCGCATCTTGCGAGAAGAAGTGGAAATGTGAGACCATGTGGTAGTGTCCCAGATGATGTAAAGAGCAAGGTGTTAGAAATTCTTGCCAAGCTTGACAAGGAAAAGGAGCGCAAGGTGACGGGAGTGCAAGCTTTAATGGATGACGTTAACATTGGTGGAGAGGAACATGTACAAGAGGAACATGAGAGTGTGACCCGTCAGGAGTCTTCATCACGATCGAGTGTTTTTTTACATTTAAGAAGATATGCCACTCAAGCTCTAGCAGATTTGGATGTTGCTATGGGAAAGCCGAAGCAGACTACACTTGATTCGAAGGAGATAAAGAAAAGAAGGGAGAATACGATCCGATATATTGTGAGGTGGTTCTTCGAAACAGGAATTTCTATCAATGCTGCAACACTTGGATCATTTCAGCAAATGTTGCAGGCCGTCGATCAATTTGGGCCAGGCTTATAGGCTCTCACTCCTTATAAGCTAGGAGAGACGTGTCTTGAGATGGAGGTGGATGAGACACAAGAAAGACCGAAATCGTTCAAAGAGAGCTGTAGCATTCATGGATGCTCCATTATAACCGATGCATGGTCTGATCGAAAGCAACAGAGCATCAAGAACATAGTGGTGCACTGCCCAACAGGGATTACTTTCTTTGACTCGGAGGATGTTTCAGCTAAGCGCCATAGTGGGGCGTTTATTCATGCTTTTGTTGATAGGACAATTGAGAAGCTGGGAGAGGATAATGTTGTTCAGATAATTACAAATGAAGCATCTAATAATATGGCAGTGGCAAAAATACTGGCAGTGAAGAGGCCAAGAATCTTTTGTACGAGTTGTGCCACACACATCGTTAATTTGATGCTCGTGGACATCGCCAAAATCAAGCCGATCAGAAGTGCCATTACAATGGGAAGAGATGTCTCCATTTTCATTTACAGTCACACCATCATTCTGAGCTTGATGAGAGACGTTACAAAGGGAGATATAGTTAGGCCCGGCGCGACTAGATTTGCCACTGCCTTCTTATCTTTGAGTTCATTAAGAGATAAGAAAAAAGAATTGAAGCAGATGTTTAGAGATGTTTAGTTCTGAACAATGGGAAGAGTGTGACCTTTCTGGCAAGCCTGCAGGAAGGTAATAATTATAATTTATTTATATTGATATAAGATTATTTCATCATTTTTTTAATCATAACTAAATTATTAATCCTTGCTTTGTAGGTTCAAGATATTGTTCTGAGTAACAAGTTTTGAGACAATGTTGATGTGGCTATGAAGGTTTTCTCTCATTTGGTGAAAGTTTTGAGGAGAGTAGATGATGATAAAGTCCCGTCGATGGGCTTTATGTATGGTGATTTGGTTGAAATCAAGGTTGAAATTGCATCTGCACTTGCCCAGAATGAGAAGATGTATCTTCCAATATGGAAGATAATAGATAAAAGATGGGATGAGAAGCTCAAGTCGCCTTTGCATAAGACTGTGTATTACTTGAACCCTTTTTACTATTACCCTAACAAGGAATCTATTGAAAGGGGTAATATTTTTGATGGTTTTGTGGAGTCCATGCATCTCATATTGGAAATGATCATGATATTATTGAGAAGATTGGAGAGCAGCTCTACCTCTATCAAAACCAAAATGGTTCATTTGGGCGGAATTTTGCAAAGAATGCTACCAAAAATCAAAAAATTAACCCAGGTATAATTTTCATTATTTACCAATTTTTTAAATAAACACATGTTAAGCGATGATTTTTATATTTGTTAATTTGATAGTTACATAGTGGAGTTTATATGAGACCGATGCTCCAGAATTGAAGTAAATGGCACAAAGTGTCCTGAATTTGGCAACTAGCTCTTCTGGGTGCGAAAGAAACTGGAGCACATTTGAGATGGTAACTAGTATAATATTTTCATCATATATTTATATTCTAAAACTTTTAATTTATTGAAAAATAGTCAGTTTATGATAATTTGTTTATCTTTTGTAGACTCATACAAAGAAGAGAAATAGACTAAGTCACAGCAAGCTACGTGGCTTAGTCTTCGTCAAGTTCAATGTCGAGCTAAAAAATAAGCATGAAAATAAAGATATGGATCCTTTGCCTTTCTATAATGATAATGAAAAGGTCTCCGATTGGTTGGCATCAAAAAATGATGGTGCTTCAGTATCTGATAACGATGATGAGGTGTTTCCAGGTGAGCAGTTGACTTGGAAACAAGTTGCCAAAGCTATGTGAGCTAAGCTAAAAAGAAAGAAGAGCTCAAGAATGGTGACATATAGAAGAACAAAGAAAGAAGCATCTTCATCATCCAAAGGAAATGAACCGGTCATGGAAGAAGATGAGTTCGAATCATCATCAAAATCATCATCAGAGGACGAGCTAGATGAGGGCAATGACGATTCCGATCATGGAGATGATTGTTGATGACTTTGATGTTTGAGAGACTGTGACATGTTTTAAATCTATGGACTGATATTATCTTCTACTTTTTAATATGATGTTTATTTTTTTTTATTAAATAACAATTTGAATTGGTTTGTCATTGAAGCATGTTTGGCCTAATCATATGATTCATATCGTAAATGTTAAATTATTCATGTTTATTCTTTATCAATTTTTAACACATGCCTAGTTGCCTATTGATTTTATTTTGTAGGTATTTAACTCGCTTGGTTCGTGTTCACTTAAAGAAATTTACTACCAAGTGGATTACTGGTATTCACGCTTTATGAGGTAAGTATACTGAAAACATACTTTTATTTGAGTTTCTATAATTTATATTTTCTTAGACACGTCTATGCTTTTATTTGTCATCATATTAACCTATGCTATGAATGTCACGTTGATTCCGATATTTGATCAATATCCCCGATATTCATGTTTAACGAGAGAAGTATAACCAAAACATACTTTTATTTGAGTTAGTATATTTTATATCTTCTTAGATACATCTATGTTTGTTATGTCATCATTTTTAAGCATCCGATATGACACTCCGATATTTAGTCAATATCCCCGATATATCTTCGACATCCGCAATCCGATATCAAATTTCCTAGACCGATACGTGACCGATATCCGATATTTAGACCATTGCATACCATATAACTATGTGTTTATACATATTAAAAACATCTCCAAAATCGAAATCGTTACCAGAAATGAAACTACCAAATCTACTGATACAAACGAAACGAAACTCTGAAACAAGTGAAACTGTTTGAATCCTAAAATTCTATAGAAGACGGCAACCGAACGAAGTTCCCTAACCTTGCTCACAATCACTATATTTGATTACATGCTCATGATACTGTATCTAATTCTTGATTATTTTACTAGATTACATGATACTATACACGCTTACCATACTAAACACCATATTAGTATATAGCACATTTGATTGAGATCGAATTTGAGAACGATTCTTTTATTTTTATGATGAAAAGAGAGTTTGAGCGTTTGGAGAATTCTAGTTAGAGTCTCTTTGTTATTTGAGTCTTTTAATTACTTTTTTGAGTCTTTTATTTGTTTTAAGAGTTTTGATTGTTTTAGAAGTTCTAGTCCTATTTGGTTTTAGGAGTCAAGTTAGATCGAGAGTCAAGTCATAAGCATATTGATGCGGCTGATTTTTAGGTAGAGGGGTATTTGAGTAAAATAACAAATAGTGGAGTTTTCTATTTAAAGGGGGTAGAGCCGGCCCTAAATGTTATGCGAAAATTGAGAGAGTTATTTTATTTTTCCCCTTAGATTAATTGTATTAGGATTTGGCTTTTCCCCCTAGGTTAAGAATCGTCTTCTAGTTATTAGTTAGCGAGTAGATTATTGTATTAGTGTTCCTTTTTAATTGTGAGATCTGAAATTCCAATAAAAATCCCATTTTTATCTTCAAATCCCTAGCGAATCGCATCAAATTGGTATCAGAGTGGTCGATCTATGGCAAGCACACGATCCAAGGAGCGGGTCGAAGTTTTGGAAGAGAAGGTTGAACGGATGGAGGCCCAAATTAGCAAGGGTTTCATCGACGTGAGAAGGGAAAACGCCGAGATAGCCGCGGAGATCCGGGGAGAGATGAAAGAGATGAAAGAGAACCAATAGAAAACGGAGACGAAATTGTCAGAATTAACGGAAGCTATAGCGGCGTTGGTTGCGCATCTAGCACCGAAGGTGGATCCAAGAAAAAAGGAGACACCTTTGTCGATGAGGAAAGATCTTCAAGTTTCAGATCCAGATCTGAAATTTCCAGATCTGAAATCTCCAGATCCAGATCTGGAATCTTCAGATCCAGATCTGAAATTTTCAGAACCAAATCTAAAGACGGCGGCTGTCGGCGATCCAGATCTGGAATTATCAGATCCAGATCTAGAATTTTCAGATTCAAATCTGAAGGCGGCGGCTGTCGGTGATGCAGATCTGGAATCTTCAGATCCAGATCCAGAGTATTTGTGGGGGCCCGACGACGCCTTGTGGATCCCACCTTGGCCCGACGATAGTTTTCCAAACGTCGTTGAAAGCGGTGGGGACCAATCCCATCCGTTTGACCCGGGAGGAGGCTTGCAATCGACCTGGCGGAATGGTGGACCCACGGACTTCAAGCACCACCTTGAGGACAAGGTGGTTTTCAGGGACGGAGTAGTGATGCGGCTGATTTTTGGGTAGAGGGGTATTTGAGTAAAATAACAAATAGTGGAGTTTTCTATTTAAAGGGGGTAGAGCCGGCCCTAAATGTTATGCGAAAATTGAGA
Organism: Scilla litardierei; assembly: GCA_030789695.1. Lineage (NCBI taxonomy): Eukaryota > Viridiplantae > Streptophyta > Magnoliopsida > Asparagales > Asparagaceae > Scilla > Scilla litardierei. The sequence goes on from CM061131.1 coordinate 46,822,541, forward strand.
GAGTTATTTTATTTTTCCCCTTAGAATAATTGTATTAGGATTTGGCTTTTCCCCCTAGGTTAAGAATCGTCTTCTAGTTATTAGTTAGCGAGTAGATTATTGTATTAGTGTTCCTTTTTAATTGTGAGATCTGAAATTCCAATAAAAATCCCATTTTTATCTTCAAATCCCTAGCGAATCGCATCAAATTGGTATCAGAGTGGTCGATCTATGGCAAGCACACGATCCAAGGAGCGGGTCGAAGTTTTGGAAGAGAAGGTTGAACGGATGGAGGCCCAAATTAGCAAGGGTTTCATCGACGTGAGAAGGGAAAACGCCGAGATAGCCGCGGAGATCCGGGGAGAGATGAAAGAGATGAAAGAGAACCAATAGAAAACGGAGACGAAATTGTCAGAATTAACGGAAGCTATAGCGGCGTTGGTTGCGCATCTAGCACCGAAGGTGGATCCAAGAAAAAAGGAGACACCTTTGTCGATGAGGAAAGATCTTCAAGTTTCAGATCCAGATCTGAAATTTCCAGATCTGAAATCTCCAGATCCAGATCTGAAATCTCCAGATCCAGATCTGAAATCTCCAGATCCAGATCTGAAATCTTCAGATCCAGATCTGGAATTTTCAGATCCAGATCTGAAATTTTCAGAACCAAATCTAAAGACGGCGGCTGTCGGCGATCCAGATCTGGAATTATCAGATCCAGATCTAGAATTTTCAGATTCAAATCTGAAGGCGGCGGCTGTCGGTGATGCAGATCTGGAATCTTCAGATCCAGATCCAGAGTATTTGTGGGGGCCCGACGACGCCTTGTGGATCCCACCTTGGCCCGACGATAGTTTTCCAAACGTCGTTGAAAGCGGTGGGGACCAATCCCATCCGTTTGACCCGGGAGGAGGCTTGCAATCGACCTGGCGGAATGGTGGACCCACGGACTTCAAGCACCACCTTGAGGACAAGGTGGTTTTCAGGGACGGAGTAGTGATGCGGCTGATTTTTGGGTAGAGGGGTATTTGAGTAAAATAACAAATAGTGGAGTTTTCTATTTAAAGGGGGTAGAGCCGGCCCTAAATGTTATGCGAAAATTGAGAGAGTTATTTTATTTTTCCCCTTAGATTAATTGTATTAGGATTTGGCTTTTCCCCCTAGGTTAAGAATCGTCTTCTAGTTATTAGTTAGCGAGTAGATTATTGTATTAGTGTTCCTTTTTAATTGTGAGATCTGAAATTCCAATAAAAATCCCATTTTTATCTTCAAATCCCTAGCGAATCGCATCACATATTTAAAGGCCACCATACTTATTTCTTTTTGGTTGAAATCAATGAAGAATACTTTTAGTTTCTCCACAAAATTTAATCTTGTGTATTGGTGTACGAGAGTGCGCTTGGTTACCTGAATGAATGTCCAAAGAATCTCCATGTATGAGGTGTGCGAGTCGGTGACCGAATGATTTCCGGGATGCGAGATCCGAAAAGTTATCAAATCTCTAATCGACTTCTTTACCAATCCCCTGCCTCCGTGCGTCAAATTAGTATCAGAGCTAACTTAGCTGTCTTTTTCCCTTTTCTTCTTCATCCATCAAAAAAAATTCTTTCAGATTCAAAAAGAGAATCACAAAAAATTCCTCGGAACATAAAAATCAGGGAAAAATAACAAAACAAAAAAAGAAATTTCGAGAAAAACACTGGGTGAGAAGAATTTTCTTTAAAACACTGAGTGAGAAGAAAATCTTCTTTAAAAAGAATTTTCAGAAAAAAGAAAGAGTGAAAGATTGGAAGAACAAAAAATCATTGAAACCGTAACCTAAGATCCCACGCCGCCGTCAGAATCGCCACCGTCTGATGCCTATCATAATATCGTCAACCCCTTCCATCACCTAGCACCACGTCCTTCTCCAACTGCACAACCACCTGCACCCAACTCCACGACCGCAACCCACATCATCACCACCATCAACAAACTGCATCAACTATCACCTTTGTCGCCGTAATCGATGCCAACGTCGCATCACGAGACCCCATCGACCAACATCGTCACATCCTCCACCTTCACGTGTCGTCAACATCGCCGCCTGTGGCCGAGAACATTAAAATCACCCCAACTTCAATGTTTTAAACGCTCACCAGTGCCGCCACCGACGACGACCGATGCCATCGACCCTAACAAGAGGATCACCACCTTCAAGCAACCCTTCAGCCACGATTTGACAGCAAACCATCACCGTTTTCACCGAAGAAAATGTTCAGCGCCGATTGCGACCCCTACGACGAGCCGAGCCGATGCGCTAAGTCGAGCCGCCGGGCCGACCGGTGGTGCATCGACACTATTTATCGGCTCACCCTCAAGCTGACCCTGAACCACCAGGGCTGGTTGACCAAAGCTAACCCCAAGCCATTGACATACTGACTGCAGCTGCATCTCAACACTACAGCTTGTGATTTTATTGGAATTTTTTCAGCCATATTTTGGCATATTTCAACGTATCTTTGGCGATTTCTTGAGCTTTTTACACGAAATTTTCAGTCATGATTGTTTGGATTAAATCTATACATGTTCTAGAAGCCTTACATGATACAGCAAAAGCTAATTTACACTTTTAGATTAGTCAATATCATTGGTATTACACATTTTTAGTCTCGATTCGTGTGCCGCATTTGCATATTTAAGGTTATATCCTGACATGGATTTGGACCTTATGATTTTATCTTATTTCCATAATTAGTGCACACATTTAGTTGGTGTTTAGGTCTTGCATATATATGTGTGTGATTGGTTGGCATTGCATGTTATTGTATAATGAAAAATCCTAGGTTCAAAAATGGATGATAATGCAATTCAGAGACTATAAAATCAGCTCCAAAAGATATATCCAGAACTAAAAGCGGACATAAATCGTACAAGAAATCACCTAAAAGCCATAGAAAATAGATGATGACACTGTACTTTTGATGAGGAACATATGATGATAAAAACAGGAATGATCGAAATAATAGGAGACAAGATGAAGATCATGATGGATAACATTGGGTAAGAACAATCGAAAATATTGAGGATAACATTAGGCAAGATAATCATGATGGATTAAGGTAGATGCTCCTAATTTTGATGGAACTTATAATCCTCAGGCCTTCTCAGATTGATTAGCATAGATGGAGCATTTGTTTGAGTGATACCCGTTATCAAATGAATGAAAGGTCCAACATGCTAAGATAACACTGGTAAGGTCTACTAAAATTTTCAGGACATCCATAGAAAGACAACGAGAGCAAATCTAAGACATATAAAGAATTGGAATAAGATGAAGATCAAACTTAGAGGTGGCAATCGGGTCGGGTTGGGTCGGGTCAGATTTGACCCGACCCGAATAGCGGTAAACCCGAACCCGGCCCGGATAAAATCCAGGTCAAGGTTCGGGAACCCGTACCCGACCCGGGTGCAACCCGGGTAACCCGTACCCGACCCGGTTTGTCTTACGGATCGGGTTCGGGACGGGTTTGGGGTGAAAAGATTGATTATTTTGCAAAAAAGCCATCACTGGTCAGGTTCGGGTCAGGTTCGGGGTGAAAAGAGTGAAATACGAGTCGAATTCGGGTCAACCGGTTCGAGTGGTCAAACCCATACCCGACCCGGATTTTTATCCAGGTCGGTCGGATTGACCTGAATTCGACCCGACCCAGATTGGCCCCTACCCATACCCGACCCGAGAGGCCGGGTTCGGGTCAGTGACTCAGGTCGGGTCTATTTTGCCACCCATAATCAAACTTAAAGAAAAATATTTGCCACGTACCTATAGAGATCGCCTACTACAAAGACTGAACGACCTACGTCAAGGAAGCATGACTGCTAAGCAATACATGACTAAATTCAATGATTTATTTGTTAGGAATGAGATATAAAAAGACCCATGATATACCCTTGTTAGGTTTCATTATTGATTGAGTGTAAACATTAGGTGTGAGATACTTCCCTGTAACGTAGATAATGTGCAACAATCATTTAATCTAGCCTTAAATTTGGTATCCATGATAGCCTCATAAAAAAGAAGCCTATTTTTAAAGCCAGTGAGCAATTTAAGCTGCCTAGTAACAACATGACTAAATCAGAAAGTAATGTCGCTTAAAAGATGAATGGAAAGGCTAAGCTTGAAAAATCATCACAACAAAAATCTAAAGGGATGCAATGTTTTAAAAGTCATGGCTTTCGTCATTTTGCTAATCAGTGCCCCAATAAAAATTTACTTGGAAGATTAATAATGATGATGAAATTGAAAAAAAATATACTCCCGATGTTATCGATGTTACATATAATGATGACTATGATTCTATTGCACGGCTACAAATCATTAGGTGTCTAGTTACTACTTCTAGGAGTGAGAATGATTGGCGAATGACTATTGTTTTCTTTACCTATGTCAAAATTGAGGATAGATTTTTCAAAGTGACATTTAACGGATATAGTTGTGTACTAATTTAATCGCTAACGTAGCTATTGAAAAGATGAACTAAAAAATGAACATCCACAGCCTTATAAAATTACATGGGTTGAAGATCAATCATACTCTGTTACCCAATATTGTTTAGTGCATGCCCAGTTTCTGAGCTATCACAATGATAATATGTTATGTCTTATATATGAATGCTTCACATATTTTACTAGGTAGGCCCTGACTATATGACTTAGATGTTGCCCTGACTATGTGACTTAGATGTTGCATATTCTAAGAGATCCAACACATACACATTCATATTTAAAGAAAAGAAAATTATATTGACTCCATGTAAACCTAAGAACATAATTGAAAAATCAAAAGAATGGGTTAAATCCTTAGAAAGCCACTAACTCAAATATCTCATCATAAAGTCTCGGTTCCTTAAAGTCTTAACATTGACCTTATTCCTATTGCATTCCATGAGCTCTTGCATATGATTTCAGTGTCTTGCATATTAGTACTTATGAAATTTTTGTACTTAACAATGATACTCACAAATCTGCTACAAAATCAAAAAAAATTAAGAAAATTACGGTTATGGATGACGAGAGGATTCGAGCTTGCTTAGAAAGGTTTGTACTAGAACCAATAATGCTTTGCATGCATCATACATGTTCTTGACAAGCTTTATTGAGTAATACTTTTAATGAGACTAAGCCGAATATTTCACAAATGCTTGAGAAGATTGAACACATCGAATTTGTCACTCCAAATTCTTCATATCCCAAGAAGATTCTATATGCTTTCACATCTTTTGCTATTTGAAAGAATTTTACAAAACATACTCATCTACAGATCTACATCCAATTATACTTCAAAGTTGAGTCTTTTAATTTTTAGTCTTTTATTTGTTTTAAGAGTTTTGGTAGTTTTAGACTAATCCTATTTAGTTTTAAGAGTCGAGTTAGATTGAGAGTCAAGTTGTAAGCCTATTTAAAGGACATCATACTTACTTCTTTTTAGTAGAAGAATAGTTTTTGTTGTAAACTTTTAGTTTTTTCACAAAATTAAATATTTTACATTGATGTGCTAGAGTGGCTTGGTTGCCTGGGCGAGATGTCCAAAGAATCTTCATGTGCGAGGAGTGCGAGTTGGTGATGGAAAGATGTCAAGGTGCGAGATCCGAAAAATTATCAAACCCGAACCGACTTCTTCCCCAAATCCCCACCACCTTCATTCTCGTCTTCGTTCTGCGTCAACATATGAATGGAAAACTCATTGTCTCAAAGAATGCAAAAGAAACAAAGTTCCTTATTGAATCCGTATTTTTCATCTTATAGCATGAAGGTTGGTTTATATTACTATATCTGTGGTTTTCATGATCTAGCAATGTAAGTGGGGGTTATACTGTCTCCTTGCTTTTCCGATCTCCAGTAACAAAATCGGTGTCATTTTACTGTTGGCACTCTCAAGTGAACAACCACATGACCCGTGACCATGATTATACCAAGTGACATATCATACTCTCAAACATGAGTATAACACTACAATAGAAATACTGCACTGTTCATATTACCTTTAGTGATTTACTAGCATTTACTTGGTTCAGTCACTATTTATCTGACGAATATTACTTACTACTGTTCATGTTCCGTACTACTATTAATGTTGCCATGTGCTTATCATATTCATGCTCTTAATTTTACCATGCATTTGTACATCGTTTTAGTCTTATTGGGGAAACATAAACAAGCATATCTTGTTGACAGTTGCTCTTTTCTGTTTTGTTATTGTTTTCATGGAAACATCCATTAAAAGATTCCTAAGATTTTCCTTGTAGGTCAAGCATTCTCTTCAAAATCGTCTTTAATACACAAGTTATTTATTCTAGCCCATTTCTGATGCGGCGCGGGTCACTGAGGAGGCGCGCAGGCGGGTCAATGAAGAGGCGCGCGGGTCCATTGAGGGGGCGGTTCAAGTTTATCAAAGGAGGAGGCGACTCGGGTCCACCACGGGCCCGGGGTCAAACTTGTAGTTTCGTAACTACGAGTGGGGTCGTTTAGTAATTCAACAATTAGCTAATCCCCCCTTAAGCACGGGCCGGCCGGCCCTAAAGGGATTACCGAAGAATTGAATTGTGAGTTATTTTCCTTAGATCTTAGATTAATTTACAAATTGCTTTATCTTGCTTTCGTAGTTCAATCTAGCCCTAGATCTTTATTCTTGCAATTCTATTCTAATTGCAGATCTGTTTTTCCATATAAAATTCTATTTTTATTAGTCCACAACCCTACAAATCCTACCTTTATCCCCACAAATAGCCCTAGACGCATCAAGTTAGCGGCCCATTACTATGGACCATTCGAGATTACCGCACAATAGGAAAGGTGGCGTATCATCTTGAGTTACCTACTAGTTCCACCATCCACCCTGTTTTCCATGTCTCACAGCTGCGACGAGTGATTGGGGACCATACTCTATCGCCTACTCTTCCTCCACCCTGACAGATGGCATGGAGGTAATGCTTGAGCCACAAGAACTGACTGGTGTTAGACAGGCTGCAGATGGGACACAAGAAGTGCTGATCAGATGGAGAGGACTGCCGGACTATGATGGGACATAGGAGCCCCGTGAGGTGATACGAGACCAATTTCCAGACTTCCAGCTTGAGTACAAGGTGGCACTTTTGGGGGTAATTAGTGATGCGGCGCAGGTCACTGAGGAGACGTGCGGGCAGGTCAATGAAGAGGCGTGCGGGTCCATTGAGGGGCCAGTTAAAGTTTATCAAAGGAGGAGGCGACTCGGGTCCACCACATGCCTGGGGTCAAACTTGTAGTTTCGCGACTATGAGGGGGGTCATTTAGTAATTCAACAATTAGCTAATCCCCCCATAAGCAAGGGCCGGCCGGCCCTAGAGGGATTACCAAAGAATTGAATTGTGAGTCATTTTCCTTAGATCTTAGATTAATTTACAAATTGCTTTATCTTGCTTTTGTAGTTCAATCTAGCCCTAGATCTTTATTCTTGCAATTCTATTCTAATTTCAGATCTGTTTTTCATATAAAAATCCTATTTTTATTAGTCCACAACCCTAAAAATCCTACCTTTATCCCCACAAATAGCCCTAGACGCATCAATTTCCTTTCTTTCGCATCCTTATATATAATAGTCCTATCTAGCTTAATGTACTAGTTAATCTTTTCCTATCTCCTTATTTGCCATACTTGCTATTTTTTTATTTGTTAATATTAGCCTGTATAAGCCATTATTAGTTAGAAGCAAAAGAACCTGTAACAGTTGTTACTTAGACTGAAATGGTGTATCCCAATTTGGCTTAAATACGTGTGGCTCGTCACACTTCCATTTCCATTTGCATACCTCGAAGCATGGCGTTATGAGTTTTGATTGGTTAGGCTTTTGCAACAAAACAATAGCATAAAACAACTAGAAAATAGGAAAAGAAAAGCATCACACCTCAAATAGGAAGTCACCCCAGGGTACAAGGTATGCAGTTCACATCCAATATCCAAGCCCATCACAAGCAAAACAGAACAAAGAACAAAGCAGCAAAAATTATACACAATGTCAGAATTAAACATTACAGAAATACCACTGAGCTGAAAAAGACCCTAAACTACCAGTAAAATCTATTTAAACTCCTAAAAATCAAATGATATTAATTAAACACGTTAACAGATTACAGACCAAAATTAACAATTGAAACACTAAAATCTAACAAGAAACTATTTCTTTTCTTCATCAGATCATTGATATCCATCATGGTATTTGTCTAGATTCTAGTTGCATACTTGTAGACATGATAGCTATCTGAATCAACACCTGGACATTTGATACCTCCTTACGTGTGTGTGTGTGTGTGTATGCAACTATATAAATGCCTACAGCAAGGTTTGCCGGTGTAGTTACATAGACACATCCATACAAACACTGAACAGTATCAACACCTGGACATTTGACATCCATGCACTCTCTTACAGCAACACTCCACATATGGAACACCATGTTAAAATAGTCAGCCATTGAGAACTTACTTTGAGATAAATGTGGAGAGTCATACGATGTTTTCAAAATAGAATAGAACAATGCCCCAGCACAATCTGCATGAGACATGTTGTACGACAACCTGAAAAGATTATGAAATACGTTACAGTTCATCAAGCAAACTAAAAGGTAAAGGAGTTCACAATAATCTTTGAGAACAATACCAACCCCATTTCTAAGTATGCTTAAATGAAAATAAAGAGGAAACGATGTGGCAAAGTCATTCAGGTAACCAAATCTAATGTGCCATCAGAGTGTTTTTTACATTCCTCCGTTTCAGAAAAAAGAAGTATGAGCATATAGATGTCAACCTTCAGAAATGCAATCACCGATATAAAAGAACATCATGCCATTACCGATATGTGATAACACAGCTTCTAAATTGGAACATGAACAAATGATAGTAGCGGAGGAAATATCATGTTAGATAACATCAGAATTTGATTCAAAATATTCTAATTAAGTGTGACATAATTATATTTCTGTAAGAAATAAAGTTAACATTTATCCAGTTAGTTTGTATGATTATTATAACCACTTGGTTACAAGTTTCTTTGATACATAAGGAGAGAGTTTGCCTACATAAATGAAGTCTGAATATGAATTTAGATATCTTCCACCAAAGAAAATCAATAAAGTATGAAGCAGGCAAGATGATGAATTGTGTCTCTTCTCTTCTCTCAAGTTCTGGATATTTATAGAAATCTATTTTAATCCTCTCTGAACCAACATCGCTTCAAATCTAATATTTGGCGTACATTGGAATCGATAGTGATCAAAAATTATCTAATATGTCATTGGCATGCAATCAATTGCTAATATCCATATATTTGGTATCAAAGCCCAATTTTGGTTCTTGATTATAGAGATGAATCATAGATTCACAATCAATATAAATTTAATTTTGACAATATTAGGAACTTGTTACGATGACCTATACGGATGTGGATATGATTAAATTTGACTTTTAAGAGTGATCTCCGCTGAAAAGAATTAGTTTATTTGATTTACTTACCTTCTCTTGTAATTATATATGATAAGGTTTCTATTTGATTTACTTACCTTCTCTAAAAATAATACATGCACACAGTGCACGTCGCAAGCCCCCCAACGAACAGGATGCAGTGCACACGTGCAAACAAAAAGGATTGAGAAGTGTGTGTGTTTTGGTATCGTCAGGTGCAAAAGGATGAAAAATCTCAATGACAAGCCTGTAAATAAGGGAGGTCAAAGGGGGAAAATGTCAATGGCAACCTTGTATAACAAAGTGCACGGTGCAAACAAAAACCCACACAAAGGATGCGGTCCACGTGTGCAACCGACAAAAGAGAGAGAAGTGTGGGTGCGTGTGTGCCGTCTGGGGTAAAATGGCAAAAAGCGGTGGCTAAAGTGCAAAAAACATGGGGTCTAAATAAAAAAGACCGATGGCAATCATGTAAACATGAGAGATGGAGGTGCATTTTGGTTTTTGGAAAAAGCAATGGCAAGCCTGCAAATAATGGGAAGTGGGGGAGCCTTTATTCGGGAGTCCCACAACATCACCCAACAACAAACTCAAAACCCAACACACTCCCCAATAGTCCCCACCATGGTGAGGTGGAAAAACCTAGACCAATCGTTTGTCCTATTGGGTTTGTCTTAGTAGGACAAACATGGGACTCACATCCATCATTTGTAATATAGATATGATAAGGCTTCAATTAAAGCTAGAGTTGATTTAATTTGGTTAGCCTTCTTATATTAGGATATGAGATGCAAGATGATTGCTTCCACTCGAGTTGACTCGTGAGAGAACTATATTTTTGGATCCATGTTGATATATAAAAAAGCATTTGGCCAACATAAAACTATGGCCTCCATGTATTGATTTACCAGTCATCACTCGTGGCCATAGGTCACGTGTCGATCAAAATATTTCCCTGAAATATTTTAACACATTCAAAATATCTCCTCCAAAAAAACGCAGCCTTATTGATATCCCCCAACAAAAAATTTTAAACATATTCAAACTAAAATTTAGTTCCCATTGGAGAATTTAATTCCCTCCAAAAAAATTTAGTTACCTCAAAATTTAGTTTCCTACCGATTTAGTTGCATCAAAATTTAGAATTTTAGTTCTCCCTAAAATTTAGTTCCATCCAGATTTAGTTTTCCCAAAAATTTAAATTAAAATTTAGTTCCCCAAAAAAATTTAGGTCTGCCAAATTTAGTTCCCTTCAAAATTTAAATTTTTAATTTCCCTCAAAATTTAGTTCCATCCAGATTTAGTTCTTCTCAAAATTTTCACTAACTCCTATCATATACATTGATTCTTGAAGATTTAGTCACAGCCGTCTTTCTACCAATCTTTTTGTCATAGTCTGCAACTCCATTTAAAAACTTCCATCAATTGTATAATAGATATATTAGGGCACATAATGTTGTAACTCAGCTGCAGCTGTAGTTTCTGTACACATAATTTTGCATCATGATTCAGTTCCGTGCTATAGTTTACAACCCAAACATGAAAAAGAGGCCATAGGCCATGTGGGACGCTATTAGTCCCTTAATCACCTAAAGATATTCATGCAGGAAAGGCTGTAGCATGAAGCATGAAGTGGATATCCAACCCCAATTTTGCACCCACCTCATGAGGGCCGCTTCTATCTCTGTGGAAACTACATAACCCCAAATCTGAAGAGTTGGTGATTATGTCGAAATTTAGGATAATAGAATTTTTAAGGCATAATTTGGACAAATTAGATCTCTCTTATCTTCCTTAATTATAGCATTTTGCATATTATAATTGCATAACTTAAATTACAATTATATGAGTATTTTGTGTTCTAATTGGATGATGCCATCGATACATGTTTGTGTAAAGTTGTGAAAATATCGTTTATCATAAGAATTGTAGAGCATGTATAACATCTGCAAATTTAATGGTGTATATGACGGTAACTTCTTATATTAAAATTAACAAAATATTTTGAAATGGATTCAATTTACATGTATCTACTCTAACCTATGAGAAAGTAGTTGTTTGTGCAAATTAAATGGACTAAGATAATAAGTTAGATATTAGTAAGAGATATTCTTATCATATAGAGTTTCTTTAATGTATACCTAACATTATTAGTTTTAAAAATAAAATATATATAATGAATTTTATGCATGTCACACCCCTAGCCATAAACTCAGAAGTCATTTCTAAAACATGATATGTATTGGTTTCAATAAGTTTGATTTTAAAAAATCAAAATGTCTAATGACTTCTTGGTGCACTTTATCTTTTCTTCTTTTCCTAAGGAGTATGGCCCATTTAATAAAAAAAGATTGTTTTGGTTCAATAAGATTGCAATATTCCCTTCAAAATAATAGATGTACATGCAAGTGAAACTCATCAATATGAGCCTAGATTTAGATGCCACATCTCTGTTAAGGTCTAGCAACGATACCTTTAATACTTTGGTATGGTTATGACATTTGAGAGAGGGCAGTTTTTGACTTTAGCTGGAACTAAGAACCTAAGGTTTGAAATCTCAATTAATCTCAAGTTTTGGCCTTCATATCTCCCTATGGTTTATATAATCTAGATCGGCCATACCAAAAGTATCGGTCAAAACATATTAACAGCATTACATTTAGGTATCAATTGTATTACCTTTATTATCTAGAACACTGTCTTCTCTTTCTGTAGTCAACTCCATCAAAGGATTGTCATAATGAAAGACAATTAAATCAATCAACCCAGCTTCATTTTTCTTTCATTCTAGAGTTCGACCACTTAGCCTCATATTATAATTGAAATGATCTAATGGCATACATCTCCTGGTGCAACTTTAAGTGTTCCACATAGTCTAATAAAGAGAGATTTGTTCCATATCAATCGCACAATCCGATTACAAAGATCAATACTATGGCAGGCAATTGTTGGAACCTTCATTTTGATTGTTAACTGAGTTCTTTCAACCATTATATGGAATAAGCCAAATTGTCTACTTTTTACTTCGACCCCTAAATCTCCTCTTACGTTAGTTATAATTACCTAATATCGGTATTATTGACCAATTTTAAATGGATCATATCAGCACGCTTAAAATCTTCACCTAGTTTGATTAAAAAGATTTGTTTTGTATCACTTGCACAAATCCAATCACAAAGACCAATTGGTACTGCTATAGGGCAATTGTTGAAATCTTGATTTTGATTGTTACGTGAGTTTCTTTCAACCATTTTATAGAATAAGCCAAAATTTCTATTTTTGTACTTCAAACAACGGATCTTCTATTGTGTTAGTTATAAGTAGATAATACCAGTAATATTGACCAGTTTCAAATGGATCATATCAGCATGCTTAAAGTCAGCTACAATACAAGTGATACATCTTAGGATTGACCTATTTTTCAAACTACAGTATCAGCTTGTATGAATTTATCAACAAATTATTGCATGACACAAATGGTATCAAACAGATGACAACAATAATCCATAAAGACCATATCAAACCTAATTGATTTCCATCTATAGTTCACAAAAAAGAGAGTTTGTATTCAAATACAGAGTAAATAATTGCTGTGTTGACCAAATTAAAATATCCATTTAAAAACACCATGGGCATTACGGATACAGAAAACTCAATACAAATCGGCATTGAAAAGCACAACATAAAACAGTTACCTTAACGAATTGATTTCTATAATCACATTATCTTGCTTTACACCCGTGAGAGCCCGTCGGAAAGTTGCTTCCACCTTCAATTAAATAATTTATTTATTAATGTAAGATTTTAGAAAAATGAAGGTGATCATTCCCATGTGACATTTGACTTTTTAACATTACCTCTTTCTCAAATTCAGCAGAATCTTTATAATCATCACCATCATCAAAACCAACACTTTCGGAGTCTGGAACCAACTCTCCAGAAGAAGTTGGAAAACAAATGACATCTTGGTTAGATTCATCAAGATAACCCGGGGCATTGTGAAAGAATTCATTAATTTTTTCAACAGGGATTGGTGCAATTGAGTGCCTCCATTCTTCATCAAGCCCTGCTTCACAGGCTGACCATATGTAACCAACTCCAGCAATACCAACCTAGGAGCAATAAATTATGAGAATCAGTAAAGTCTGCAATGAAATATAAAATCAATCAGCAATACAAGCCGTTTACCGGGAGACGAAAAATGCATCTATTTTAGAGAACTATTCGGCAGATTCTTATGGAAACCCCAATTAAATGCTACATGTCACAATTAGGACAGTGTACCATAAAATTTACTAGAATTGGCTTTTGGTAATGAAAAGATCAAAAAATAGAACATGATAGCCCATTACGGGAATTTTGATTATTCTGATGCTTGAAAACCCTAGCCTGTGTACTTGTCAACATATTTTGACCTACTGTTAAGGATTACTATACAGATAATGGTCGTTACTAGAAAAATCAGGTGTTGTTATAAAGGAGAAATTTGTTGCGTTTAGTGATTAAAGTCGTAAAATCTACAAATTAACAGGTTTCTTTATGACTGCATAGTGATGCTAAAAAATTTATTTTATTTGATTTATTGCAAATAGAAACCTAAATGTAATCCACGAGTGGTGCTCATCCATGAGGAGATTCTGATTGGCATTGAAGATGACGACACAGAGAGATCCCATGAACAAAGAAGAATACCTTGATTCGATTCCAGATGACAGAACATTGGAAGGCCAAGAATTTCCTCGAGACGGAACAAATTGGAAGGGGATTGACCATATTCATATCGAGCATCATTTATCAAATACGAAGTTGGGTATGGTAAGTCTCGAAAAGAATATCTAGTATGCATATCTCGTGGAAGCAGATACAACTCGGACGTTAAGATTAACTGTATCAGGTAAAGGATGCGTGTAAAGGCCCGTTCCCCTTAAAGCCCAAGCCCATATCCCTTTTAGTAAACCCCCCCCCCCTCATTTCTCTCCCCCGTTCTCTATTTTCCACCCAGCGAGAAAAAAAAAGCCCGATGCCCTCGTTTTCTCTCTCTCGTGCGGCGAACCCAAAACCGCCCGACTTTCTCTCTCTCTCGTTCTGTTTCGACCCGAGCCCAGGCGAGCCCCTTCGACTTCGTTTCCCTCGCACGAACAGAAACCGCGGCGAAAATTAGGGTTTTCGAAACCCTAATCCCATCTCCAACCGCCCGATTTTCTCGTGAGGAGATCTGGACGTCTTTGGCCCCAATCTTCAAGCGATAAGATCTCTTCTCTCTCTCTTCTCTACTTATATGAATGGATTTCCTAAGGTTCCTTTTGCATGCGAAAATTATATTTTTTCCCTTCAAAAGTTCTCGATTGTTGCTCTGGAATATTTCGGTTTTGGCTATGGAAGCTCGAACCTTGCTTCTGAGCGATCTGTTCTATTTTTAGGGGCTACAACTTGCTCCTAGGGTTCGGTTCTTGTTTCTGGGGTTTTCAGAATGATCTAAAGTTTTGGATTTCTTAATTTTCTCGCGTGGATTTCGTCTTCAGGTAGATTTCGAACCCTATTAAGCTTCTAATTATTTATTATCAGAGTGAAAATGATGATTCATGAAAAATTTTAGAGATGATAACTCCTCTATGAATATTTTGGCACCTAGGTTGGATTCACCGCACTTTTGCAGTTGCTCGCTGTTATACCCTTGCGTAGATTTATTTGTTGTGGTTGGCCACCGGGGTGGATGGCACGGGCATGGATTGCCAGTTATCACGTGTTGTTTTAGTCTAAACATGCTTACTGATGTAAGCTTGATTGCCTACAGTCCTGTTTGACTGGTTGTCTGTTTATACTTTCAGTCCAGTTTCTATATAAACTCAGTACTCTTATAATTTCAGTCCAGTTTTTTCATATAAAATCAGTACCTTCATAAATTCAGCCCAGTTTCCATATAAATTCGGTACTTTTATAAATTCAGTCCAGTTTTTTCTACATAAATTTAGTTAAAATTCAGTCGAGTTCTTTTACATATTGAGTTTCAGTTTTCCTTTTAAATTCTGTTTCCTATATGAATTCAGTCCAGTCCTTTTGCTAAAAGAAGAATTAGTTCAGTTTATCTTTGCCAGTTTTTCCCTACCAGTTTCAGTTCTGTTTCCCCTTATAAGTTTTATTGTAATCACCGGGAACCTGTATTTCTTTTATTGCAATGAGTTCGAACTAGAACGGTATCCTTTTAAGCAAATCCGGAACCGAGCAACCCCTCTAGGCAGGTAGACCACAACTTAGAAAGGTGCCAACATAAATCTAATTCATTCTTATGTTTTAATCAATTTTACTTTTGCTCTTGGAAGGTTCTTATTGCTTTTATTTACATTTTTTTCGACATTATAGGAATTGTTCTCTTTTTGTAACACGTTTTAAAAGTGCTCCTTGTAAATTGTTGCGTATTTGATAGATGGATGACTATATCATAATGTTAATTGGACATGTATATATATAATTGGCACGTTTCTCTGAAGTATATGTTTAGAAGTTATGCAATGAAATTATACGATATTATTGGTACGCCTGTTGTTCTTGCACCAAACATGATAACTCGAACATATAGTTTGCATAGCTATCTAAATATATAATATAGAGAACAACTACATGAACAAGATACTTGACACCTTAGAATTAGAACAACTACACTTGACATCACGGGTATGGGGTAACTTATAATTGAGAGGGTGCGGGAGCGATTGAAGCCATGCTTATGGCCCCTATTTGGGAGGATTTCCTTTTATGGATCCTGAGTTCTCGGTAGTCGGTACAGTTTGTCCTTATACTCGGCCCGGGATAGCACCCCACGGTCCAAGATGGACTTCACGTTGCACATCGTGCCTTCCTCTTATAAGTCACGACACAATACAACAACGATTCTTTTGGTTATTCGCTCATTTTTTTCCTATTACCACTTAAACTGCCAGGTCGGTAATTTCTCTTTTACAGTTACCTTTTATATCTTTAACTTTCTGCAAAATAAATTAATTAAATGTTTAATACGGTTTACAATCTACTTTATTAATGGTGGTTCAAATCCATCAGGTAATACTCAGCTTGAAGAAGAGGCTCCGCAGTACAAGGAGTCCGATTTTCTTATTAAAGACGCAAACTTTTGAGCTTCCGTGTTATCAGGAGAGTTATCTTTCTTTTAGTCGGTTTATCTTTCAGTATTGTTTTAGTTGAGCTGTAGTTTCTCTTCTGTCTAGACAATGTATTTTTCCATTCAAGGTTTAATAAAAAGAGTATTTCCTTTATCTTTGTCTCAAATATTTCTTGTTTAAACTATATTGACTTCACTGGTACATGCAAGACCTGCAAATTATTGTGAGTGTGACGGCTCCCGTTCCTGGGGCGTTACAAGTGGTGGCCCATGCAAGTTCACGCAACCACCTCGTGAACAGTATAGGATAAACAGAAAATATTTATAAGATACTCGAATTATTAAACTGACAACCATCCTTGAATTACAGAATGTCGAATGTATATAACTGACGTACACGTACCACCGTTGGATCAAATCCCGATATTGTCAACACAGAGATGGAGATGAACGGGAATGGAAACCATGTCCCCAACAATGAAGATCCCACCAACAATATCAATCCTGAAACTGGCCTTAATGGAAACGGTGCTAGCAATGATGGCAGTGCTGATATTGAACAACCTCCGATGGTGCACCAGATATCTGATCGAGTACTGCGAGAAATGGTTCAAGCCATACGGCAGGAAGCCATGCGGCAGGAACCCGTGCGACAGGAATCAATGCGAGGAGGAGTACAAGAGTTTCGGTCACTACGTCCACTGATCTTCACTGGACGTGAGGACCCTCTAGCTGCAGAGGAATGGCTGCGGTCTATTACTCATATGCTAAAGGTGGTACGAGCTCCTGTGGATTCTTGGGTAGATATGGCAAGGTTACAGTTGACCAAGGATGCCATGTTATGGTGGGATTCTGTGGAGGACCGTTTACCGCAGCCGATCTCTTGGGATACATTTAAGGAGGCATTCGATGCACAATTCTTTTCACCTGAGGCGCAGATGGAGCTCGAGGAACGGTTTATGGAACTGAAGCAAGGTTCCATGACTGTGGAAGAATACGATGCTGAGTTCTATAAGCTAGGTGCGTATTTTTGACTCATAACCATTAATTATTCCCGATACATGATTTCTCTTCTAAACGATCTGTAAACTCCAGGTTTGCTAAGGACGTGGTGTCCACTCCTCTGGCCCGAGCCAAGAGATTCCAGAAGGGCCTGAACATCGACATCTGTGATAAGCTGGTCGGGTTCAAACTGAAGACCCATGCTGACGTGCTCTCCGCTGCTCGAGAGTACGAGTATGTACAGCGGGAGCGAGCACGAGAGCATCAGGTGGCTGCCCCACGACGACCACCTCCCTCTTCGACAGCTTCTACGGGGCATCACAGACAGCCACTTGCTCCTACTAGACAGCTTCACAGACCTATGCATCAGACACAGTTTAAGAGGCATGCACCACCCCAGCCACCGCAGCAGTCACAACTCAGGCGACCCACTCCTATCTGTCACTACTGCAATAAACCGGGCCACATCAAGCCAAAATGTCGACTTTATCTAAATTTGTGCTTAGTTTGTGGTGCCAATGATCACGCTGCGAGAGATTGCCCGCATATGGGACAGAGACCAGCTGCCCCAGCTCAGACTGCTGCACCAGTTTCCGCTCCAGCTCCAGCCCCAGCAGGGGACAATCAGCGTAGAGCTCCACTTCCACCTCAGCAAAAGGTGTACCAGCAGACGAGGACTCGGGCTCCACCAGCTAAGCGCCAGATTTTCACTATGACTGCGGAGGCGGCAGAGGCCACTGGCCAAGTTATCACTGGTATGTAGTTTACAGTTTACTACTTATTAATCTATTTAATTATGTTTTCATACAATGGTATATGTATGCTTAGACTTAGTATTCGTGACCGTAGGTATTATAATAGTTGCCAATAGACCCGTCCTCGCCCTTTTCATCTCGGGAGCTTCACATTGTTTTATGTCCAAGCGTTTTGTCGACCAGCACACCATTCCTGTTTCGCCCCTCGATTCTTGTTGGGACGTTAACACGGGCAGTGGGGTACTGACAACAGCTAGTGCATGTCTTTCATGTCCTGTGGATATATGTGGACACAAACTGCCAGTAGATTTCATCGTCATCAACATGCCAAATTTTGACGTCGTCCTCGGGATGGATTGGTTGGCGATACATTATGCCACGATCGATAGTCGCAAAGGAAGAGTGGTGGTGTTTGACATGCCAAACCAACCTAGATTCGATTTTGTCAGAACAGAGAGACCAGCAAGGTTCAGAGCTAAACCAACAACGACTGCCATGGAGATTGAGATAGAGAAGCCAGAGGTAGTCCGAGAATTTCTGGATGTATTTCCGGATGAACTTACTGGGTTACCGACAGACCATGGAGTTGAGTTTGCGATCGAGTTGATGCCTGGTGCCCAGCCTTATTCTAGACAGCCTTACCGCATGTCACCATCCGAGTTGTTTGAAGTACGGATGCAGTTGGATGACCTCTTGAAGAAAGGGTGGATACGTCCCAGTGTCTCTCTTTGGGGCACTCCAATATTATTGGTGAAGAAGAAAGATGGATCCAAACGGATGTGTGTCAATTACAGGGAATTAAACAAGCTTACAGTGAAGAACAAGTATCACATTCCTTGTATCGACGACTTATTTAATCAGCTTGGAGGAGAAAGTGTCTTTTCTAAATTGGACTTGAAGACCGGCTATCATCAGTTAAGGGTCAAGAAAGAAGACGTGCATAAGACCGCATTCAGCACTAAATACGGACACTATGAGTTTCTGGTGATGCCGTTTGGTGTGACTAATGCACCGGCGATATTCATGAATCTCATGCACAAAGTATTATACTAGTATCTGGACAAGTTCGTAGTAGTGTATCTGGATGATATATTGGTATACTCGAAGAATGCACAGGAGCACGCCGGACATTTGAGAACAGTACTAGAGACCTTGAGACGGCGCAAGCTATATGCCAAGTACAGTAGGTGTGAGTTTTGGTTGGACAAGGTGGTGTTTCTAGGCCACGTGATTTCAGGAGAAGGAATCTCTGTGAACCCATAGAAGATTGCAGCAGTACAGAATTGGCCGGTTCCTAAGACGATATCAGAGATTCGAAGCTTCTTGGGACTAGCTGGTTACTATCGGAGATTCATCAAGGATTTTTCGAGGATCGCCGAGCCCATGACACAGTTGACAAGGAAGGACGTGATGTATGGTTGGTCGAGGGCGTGTAATGATGCCTTTCAAGAATTGAAGAAGCGGTTGCCGATATTGGTTATTCCAGATTGCATGGGAGATTTTGAAGTGTTTTGCGACGCATCTGGTAAAGGTCTTGGGTGTGTGCTTCATCAAGCACGGACGCGTTGTTGCATATGCATCAAGGCAATTGAAGAATCACGAGAAAAATTACCCATTCATGATCTTGAGTTGGCGGCAGTAATTTTTGCCTTGAAGATCTGGAGACACTTTCTACTTGGGGAGCGCGTGAAGGTATATACGGATCATAAGAGTTTGACATACATCTTCACGCAGAAGGATCTGAACAAGCGACAACGGAGATGGATCGAGCTCATGGCAGATTACGACATTGATCTTCAGTATCACCCTGTGAAGGTTAACTTGGTACCTGACGCTTTGAGTCGGCTTCCAGGAGTGATGACGCTTACGACAAAGTGGAGACTGCGGCAGGAAATCTGCGACATGGAAATAGACGTGGTGTTACCCGGACTGACTTCGTCATTTATGAACATGGAGATACAGTCGACATTAGTAGACAGAATCAAGACTGTTCAGACAGGAGATGCAAAGCTTCAGCGGATCAGGGACATGACATTAGCAGGAAAGAGACCAGAATTTCAGATACACGCAGATGGTTCATTGAGATATGGCAGTAGAATATATGTACCAGCAGGAGATGTCAGGGATGAATTATTAAAGGAAGCACACAGTTCCCCGTACTTCATCCACCCAGGAGGCACCAAGATGTATCAAGATCTACGACGAAATTACTGGTGGCATGGAATGAAGAGAAGCGTTGCGCAAAGTGTGGCCAGATGTATGGTGTGTCAACAGGTGAAGGCCGAGCATCACCGCGTTTCCGGTCTGTTACAGCCCCTGCCCATCCCTGAGTGGAAGTGGCAACATATCACGATGGATTTTGTGACGGGACTTCCAAAGAGTAAGAAGCAACATGATGCCGTTTGGATAGTCGTTGATCGATTGACCAAGTCGGCTCATTTTATTCCCTTCAGGGTTGGACAGTCTACAGAGACTCTTGCCAAGTGATACATGGAGGAAATTGTGAAGCCACATGTGGTCCCAGTAAGTATCGTTTCTGATAGTGACACCCGGTTTACTTCGCACTTCTGGAAGAGTCAACAAGAGAAGTTGGGTACGCAGCTGAAGTTCAGTACGGCTTATCATCCTCAGACGGACGGGCTGTCAGAGCGAACTATACAGATTTTGGAGGACATGTTGCGGGCATGTATGTTAGATTTCAAGGGGTCCAGGGAAGACCATCTATGGAGTTTGATTATAATAATAGTCATCGGGCAAGTATTGGAATGGCTCCTTTTGCTGCTTTGTATGGAAGGAAGTGTCGTTCTCCTTTGAGCTGGGACGATATTGGAGACAGAGAACTGGTTGGGCCGGAGATGATTGTAGAGGCAGTGGATGTTGTACGGACTATCAGAGAGATGCTACAGGTGGCACGAGACCGTTACAAGCATTGGGTAGATGCAAAGAGACGACATTTGAAATTTCAGCCTGGGGACCATGTTTTTCTCAAGATTTCACCTAATAGAGGCATGATCTGTTTTGGTCGCAGAGAAAAGCTTAGCCCACGGTTTATTGGACCTTTTAACATACTGGAACGTGTGGGCGAGGTGGCATACAAATTTGCACTGCCTCCATCTCTGGAGGGTGTGCATAATGTGTTCCACATATCTCAGCTGCGTAAGTATGTGGGAGATCCAACCCACGTGGTTGATCATTTAGAGATCACAGTGAGGCCAGATTTGAGTTATGAACAGCAGCCAGTGGAGATAATTGATCGTCGACAGAGGGCTCTCAGGAACAAGACTGTGGATTTGGTCAAATTGATGTTCATCGTGACTCGCCAGGAGAGGCTACCTGGGAGCGAGAAGAAGAGATGAAGTAGCGGTATCCGTACCTTTTTACCGTCTAGTGTTTTCTTTGAATTCTGAGGACGAAATTTCTTTAAAGGTGTATAAGGTGTAAAGGCATGTTCCCCTTAAAGCCCAAGCCCATATCCCTTTTAATAAAACCCCCCTCATTTCTCTCCCCCGATCTCTTTTTTCACACACCCAGCGAGAGAAAAAAAGCACGATGCTCTCGTTTTCTCTCTCTCGTGCGGCGAACCCAAAACCACCCGACTTTCTCTCTCTCGTTCTCTTTCGACCCGAGCCTGGGCGAGCCCCTTCGACTTCGTTTCCCTCGCACGAACAGAAACCGTGGCGAAAGATAGGGTTTTCGAAACCCTAATCCCATCTCCAACCGCCCGATTTTCTCGTGAGGAGATCTCGACGTCTTCGGCCCCAATCTTCAAGCGATAAGATCTCTTCTCTCTCTCTTCTCTACTTATATGAATGGATTTCCTAGTGTTCCTTTTGCATGCGAAAATTATATTTTTCCCCCTCAAAAGTTCTCGATTGTTGCTCTGGAATATTTCGGTTTTGGCTCTGAAAGCTCGGACCTTGCTTCTGAGCGATCGGTTCTATTTTTAGGGGCTATGACTTGCTCCTAGGGTTCGGTTCTTGTTTCTGGGGTTTTCAGATTGATCTAAAGTTTTGGATTTCTTAATTTTCTCGTGTGGATTTCGTCTTCAGGTAGATTTCGAACCCTATTAAGCTTCTAATTATTTATTATCAGAGTGAAGATGATGATTCATGAAAAATTTTAGAGAGTATAACTCCTCTATGAATATTTTGGCACCTAGGTTGGATTCACGACACTTTTGCTGTTGCTCGCTGTTATACCCTTGCGTAGATTTATTTGTTGTGGTTGGCCGCCTGGGTGGATGGCACAGGCATGGATTGCCGGTTATCACGTGCTGTTTTAGTCTAAACATGCTTACTGATGTAAGCTTGATTGCCTACAGTTTTGTTTAACTGGTTGTCTGTTTATACTTTCAGTCCAGTTTCTATATAAATTCAGGACTCTTATAATTTCAGTCCAGTTTTTCCATATAAAATCAGTACCTTTATAAATTCAGCCCAGTTTCCATATAAATTCAGTACTTTTATAAATTCAGTGCAGTTTTTTCTATATAAATTTAGTTGAGTCCTCTTAATTATCAAGTTTTAGTTCTTTTAAATATTAAGTTCCAGTTTTCCCTTTTAAAAAATCAATTTTCAGTTTCCAATATAAATTCAGCCCAGTTACTTTTAAAAAAAGTTCAGTACAGTCTCTTTAAAATTTCAGCCCAGTTCTTTTAAAATTCAGTCGAGTTCTTTTACATATTAAGTTTCAGTTTTCCTTTTAAATTCTGTTTCCTATATGAATTCAGTCCAGTCCTTTTGCTAAAAGAAGAATCAGTTCAGTTTATCTTTGCCAGTTTTTCCCTACCAGTTTCAGTTCTGTTTCCCCTTATAAGTTTTATTGTAATCACCGGGAACCTGTATTTCTTTTATTGCAATGAGTTCGAACTAGAACGGTATCCTTTTAAGCAAATCCGGAACCGAGCAACCCCTCTAGACAGGTAGACCACAACTTAGAA
Source organism: Scilla litardierei (assembly GCA_030789695.1). Classification (NCBI taxonomy): domain Eukaryota; kingdom Viridiplantae; phylum Streptophyta; class Magnoliopsida; order Asparagales; family Asparagaceae; genus Scilla; species Scilla litardierei. Next base: position 46,845,797 of record CM061131.1, read on the forward strand.
AGGTGCCAACATGAATCTAATTCATTCTTATGTTTTAATCAATTTTACTTTTGCTCTTGGAAGGTTCTTATCGCTTATATTTACAGTTTTCGACATTATAGGAATTGTTCTCTTTTTGTAACACGTTTTAAAAGTGCTCCTTGTAAATTGTTGCGTATTTGATAGATGGATGACTAATCATAATGTTAATTGGACATGTATATATATAATTGGCACTTTTCTCTGAAGTATATGTTTAGAAGTTATGCAATGAAATTATACGATATTATTGGTACGCCTGTTGTTCTTGCACCAAACATGATAACCCGAACATATAGTTTGCATAGCTATCTAAATATATAATCTAGAGAACAACTACATGAACAAGATACTTGACACCCTAGAATCAGAACAACTACACTTGACATCACGGGTATGGAGTAACTTATAATTGAGAGGGTGCAGGAGCGATTGAAGCCATGCTTATGGCCCCTATCTGGGAGGATTTCCTTTTATGGATCCTGAGTTCTAGGTACAGTTTGTCCTTATACTCGGCCCGGGGTAGCACCATACGGTCTAAGATGGACTTAACGTTGCACATCGTGTCTTCCTCTTATAAGTCACGACACAATACAACAACGATTCTTTTGGTTATTCGCTCATTTTTTTCCTATTGCCACTTAAACATGCCAGGTCGGTAATTTCTTTTTTACAGTTATCTTTTATATCTTTAACTTTCTGCAAAATAAATTAATTAAATGTTTAATACGGTTTGCAATCTACTTTATTAATGGTGGTTCAAATCCATCAGGTAATACTCAGCTTGAAGAGGAGGCTCTGCAGTACGAGGAGTCCGATTTTCCTATTGAAGACGCAGACTTTTAAGCTTTCGTGTTATCAGGAGAGTTATCTTTCTTTTAGTCGGTTTATCTTTCAGTGTTGTTTTAGTTGAGCTGTAGTTTCTCTTCTGTCTAGACAATGTATTTTTCCATTCAAGGTTTAATAAAAAGAGTATTTCCTTTATCTTTGTCTCAAATATTTCCTGTTTAAACTATATTGACTTCACTGGTACATGCATGACCTGCAAATTATTGTGAGTGTGACGGCTCCCGTTCCTGGGGCGTTACAATGCGATATGAATAGGATCATTGTCTATGTTCAATATAAATTGTATAAACATTTCTGTCCGATACAAATGGAAACAAATAAGAGTCATGTATGTATTGGACCTCTTTGCTACTTCACTAAAGGTTTCATGGGTGTTGGAAGAGGAAAGGACGGAATAAAACACAGGCTGTAGAATGATACTCATTGGATAAGCCACGTGGTGATAAGGTAGGAGATGTACCCTACTTGAGTTCCAAGAGAAACCTTTTAGATGCATGCTCCAGCTATGATTTAACAAAAAATTTACCATTTATCCTCCATGTGCATACACTTAGTGTGTCCAATATCTGGGCAGGTTTGCAGCATCTTGCTCACAAATTGGAATGGTCATTTATTATTGGGACCCACCTAAATTTCATTCATACTCCAATGATTTGTAAATGAGAATCATTCACCATAGCTATCGAATCTGCTGACTGCTTTTTAAAGTTCCAACGTCCTCTGGTTAACTGGAATTCCGTTAATACATTTCTCATTTGGAGAATAGACATAGCAATGATAAAGTAATTCACAAGAATCAAAGCTGTAAAAGGAGTCCATGCCCCCTTAGTTGTCCGTCACGGCAAAGGAAGGCATGCTTCCTAGTCTCATGAAAAAAAAGAAAAATGGGGGAAAATGGTTTTGCAAGTTCACAAGATGTGGATCGATTGCCTAAATTTAAGTAAATAATGATGAAGACCCGGTCTTCTCCAGATTGCACTTTGCATATTAGTTTTTGATTTAGTAGTTTTTGAGTTATTTTCATATGAATTTTGATAGAAAATTGAGTCCGTTTTAGTAATTTTCTTAGTTTAGTATTTCTTTTAGTCTCGCATTGGTTATGGTTGAGGAATGTGAGTCTTGTCAGCCTATTTAAACAACTTGAATTTGTTTTATTTTTCATTAAAGAAATTGATAAAATGTTGTGTAAATATTTATTTGCATTTTTCAAATCTTTTGCAGTGAGAGAGAGTGTGTGAGCTTGGTTGTTTGTGCGTGAGCCAAAAAACCTCCCCATGTGAGACGTGTGAGTCAGTGACTGTCAGCTCTTTGGGGATGAGATGCCCGAAAATTTATTAAATTTCTAAACATTTTTCTCCAAATTCCTAAATCTCTAATTTTGTTCTACCCCAAATTTCTCGTTACAGTATCTTCCTCTTCTGTCGTGCGTCAAATAAGTATATTCATAAACGAAGAGAATATCAGTACCCACAAGTTAATTCATCATATTATTTGAGTTGCTTTTAATCTTGCCTTATTATGATATAGTCTTCATCAAATATTTGACAAATAAAAGACATTGTACAGTGAATATATCAAGTTTGTTTTATATAATTTGTTACTTGCATTTTCAAATTTCCGTAACATTTAGTATAAACACGATAAGAAGATGGGAGGAACACCAACAGCGCAAGTAAGGCTAAGGCTACACGAACTCTACTTTTAAAACGTTTTCCATATTTTTCAAATCATTTGTAACTAAATTTTATGAACCACAAAACTTGCCATCATTAAAACTATATAAAATTTTCATCCAATAACTATAAAAGTTTAAATATCTTTTTTACCACACGATTAATTGGAATCATTTATGCATTTGTATGACATACAATTTGATCCCAGGAAAAATGAATTTTATGCATTGCCACTGATCGTACTATAAGGCATTGATATACAAGTGACCAAATACATATAAGTTAAAATCAGAAAAATAAGTTGATCAAGAGATCCAACCGTTTAGCTATAAGAGTGCTAAAAATTAAAGTTATGGGAAGCAATGCCCAATCATAATTATAATCATCCATATATGATATCTTCTATTGTAACACAAAAATGCGGCCTTCATGAAAAACGAATATACGCAGACTGACAGTGCTCAATGTAATACAAGTTTCAAATAATAACATACTAATGTTACAAAAACCAAAAATAGTGGTGTACCTCAGATGTAGCTGTGTCTTCCCGGTCCGATGAATTTGGCAAGAGATCCACTTTTCCAACATTTGACATACTAGTAATTGCTGCAGCAAATCATTTATACATAACATGAGAACGAATAAATACATTTGAAACAAAGGAAAACGAGCATATATATATATATATATATATATATATATATATATATATATATATATATATATATATATATGGCATTTTAAGATAACCAACGATATAACACAAGTAAAGCCTGACTTCAATCAAAAGTTGATGGCAAAGCAAAAACAATCCAATCAACCCTAGAATCCAGTAGGAACATTGAATCCACAAGTAAAAATATAATTTAGAAGTTCAAACTTTATTAATAAAAGATGATGAATCAAGTAGTAGTGTAAATATTACCTTTGATCCATCTATTTAGATACAAAAGTTAAAGACACAAACTTGAGTAACGACTCCAAGAAACCGAAGTCATCCAGAAGTGCTAATGAACATATTAAAATAGTGAACAAAACAGACACCTAAATCCAATCAGATAACTAATTAAAGCTTCAAACTAAATCAACCGTACTACACCTATCCAAACTATCCAATATCAGATGTTAAATTAAAAACATCTACCTCCAATTCAACGAAAAGTTCATATAAATGTCCATAGCAGATTTTCAATGATCAAACTGTAACCTTTTTTCGGCATCTTTACCGTCTTTCTAGAAACTTGGTATGGACTTACCTATCAATTGACCTCCTAGGACATACAAAATTCAGCCTTCAAGAAACCTATCAATTGACCTCCTAGGACATACAAAATTCAGCTTTCAAGAAATCGGTATCCGATCCAAGTCAATCCGATACCGTGATAAATGCGGGGAAAAAATCCCGATATAAACATTAATCAGCCAATAATGTCGTTTACTGTTGTAAGCGGGTGTCGAAACTTGCATTTCATGTTTCAATTGTTTCCACTAGTTTTTGGCCATGTAGGTTGTTGTTTTCTGAAAATAATAGGTAATGAAAATGGTTGTAAGTTGTAACCAATATTCAGTAGAATATGTATTTTAACTTCAAACAACAAAAACGATAGAATAAAAAAATTGGGAGGAGTAGGACTGCCAAGGACAAAGGTATTACATGGACTGTCAATAACCCCGATGTTGGTATCCGCGTACTCGAGTTCCTCGTCACTGTCTTGTTTGGATGGTTGAGGAAGTAAAGAAACCTTCGAGTAAGAAGGAACCACAAATTTTTGCCCAACTTCAACCTAAAAGAATATCTGTCAGATACTTCTACAAGAAACTATAACATGTCTCAAGAAAAATAAAAACATCTCTGTAAATTAGGATCCTACGAGAAGAAAATCCACACTGCAAACAGAAAAGGTTGATAGCACAAAAGTGAGAATATGGAAGAATAAAAATACATACAAATTAAATTTTAAGAATTTGGTTTCAAGAAGAACATAATACATACAAATTAAAATCCAAGCTATGCTTAAGTGCTAAATTGTCATGTTCTTTCTGATACACTTGGACCGATATACAGAGTGCATCTTAAAATAATTTTGAGGCACATATAATGGAATTAGGTATCTGTTTAAACCTCTAATTCTTAGCAAACCCTTTATTGTTCTTTAAAAGTATGTTTGCCCAGCTTGAGAGTCCATTCAAGTCAATTTACTAATAGACATGAGATAACTGTTTTTCTCTCAGCATGACATTTTTATTCTTTTTCAGCCTCAATTTTCATGCAAAACCTAAGATATTTTATACAATTTGAAAGCCCCTTAATTCTTCTCTCATTTGTTCTCTTTTTTTCACCTCCCTTTCTTTTCAATCACTTCAACACAAGGTACCAAGAAAGAGTCAAAAATACTGTTAACCGCAAACAAATTGTCAGCTTTTGCCCCAAGTAACCTCCAACCGGTTTAACTTCCATACGAACTTCCACCCCACCTTTTTATACTTTGCCTATGCTTTATTTTTCCCATGGTTTGGAACAGAACTTTTGCTTGGAACTTCAGCTTAAACAGTTGTTAGACATGAGCAACTAAATGGATAAGAGAGTAATTTCCAACTGTGTACTTAGTGTTTTCCAGCAAAAGTGGGGACTTGAAAAAAAATAATTAACTTCTTTGTTTCAAATTTGGTTTAACTTGTTTAGATGGTCAGAAACAGGGATTGCATAGATGTTTTATGAATTAGTTAGCAACTTAGCATATCTAACAGAACAATATTACAATAAATAAACTCATCAGTAAGGCAAGAAATTAGTATTCTTAAAGTTGACATGATCATTATTTTTGTTAGGCCGCAACTGAAGTCATTATAGTGCTAGCCCATACTAAGATTTACCATACAATTGCCATTGCATGTCGGCTAAATTTTCAATTCCCATATCTTAAAGCATTTAATGCTTATTTTACTTCGGCATATGTTTTAAATGTATTTTCCATTGTTTTCTTACGAGTGTAATGAGCTCAAGAAGCTCAAGATTTCACTTGGGCTTAATGAAAACTCATTTAAGAGTCTAAGACTCTTCTGATAAGATAATGCAACCGATCTTGAACAAAATTTTAAGCTCGTTTGCATAATTGAACAAATGTAAACAAACTTAGGCATGGCTCATTAGTTTGATTAGCTTCAAGCTCGTTTGTATAATTGAACAAATATAAACAAACTTAGGAATTGCTCGTTTGTTTGATTAGCAGCACTGCCTGCGTGGCAGCCGCACAGCCTAGTTTTTGTTAACTTTCTGAACCTTCCATCAGTCAAACAGAGATTATGATAGTGGAGCCAGTTTTTAGTCTAGCATCCAAACAAGCTGAAACACGACGTTCCACCAAATGCCAGAAAATCCACAATTCTACATAAATTTCTTTTTAACTTCACTGACTATCTACTTTATGGATATATGCCTACTCCAAATGGTTAGTTGTAAGCAAGCTCTTTATAAATTCTCGATCTAGAGCTAGATAAGCATGATAAAGTGTTCTAAACACTTCCATTCAAGAATTTCATTTTTTTCAATGCCTTGTTCATTTGCTTTCTTACTTTCTTCATGTGTTCCCTTTCAATCATTCTTCTTCCTCCTCTTCCCAGATCCACAAATTTGCAATACTATTAGAAGGAAGATTGTTTGTTCTTATGTGAACTCATCATTAACAGGCCATCGGTTTTATTTATACGGTATTCAAGGAAAACTCGCAAATCCTTGTGAAAGGGTGCGGAGCTAGCTTGTAATGTTGGTCCATTCAACTGGATTTACAGGAACCATAAGGATGGGGCGCAGACAAGTGGGCATGGGGTGTCAAACTGACCTATAATCAATGGTATTTCCACTGCTTCAATCCCCCCCAACAACAACAAAAAAACTTTCTCATCAATTCTTCTAGTAAGCATTATTTTTTGAAATATAGTAGTATTATTTTTGAAATATATTAGTATTACCTGATGCATCATTCAGCATTTAGTTCTATCCCAAATAAAGGAGGGTTTTGCTATCATTTGCATTAAAGTTTTACAAACAAACTATCAAAAGTTCATTAGACAAACATACCCCCCGTGTGATCACCAATTTGACTTTCAAAGATTGCTGTATGAAACCAAATTAATCTCTAAAAACTCAAGTCAAAGATCTCAATGGACTTTACTGATGTCAATTAGGATAAACACCTTCTGCATCAAGATGGTGAAAGTCTTTTTTGGCTCAACAAAAAAAGAATAAAGAGAAATAAGTACCTTATAGTGCAAGTAAACTACCAACCATGGTATGATTAATTATTACCTAATTTCTACTTACAAGTAAAGAAAATGCACCTTGAAAGATAAAATGACGCCAGGTTCAAGTACGGCTCCTGTGCTTAAATGAACTCCATCACAAGCTAGTGCATAAGTTATTTCGCAGTCGTCTTCTATGGTGACATTATCCCATATGTATGAGCCATGAATAGAAACATTGCGCCCAATAGTGCAACCTTGCCCGATTACTGAATTAAAGATGCAACTGTGGTCACCGATAGAGGTTCCACTTCCAACAAACGAGAAAGGACAAATTTGTGCAGAACGTGATTGGGTAACCTCTGAAAAACAATTTATTGATAAGCTACTCACAAAGCAAAAAAACATTCTTTACAAAATTAATAATATATCTATGCAAAAAAGGTATAGATGTTGCATTGTAATTTAAAAAGTTAAAGAGTACTATATGGATCAATATTATAATGATTCAAACAAACATGTTTTTAAAAAATACCTTCAGCAGGTTAAATCAAAATAGGTCATTATAAGGTATGGGGTATTTTTTTAAGAATACTGTTTTCAAAAAATACTTATAAAAGATGGCTTAACAAAGCCGACATATGCATGCCATGAAGGCATTTGGCACACTAAAGAAGAATTGCTCATCCCTACATGTCATCCCATTTTTTACATTTAAGTTCTATAGGATTCCAGGGTTGACAATTCTTGAACCACTTTTAAGCTTCATGTTACAGGTTTCTTACTTTCCAGTTATAGCCAACCCCAGAACAAATTGTCATGCAAGGAAAAAGAAAAAATCATACAAACATCGAGAAAAATAAAAACAATGCTAACAAAATGATTGGACAAGAAATGATATATGCTATGATTTAATAGGATTAATTAAAGCCTTGTCAATTAGTCAAAAAAGTGTTCAAAATTTAATACTTGAATTTATATCTTATTTATTTAAATTTCTTCAGCTATGGATATGCATGCGTTAAGTATGATCGAAATTATTTATCATCAATTTGATTAATTGTGCATCTATCAAACTTATCTAGTGTAAATGGATTCTTATTTAAAAACATGTATAAACTCAAGTGTTTACTACACAAACTTATCTACAAGGGTAAATTTATGAAAATTTTGGCTTGTTTTACGGTATTAAACCCCTAGCTTTTATATGTGAGAGAAACCCCCTTGAACTTCCGTATACTTTTCGGCCTATAGTGCAAAATATGGTCACCCGACATGCACATGACCATTTTTTATCAAAGTGTGTTACCATATTTCAGTTGAAAATTTTAAAATAATAATAAATAACAATAAATTTTCATAAAACTACAAAAAATGTTTAAAACTAATGCATCATTAAAAAAATTAGCTGAGCATTTATTATGAATAATTTCTATAAATGTAAACTTATGTTTTAACTCAAAAGGGTATTTTGGTCTATTCACATTTGCCGTCAATGCCGTTATGGGGGTTCCCTCAAAAATAAAGGTTGATGGGGATTTCAAGCACCAAAAAAATCTTAGGTGTATCTTAACTGGATCCAAGTTGAGTGTGTTTCAAGGATTTTAGCCACATTCAAAACTACAGGAACATTAGAAAAGATGACACAAAAACTCGTGAGGCACAAAAATGATGAGATTTGAATAAAAAGAATGTGCATGTTAGTTCCATCTTTTGTGATAATCTTATGTGTTCATTCGTCCTTACCAGGTGCCTTGTATACCCCTTGTCGATCAAGCTTTATCCCTGAACAATTTCCAAAGTACTGAACATCTGGAACCAAAGGATACGTCCATCTTTGCATTATGTCTTTACTGATTGTATCGTAGCTTCTGAAATTATCAACTCTTGCGGCGTAACTAGAATGAATTTCATGAGTGAATATTTTGTACCCCATAATCTGGCAGAGCAAATAGTTAATTAAAATCAGGGGCACAAACATTAATTAATAACATTCACAAGCATACATAGTTGAAATTACATGTTAGACAATTACTAAAACGTCCAGCCTTGTATTGGCATCAAAAGCATCAAACACTAAACTATTTCAAGGTGAAGACAACAGCTAAGATAAATTCATAGTATAATTATAAATAAATTCATAGCATAACTTGAAGAGATAAGGCTCAACAACACATGAATTAATGAACTTAAATGTTCATGTAAATATAACTGAATGAGTGGGCAATGACAGATATGACACAACCAATGAATAAAATAGCAGCCGACTCTGATCTGTGACAAGAATGTTGCATTGGATTTTGAGGTACCCAAGTCGATATCGAGTAATATGACATGAATAACGCCGATGATTTTTTTTTAGTATCAAATATGGGGTTCGCATCAACCAATACAAACATGAAATTATCTGAGATACAAACTGAATGAGTGGGCAATGACAGATATGACACAACCAATGAATAAAATAGCAGCCGACTCTGATCTGTGACAAGAATGTTGCATTGGATTTTGAGGTACCCAAGTCGATATCGAGTAATATGACATGAATAACGCCGATGATTTTTTTTTAGTATCAAATATATGGGGTTCGCATCAACCAATACAAACATGAAATTATCTGAGATGGCTATACTAAGCATCCTAACTCAAGTCCTATTATCAGACAACTGATGTTTCCAATTTAAAAAAATAAATGAGTATAACCCGGGAATGAGGTTTTGGTCAAAACCATTTGGTTTCGGCCGTTTCCTTTCGGCTTCAAAGGGGGACAAGACGAAACTACTATTGAAATTTGATTTCGACCGATTTCACTCGGTTTCAACCGAAACCAAGTAGTTTCAAATGAAACCTCACTCTTTACCGTGTTTGAGTTTAAATCCATGAATATATTTGAACTATATACATAAAAAAATTTAAAATTTTAAAATTATAAGAACTCTAAAATTTTATTAAAAGTTTAAAAATTATATTCTATAATTTCTTAAAATTCATCAAAATTCTTTAAAAATAAAGTAAAAATGCATTGTTATATATATATATATATATATATATATATATATATATATATATATATATCGGGTAAAGTGTTCCTAGGGTGACTCCTTAGATTTCATCGAAAGAGTCGCCACCATTTTCTCCCATACCCCACATTTTTGTCGAATTTGTTTTCTTGGGATTGTTGGTCACCTCATGGATGATCAACATACCAAAAATCAAGTCATTCCAATACTTTTAAAGCCCACATCTACCTAGTGCAACTTCGTGGGGTTTTCAACACGTTTTGAGACCGTTGAAGTTGCAAGGGGTAGATGTGAGCTCTAAAAGTATTGGGAATCTGGGATGACTTCATTTTTGGTATGTTGACCATCCATGATGTGAACAACAACCCCATGAAAAATAAAATCCAAAAAAATGTGGGATATGGGGAAAATAGGGGCGACTCCTTAGATGAAATCTAAGGAGTCTGTTAGGAACTAACAAAGATGGAATTTTTATTAGAAAATAACAAGCGAAATAAAAAGATAATTGGACACAAAAGAGGTGTGCCCTCCTCCCAAGACGCCTAGAGGACGTCCGCACTCGTCTACTCCTAATGGATGCTCAATAGAAATATTCCAATATTAAGCATGAGAAAATAAGAGAAGGCTACCCCCTATTTATAATAGAAACCATGACAATCCTAAACCAAGTAGGACTAGTCCGGCTAATCCTACTCCAAGTAGGACTCGGGGCGGGAGGGGAAATCCTACTCCAAGGAGGACTCGGGGCGGGAGGGGGAATCCTACTCCAAGGAGGACTCGGAAAGGGAAAGTACAAAAAAGAGGGTGTGGCAAGGAGTCGGCTAGAGGGGGGTGTGGCGGCTGGCCTGGGCCGGCGGGTGTAAACCCGCATGGGTTTGGGCCCAGGCCTATCAATACTCCCCCCCAAAGAGCCACATTGTTCTCAAGGTGGAAATCTGGGAATCGCAACACCATATCAGCCATGTCCTCCCAAGTGTTGTCGTGCTCTGGTAGATCCTTCCACTGCAACAAGACCTGTCGCACGCCTGTGTCTGTCCGGCGTACCCCCTTCAGTAGCTCTGGCTCCAGTCCAACCTCCATATCCGCAGTAAGTGACTCGGGCAATGTCGGAGAAGAAGTGTGGGTGCCAATAGCCCGGCGTAACTGTGAAACATGGAATACCGGGTGAATGGTCGATCCTGGCGGCAAGCGCAACCTGTAAGCTACCGATCCAATCCGTGCCTCGACCTCAAAAGGCCCAAAATATCGTGGTGACAGCTTTTCATTCTTCCTATGAGCCACCGACCTCTGCCGGTAGGGCCTTAACTTCAGATATACCATGTCGCCCACCTCAAAGTGTACATCTCGGCGGTGGAGGTCTGCCCGAGCCTTCATCACCTGCTGAGCTCTCGCCAAATGGAGCTTCAGCTCCTCTAGAACCCGGTCCCGCTCAGCTAAGTACTGATCCACATCAGAAACCGGGGTCGTCTCCTGCCCATAATGAATTAAGTGTGGATGGTCTCTGCCATATAAAATCCTAAAGGGTGTCGTCTGGGCTGCCGTGTGGTATGAAGTGTTGTACCAATATTCTGCCCATGGTAACCAGCGAACCACTCCTTAGGATTCTCCGAGATGAAGCATCGCAGATACGTCTCTACACTGCGGCTGACCACCTCTGTCTGGCCATCTGTCTGGGGGTGATAAGCAGTGCTCTTTTTTAATGATGTCCCCTGTAGGCAAAAAAGCTCCTGCCAAAACTTACTCTGGAACACCTTGTCCCTATCCGAAACAATGGACTTTGGGGGACCATGTAGACGGATAACCTCGCGCACAAAAGTGTCGGCCACTGACACAGCGCTGTAAGGATGCTTAAGTGGGATAAAATGTGCATATTTGCTGAGGCGGTCTACCACAACAAAAATGACGCTGAACCCTCCCGACTTAGGCAACCCTTCAATAAAATCCATAGAAAGGTCCTCCCGCACTCTGTCTGGTAGGGATAGTGGCTGTAATAATCCTCCTGGAGACATAGCCTGATATTTGTGACGCTGGCATACGTCACACTCCGCCACCATCCTAGCCACATCCTTCTTTTGCCCCTTCCAGTAAATTTCCCGTGATAACCGCTGGTAGGTCTTGAGGACCCCAGAATGTCCTCCAATAGCACTGCCGTGGAACTCTCAGAGTATGGTCGGTAAGAAGGGAGAAGTCCTTGGTATCACTAGTCTGCCCCAGTACAGTAATCGTCCCTCCTGCAATGAATACCCCGGGTACTCAGTCGACCCCTGCAAAAGAGCTTCTCGTATAGCCGCCAAATCCGGGTCTGTCTCAACCTCCCGCTGCAGTGGGTCCCAATCGTCCAGGATGGATACGGTAAGTGCTGCTATCTCTGTCTCCTCCTCCCGCCGGGATAAAGCATCAGCTGCCTTGTTCTCTAGTCCCGGACGGTACTCTATTTCGAATCTGTAACCCATCAGCTTGTGCAACCACTTCTGATGTTCTTCTGCTACCATCCGCTGCTCAAGTAGGTACTTCAGGCTCCGCTGATCAGTGCGAACGATGAAGCTCCGTCCCAACAAATAAGGTCTCCACTTCTGAATGGACAAGACGATCGCCATCAGCTCCCGCTCATAGACTGACCGCAATCGGGCCCTGGTGGTCAACACCTGGCTGTAGTATGCAATAGGACGATGGTCCTGCATCAGTACCGCGCCCAGTACATGTCCTGACGCGTCTGCCTCGACCACGAAAGGTCGGGTGAAATCGGGCAATGCTAAGACCGGGACCATGGTCATTGCCCTTTTCAGGGCCTCAAAAGCTGTCGTCGCCTCGTCACCCCAATGGAACTGATCCTTCTTTAGTAATTCTGTCAATGGCCAGGCGATCGTCACATATCCCTCTACGAAGCGGCGGTAGTAACCTGTAAGCCCCAAGAAGCCCCGCAGCCCTCTGAGAGTAGTAGGTCGTGGCCAATCCAGCATGGCCGCTATCTTAGCTTTATCGGCGGCTACTCCTCCCGCTGACACCACATGTCCCAGGTACTCCACCTGTGGCTGCCTGAACAGGCACTTCTTCCTATTCAAATAAAGCTGGTGGTACTGCAGCTCCTGAAAAATTACATGCAGGTGGTCCAAGTGCTCCTCCAGCGAACGACTGTACACCAAGATATCATCGAAAAAGACCAAAACAAACCGCCTGAGAAAGGGACGGAATACCTTATTCATTAGAGCCTGAAAGGTGGCCGGTGCATTGGTCAGCCCAAAGGACATGACCAGGAACTCGTAGTGGCCCTCATGCGTCCTGAATGCCGTTTTGGGCACATCCTCCCGCCGCATCCGAATCTGGTGATAGCCCGACTTCAGATCTAGCTTGCTAAACCAAGTCGCTCCATGTAGCTCGTCTAGGATCTCATCAATCACTGGTATATGGAACTTATCCGGGACCGTCTCCTTGTTCAGTGCCCTGTAGTCCACGCAAAACCGCCAACTACCATCCTTCTTCTTGACCAATAGAACAGGGCTGGAAAACGGGCTAATGCTTGGCTGGATTACCCCGGCCTGCACCATCTCTGAAACCATCCTCTCGATCTCATCTTTCTGGTGCTGAGGGTATCGGTAGGGCCGCACGCTAATGGGGGAAACCCCCTCTCGTAGAACAATGGCGTGCTCGTGGTCCCGTGGCGGTGGAAGTCCCCGAGGCTCCTGGAATATCTCCTCAAACTGCCCCATCAACTGCTGAACCTCCCTCGGAATGGGCTGCTTGGAACTGGCCTCGGCTCCTCCCTCCCTGGTCAGCGAGTACAGCTCCACTAAATATCCGCCACCCTCCGTCTGAATGGTCCTAACCATGGTCTTCAGATAGACTAATGCCCTGCAGAGGCTGGGGTCTCCCTGTAGTATCACCGATCGCCCGGCCTCCTGAAACTTCATCCGCAGTAGTTTCCAGTTAATGGTCATCTCCCCCAGAGTCTGGAGCCAAGTCATGCCGAGGATAACGTCGGTGCTCCCAAGGTCTAGAGGTAAAAAAATCTGCAATAATCTGTATCCCCTGCATGGTCAGAACCAAACCCCGGCAAACTCCACGGCTGCTCTCCTTCTTCCCTGTCCCCATCATCACGCTAAAGCTGCCGCAATCTGTCAGCTGAAGGCCCAGCTGTGTCACCACCCTCCTGGAAATAAAATTGTGGGTGGCCCCACTGTCGATCAGCACCGTCACCTCCTGGTCTCCGACCTCTCCCCTCAGCTTCATGGTATGATTCGGTGTGAACCCGACCACGGAATTGAGGGACACCTCCGCTACATCCAACTGCTGGCCCTCAAGCTCATCCTCTGCCGCAGCGGTCTCTTCCTCGATATCAGACTCGCCCTCGTCGTCCTCCAGTAGGATCACCTGGAGTTTGCGCCCTGCGCATCTATGGCCTGGTGAGAATCTTTCATCGCACCGGAAGCATAAGCCCTTCTGTCTCTTGTCCCTCATCTCTGCGTCCGTCATGCGTCTGAACTACCCCCCCAGGTAGTGGTGTGCTACTCTTCTCCCCCGCCTGCTCCCGGTTCGCCTGCCCCACCCCTGCCGAGGTGCCATCTCCTCCCGTCCCAGACGGACCGCCTCTCGCTGTCTGACTACTGAAACTGCTCCGGACACGCCTGTCCTCGGTCTGCGCATCCTCAACCATCTGTGACATCTCTATGACCTCCGAAAGCCCCTTAGGCTTGTAGGGTCTCACTGCTGCGCGCAGGCTGGGGCGCAACCCTTTCAGAAAGGTTCCCTCCAGTGATTCGTCTGAGACGCCATGCACTCGCCCGGCCAGTGTCTCGAACCTCTCGATGTAATCCCGTACCGACCCCTCCTGCCTGAGGGCGTAAAGCTGCTCGTGCAAGTTTCCCAGCCGGGGGTCTCTAAACTTCTCCAGCACCATATCCTTCAGCTCCTCCCAGCTCCTCACCGGCTGTCGCCTCTCCCTCCACTGGAACCATCCCAAAGCACGCCCCTCCATGCACATCGCTGCCGCCTCCAGCTTCTGGGCCTCGGTCATGTGGTGGGCCGTGAAGTATCTCTCTGCGGTAAATAACCAGGCGTGTGGGTCCTCTCCGGAAAATAGCGGCATCTTCAGCTTCCGGACGCGACAATCTCCTCCAAAACGCCCCTGCTCGGGTCTCCCCTCCTGTCTGGGCGGAGGACGGTAGTGCTGACGCCTCTCCTCCAGTGTCTCATAGTGCCGGGGTGGCCCGACTCCGTGACTCCCGTAGTCTCCCTGGTGACCTCCGCGACGCCCCTCAAAGTCGTCCCATCCGTCGTCATCGCCGAACTCTGCCTCATATCCACTCCTTCCGTCGGAGTAATAGCCTCTCCCGCGTCCATGGCCGTAGAAAGGATCATCAAGTGCTGGTCGGTGCCCTGGAGGGTCACAAAAGTCTCCCGAAATCTGTCCGCGGCCTCCCGTCGTCGTGGTCCGCTGCTCGGGGGGCTCAAAACCCCCCTATCCTGCTGTCCGAAGCCCCGCCCTCCTCCTGCGGCTGCCAGGAGGGGTTTCTGCCCTGTCGCGGACCCACAGGGGCCTGCCGGCCTTCGGCCAGGCTCGGCGGGCCCCTGGGCCCTCCCTGGAAGGTCGGCGGACCCTGCCGGCCTTTCGGCAGGGTCGCCGGAGCCTGGCGGGCCCAGGCAGGGTCCCGCCGCCCCTGCCTGAGCCCGCAGGTGGCGGCGGGGTGACCCGGGTCCCCTTCCGCAGCTGGTCGACCCCCCCACGTGCCGTGGTGGGCTGATCTTCCTTCTCCCATGCCGTGAGTCCCCCTTGTCGCGCGGCTAGGTCCTCCGGCCTCTCTTTGGCTTTGTACCGCCCTCCGCCGCACCTCCTCGCGGTAGTCATCCCTCCATGGCTCCTCGGCGTCATCCTCGTCCAACTCCTCCACGAAGTAGGGTTGATTTTGGAAAAAAATCTCTTCTTTCTCCTTCTCCTTCTTCAAAGGTGCCGCCTTTGGTGATGGGTTAGGGTTTCCTTCGCCTTTAGGGTTTGTTGCTAATTGATTCAAGGCACCCATCAATTGCGCGAATTGGTCGTCGTGTTTTGCTTGATTTGACGCCAATTGGGAGATGGAAGTAGTCAACTTGGCCATGGATTCGTCGTTCCCCGCCAACGACTTTTTGATCGCCTCGATCTCGCCCGTGAATTTTGCCTCCAACGCCTCAAATTTGTCTTGCGATCTTGTGGAAGCCGCCATGAATCGTCACGTGCTTTGATACCAAATTATTAGGAACTAACAAAGATGGAATTTTTATTAGAAAATAAAAAGCGAAATAAAAAGATAATTGGACACAAAAGAGGTGTGCCCTCCTCCCAAGACGCCTAGAGGACGTCCGCACTCGTCTACTCCTAATGGATGCTCAATAGAAATATTCCAATATTAAGCATGAGAAAATAAGAGAAGGCTACCCCCTATTTATAATAGAAACCATGACAATCCTAAACCAAGTAGAACTAGTCCGGCTAATCCTACTCCAAGTAGGACTCGGGGCGGGAGGGGGAATCCTACTCCAAGGAGGACTCGGGGCGGGAGGGGGAATCCTACTCCAAGGAGGACTCGGAAAGGGAAAGTACAAAAAAGAGGGTGTGGCAAGGGGTCGGCTAGAGGGGGGGTGTGGCGGCTGGCCTGGGCCGGCGGGTGTAAACCCGCATGGGTTTGGGCCCAGGCCTATCAGAGTCACCCTAGTTACACTTTACACACACACATATATATGGAACCAAAACTCAAAATGAAACCTTAAAACGGACAAACCTATTCGAAACATAAAAAATTTCCAATGACCGAAACCAAAACCGGAACCAAGTTTCTCAAACCTTTACCAAACATCTCTTAGTAATCACAGTTTTGTACTTACAATCAAACTATCAAACTGAAATCATGAGCAAATGCTTTGGATATCTTCTTTAGTTAAATTGAAGCTATATACCAGGCTACTAAACACAACATTCCTTAAGGAACTTCTCTACCTATAACAAAAATACATGGAGTCATTGGTAATGGCATCAAGATAAACCATTGTTCATACTGTGAACACCTGAATGGCACCACATCAAATGAATTAAAAACAAATGAATCTTAAGGGAAACAATAGTCATAAAATGTAGGGGTGGGCAAGTGTGGACACTCAAATTTTATTAATCCTAATGTATACCTATGATTTTAGATTTTTGCTCATTCATAAAATTTATAGGTGTCTGCTCGTTCATACAGTTTGAAAACCTCTTGACACAACTAACTAAACATCTACATGTTCCTAAGTTGTTTTAACTTTCAGTTTTAAAGATGACGTTAAAACAGACAAAGTTCTGTACCTCTAAAACAATAGATGGATGAAACATCAATTAATAAATTATATTATTGTCTGCACATATGGCATATGAAATTAGCAGGAAAATAGAGTTAGCTGAAAGAGTTAGCACAAAAATATATGAAGTACACGCTTACATCATCAACAAGCAGTCCCTTCACAAAATGACGCCGAAGATGTTGGTAGTCAAAATTATCAGTGAAAAGACTAAGAACTTCCGGTGAGCAAATATCAATGTAGCAATCCTGCATGAAGGATCTGTTACTGAGTTACTGCAAGAAATGTTACAAGATCTGTATATACCTCAGAAAGCCACTACAGTAATGTGTCATATGATATATAGAGGCAACAGAAAGAAAACAAAGTAGCACGGGTGTAACCATTGGGGAAAAAAGCTTGGGTTAAAAAACAAAACGAAAAAATCAAGTTATGTTTGGCATATAAGATGAATTGCACTGCAAGTTTCATACAACTAAGATGAAAGCACAATACTGCTTTCATCCCCTCTTGCATCTATAAACATCCACAGTACCCATAACATTTTGGACATACACGTGCACAATACAATCATAAGGTACAGGATATGCATATGCCATGGAACGACAAAAACTTGGCAAGAACACGCCTGGATGTGTGTGTGTGTGTGTGTAAATTATAAAGATAAATGCATTGCAAGTTTTACACAACTAGGAATTATGCATAACCATCATTGGTCATCTACACAGTTGTATTCATCCACAGCACACATTTTGCATATTATTAAAGCAGCTACTACACGGTAAATGTAATGAAATGTGAATTCTACAGCTGCATAAATGTATGCAGCTAACAACTGCATCATCCAGATATATAGATATGCCGCCACGATCTCTTATATCCTTTTTTTGCCCTAATCTACCTCCCCTCTTTCTCTGTCTATAAACTCAACCCTCCTTTTCACATTTGAAACATTCATTACCAAGCATTCGGTATGGTTATTTATTTGTGAGTTTATGGCCATATGCTACTTACATATAATTTTTGTGGCACTAAAGTTACTAACTTCTAAGTTCAGTCAGTACGCATGTTCACATGTTATTTATGGTTCTTGCTTTATGTCACTTCAAGAATGTTTTGGATTGTTGATGGTTACCCATTGTGTTGTTATTTTATGGCCATACCCTTAAATGATACTTATATTATTCTAATCATATCCATGTCTGCTATGTACCAGTTCCACACTTCTCATTGTTACACTAAAATTTTTGAATAATGGACTTTATGGACATTTCATTTTATATTCCCCCAAACTTATTACCGTGTTGTCTACTTTCTTAGTTCATATATCCTTTTCAAATTAAGTACTTTACCCATGCAATTAGACTCCAGCACATAAGTGGTATATAAAAGTCCACACGATTAGTGGCACAAGTGGCAGTCAGCAATTGTTAGCAAGAGGGCAGGAAGTCAAAACTGTTTTCTCAAGCTTCCAAATTGATACTGCTGGGGTTTTAGTTGTTTGCAAAGAATTAACTTACAGCAGAAACCCAAACGAGCTTCTCAAACTTCCAAATATAGAGAGATAGAGTGACAGCCACTGGATAAGGGAATAGGCAAGTGAAATAGAGAGAGAAATTGCAAAATGCAAAATTGAATCCTTGAACTCACCTTTCATAGTGGTTTTACAGGAGCTGAAGTTTTAAGGCACAGATATTAGCCATAAGAACTTTATAAATTCAAATAAACAAGATAATTGAACACCAAACTTCCTTGACAAATCATATTTGCTTCAAAAAAATACTAATAATAATAAACTGTCAGATGACTGTGTAATGTAGTTTAATCAAATGTATAAAATGGTCAAAACATATAAAACTGTAAATGATATTTTCTTAGGATAAACAAGTTAATAAAAACGGTGTTAATAAGGTAGTTTTAACATGTGAAGATACAAGCATTCATATATTCTAAATGCAATATATAGAATTCCATATGAGAAAATGACTGGGAATATTTCTTAAATTAAGAAATTTTCAAATAAATTTCCATTTTTAAGTTCATAAAGGATGAAAGTTTTAAATACAACATGAAAGGAGGAGCAAGAGAAATGCTCCCCCAGAAGAAATACCATTATTCAAGAAAGAGAAAAAAATGAAAATAGATGTCTAAAAGATTTTGGATACAAACATTTACTACTACACTAATTGCTAAGAAGAAACAATTAACTTAGAAAATAAATTAAATTAAATTATGCACAAACAATTAAAGTGTTACAACGCACGATGTATCTTCCCCAGGTATTATGTAACAGCTGGACAAAACACAACAATTTTATATGTTAGAAAGCAGTGTGAAAAGTAAATTGAGTTGAGATCAGAATTACCTGCTTATCATTATGTAAACAAAGAGAATGATTGTCTGCTAACAACATCCTATCAAGAGAAATAAACCGTCGTGAATAATCTGCCTTGTCTTCATAGTACAGAAGTTCTTTCGTCTCAGGATCAATTGCCATTGTAATTTCATCATTACCAAGTCTAGTCTGATGTGTCAGGGATGAAGGTTTAGAGTGTTTGATGACCATCGTCATAACCGCAAGTGGGTCCTTTTTCCTTCTTTCTTTGTGTTCATGAAGTGCTTGTGTTAAGCTCATGTTGCTGACTGTATCACCACTTATGAGAACAAAGTCTCCACGTATCTTCAAGGAAGAGAGAAAGTTACATCAAAACCAAGCTTTTCTAAAGTAAATGACACGTACAAAATTTCAAGATGGAGGAATGACTATGGCATTCTAAAACCAACCCCAAAAGGAGAAGTAGGTAACAGATCCAAGAGCATCAATAGAAACAAAACCATGGTCAATATTAATTTATGTAAAATATTTTTGCACCATCATTCATCAGATCCAATTGGTGAAACAAATTATTTTGACAGCCGAGAGTAGTATGACAGCATATAAGTGAATAAATAATATCGCCAGCTTGTCCCTTATTCACAAATTACTCAAAAACAATTTTTTGGCATATGATGCAGACTTAAACTAATCAGAAGTCCATGAGACGGCAAAATATTAGCAAAACAAGAATTCATGTCTCCTTAACAAAGAAGAAGTAGATTGTAGTGTACCAAAAGTTAACAGCATGATGAAGGTTGATGATAGAGATTCAAGAAAATCAATTAATCAATAATACATAGCTTCGGAACAAAATTTATTAGAAAAGACTAACCAGCGCAAAAATTATCAAACCATATAAAACTCAATAAAGGAGTTTCAAAGTTGAAACGAAAGATTTCCATAACTCTTGAGCAATGAACTAAAAGAACCACCCATAGTTTCGAGCAATCATTCATCACCGAATATAACAAGCCATGTCACCAAGTCAAGCATCACATAGGCCCAAAATCACAGGAAATAATCTGAAGTACAGATTGAATGTTGATTATGATTATCTTGATAAATCATATTTGGTTGACTAGATAAAGCCAAGAGAAATTCGAACTGCATTCTAAGAAGTAACGCAAATCTAAATCGAACATGTCAGTACTTCCTTCTTGCAATGGGAGTTAAACTTTTGAAACTGCTGGCTTTGATTTTGCCATGTTAACTAAACTGGTGATTCTTTCAGGTATATTGATGGAACCCGGTATTTTTTTTAATACATAGTTTTGCACTTATCTCAATTTCTCAGACACAACATCTGTTTTGTGTGTGTACAATAAGTTTGCTTGCTGAGTCATTCACAATGCTGACAAGTAGAATGTGTAACTTCCGAATAACACAATGGAGAATTATCACATACATAATGCAAGATAATACTTAAATTAGCTAAGTAATGAACCAATATAATCATACAATTTAGGAAACCCTCGAAAGTCCAAATCAAGTTGAGTAGGGCCCAGTAATATTCCAATAAAGCAGAAACTGGACAGGTACAACTCATATATAATACAACAGGATCAAAGCAAATATATAAAGATGGAATTTCAAGCTGTTCGTGACATCAACATAGAATAAGAATAAGCTCAAGCAGTATTGTTAAATTGAACAAGAACCCATGTAAAAATGGCTGGCATGTTGTTGAAAGAAGAAAGAAAACTCAATGGAAAAGACTAAGGTAGCCTGTAATTATCGCCTTAATAAAACCAATTTTTCAAATAATGGTCAAAGAAAAAGGTAAGAGGCCTTATAATACACATCAGAGTTCATAGACGCCAAGTGGTGCTAACTTCAAAAAATGAAAAGAGTAACTATATACAGGATGAAAGTATATCAAATCCAATAGGGATCCAATTCCCTATTTGTATTTTGCAAACATCATATCAGGATCAATCCGAATTAAATAGATTATTTGTTTTGATATTAGGTTCGTTCATACATTGTTCTAATAAATTATCTGTCCATCAATGGGTTAACAGTCAAAACTCACTAATCAATAAGTAAATTCAGATTCTAAATGGAAAATTCATTAACTAAATTCTAAAATCAATTAATTAAAGTAAATACAATTCAAAAAAATCAATTACTTTAAGTTTTAATCCTCTGTCTCTCCCTGACTCCCTCTTTGGACCTTCTTCCCCCCACTCCATATTCCCTCAATCTATTCCCCCCCCCCCCCAAAAAAAAAAAACCCCCCCAAAAAAAACAAAAAAAGAATTATCTAACACTCCCCAACTTCACACAACAGATGATGGGGTAGGGGGTTGTTGAAAAGGGATTGTGCAGATATCGAGGAAAGAGAGAAGGGGAAACAGAGAGAAGATCAATGAACGTGGGAGCTAGAGACCCCCTGTCGATCGTTGTCATAATGGAAGGGGATCGAGAGAGTCACCTCAAAGTTGAAGATTGCCAAAGAGCACGCTACCCATTATTGTCTTCGTTGCCACTTTGCCTCAATCAACGAGCTATGTTCCAACTCCTAGTCCAATGAGGAGATACGCCGCCTCATAGCCCGAACTCAGCTTTAGATCTGATCGATTAACATCTATATGTGTGTGTCATTTTTTGACAGCTAAAATACGCTACGCTATGTTATAATATAGTGCATGCTATTTAAAAATTACAGTGCAATGGGCTCTGGGATTTGCTTGCACTATGAGACAAAGTGTGTCCATTATGCCACAAGGCACACTATTTTAAACATTGACTATGATTTTGGCACTGACACAATAGTCATACTTGAACACATACATAATGTGTCAAGTTCATAAATTATCCAAAATCCAAACCAGATGACATGGCCATATAAACATATTTTTTCTAATGTGTTTATATGTGACTCATATATGTATGTGTGTGTATGTATTTATGTATTTGTATGTTTGGTATATTGTTATTAATGCACAAAAGAACCAAATATTAGTAAAACGATTAGTTCGTGTTAAACGGAGTTACTGAGCCATAAGATACTCCATCATATACATATTTTTCATGTGAATAATTATTCACAAGCGTGCGATTGGAACAGACATGATCGTCTGAGTGTATCAGGCACCCCAATTTTTCCAATCGAAGTGTCCTACATATCATAGAAGTGTCATACATATCATAGAGACGTAGGTGTTACCATATTTGTCTCTCTTTTTTGCGAATATAAATGCATAAGTATTCCGTCTTGTGAATGTAGAAGCAAAAAACTTGGATTTGGATTGACTCTCGATGCTAGCCGAACGTTTGCTTACTACCAAAAATTACTAAATAATACCAAACTATTGGATTGAATTTGGGGAGTACCCCAAATGTTCCGCATATTATAGGAAGTAGGCAATACCATATTTCTATCTCTTTTCTATTTTGTGGATTTAAATGCAAATTCGATTCCAGCTCAAGGTTGGATTTGGATTGAATATGGATGCTAGTCAAATATTATTGAATAATACGAAATGGATGAAGAAAAATAGTTTTTACCTTTGATTTTTATCCGTTTGTAGATCGAAAAAAAAAATTTGATGTAACACCATACTATATTATTTTAGTACTTTTGAAATCGCTTCACATTTTATATTTTCCCTTCAAATATTACAAATTATTTTAGCAAATCCCTTCGACGTCCTCCATTCAGAACTTAACAATTATTCAAAATACCATCCCCAAAAAATAAAAAAATCTAGTACATACATTCAAGAATAATAACATGAAGATTCAAGAGGGATTTGGAGATGAGTTCAGATGAGTAGCAATATACTCAGAATGAGTTCGACTATATATGGTTCGGATTTGAGGGAAAGATTGGTTCCTCTAGATTTTATATGGTGGTGATTGTTTAAGAGTGATGAAGAATGGGTGAGATAATAGGTTTGAATAGATTCTGAGATGAATTCATTACCACCATCGTCTGGTTTTATATTGGGATTTTATGGGTTTAATGGAGAAAATGGTGAAGAATATTATTTCTATAGGATGAAAAAGAATGATATTATTAGCTAAGTAACCTAAAGATGCCATTAAGAAAACTGGTGTATTCTCAACATCCTGAAGTAATAGTTGCGGCTTTCCTAAAACAACTTATAAGATATGAGTGGAATATAGTAGTACGAAGATTACAATGGTGATATCAAAATAAGGCTGATTTCATGATGGAATATAGAAAGAAACCCAAGACAGAAAAAAATCTTATTAGCATGACTTGTCATTAGTCCATATACTATATAGTTTAACACTGAATGCAGTTTAATCCATGAGCATTATAACTGTTAATATGCAAAAATGAGAATTATTCAGAAACACCAACCCCAAATTGAGGCATTGATGTTGTTTATATATCCAAAATACAAAACAAATGCAATTAGAATTACAATTCATATTTAACTCTAACTCTAAAAATAAAAATACATAAGTTTTATTTTTATACTAGAAACTCTTCCAACTTTAATATAACTTTCACACTCTCTCGCAAGCTGGAGCATATATATCATATGCTTCAAGCTTGGTACAAATATACTTTATCATGAAACTGCCTTAAGGCTTAGTGAATAAGTCAACCAAGTGAGCATCAAAATTAACGTGTGCCATTTTAATCGCCATTTTCAAAAACTTCTCTCAAAAAAATTGACAATCAATCTTTATATGTTTATCCTTTTATAAAATTTTGAATTGTTTGCCATATAAATGGTGGCTTGATCGTCACACTTAAGAATTATAGGTTATGAATGTTGGAAACCAAGTTCTCCAAATAAATCTTTAACCATACCAACTCATATGTGTCATTTACTATGGATCCATATTCAAGTTCTATATTTGACCGAGAGATTACTGGTTACTTCTTATTTTTCCAAGACACCATATTTTCTCCAATGAAAACACAATAAATAGAGATAGATCGTTGATCATTTGGACATACATCCCAATATGCATAGTATAGCACTCAATCTGGAAATTCTTACGATCTTTATATAACAACCTACGTCCTAGAGCTCTCTACAAGTATTGTAGTATGCAGAATATAGCATCCTAATGAGTTGTATGAGGAATATTAAGAAATTAATAACACTCATAATAAAAACTACATATATCCGGTTAAGTAATTGTAAGTTAATTAAGCTTACCCATCAGCTTTCTATACTTACTCAGAAACTCCAACAATTCGCATGCATAAGCTGCTAGCAGCTTGGTATTTGAATTATAAAAGTAGCGATCGGTTTGCAATCCAACATCTCTGTCTCAGAAAACATATCAAGTACATGCACAACCTCAATCTTCAAGAAACATCGAAAGTAGCCCAGTTTGAAACTTTGATTGTAAAAAGTCAACTGCTGTATAACTTCAATGTTATCTCCTATAATGACTAAATCATCTATATACACAGCTAGCAAAATACAACTTGCAGAAATCCTTTGATAGAAAACAGAATGATCCATAATGCATTACTCTATACCAAACTCCACAACACTGCTAAAATTGCTGATTTGTGCTCCTTAGTCCTGCTTGAGACCATACAACGATTTTTGAGTTTAGAGATGACAAATCAATCCAAACTTTCATTTAGTAATATATCCAGGAGGTTGCTCCATATATATTTTCTCACAAAGATCACCATTAAAAAATACATTATTGATATCAAGCTAATATAATTGCTAATAAAAATTGCTGCTAACGATATAAGAAGTTAAACAGAGGATATCTTGACAATTAAGGAAAAGTCCAGGAACAATCATGATATTATAACTTTTAGCAACTAAGAAAGCTTTCGACTTCTCCAGTATGCCTTTTGGTTAAATGTTGATAGATAGACCCAACATTAACTAACAACAAACTTAACAAGCTTATCAGTAGAAATAGAACTTAGGTACATATCAAAATGATACAAAGGAAGCATCTCATCATTTATTTCAACTTTCCATCTAGTGTGACATAAAAATTATAAGATGGACTTGAGTGCAAAGATGTTATCAAGAGTTGAGACATCCATGTATTTATCAAACTAATGTCTGCATAGGTAATTCAAATAAAATATGCACAAAAAATAACCCAATACATTTTAAAATATTCAAAATTTAAATGGCTTACTTCTTTTTTAATTTTGGCTCAAATCTGGCTTCATGGCTTCAAACTGCTTAAAAATCAACCCAAAATAGGCCCAAACTGCTACTATGGGTTGGGTTAAGTTCTAAAGTTGGATTCAAGTCGAGTTGACTGAAACCCGATTGGATTTGGATTAGCTCTCCAACTATGATTTGAATCAAATTTGGATCCAACTTCCATGCATAGCAGTTGCACGACTTAAAGATGTAGATAGCAATAGGGGTGTTCGTTGATAACGGGTAGTCAATGACAATGCATGTGAGGGTAATTGATGGTAGCAACAAGGGTGGCAAGGTGGAGTTTGAAGTTGACAGTGAGGGTTACGAGTCTTACAACAACATGAATCGTCAACGTTGATGAAATCATAGGCAATCAATGGCAACAACAAAGCTGATGACAAAGGCAGAGAATTAAACTAGTGAAGATGACGTGGATCTTCTTAAGGAAATTAGCAACCTTGTTTTGGATCTCGGTCTGAGTAACAACGAGAATAATAGTGGTATGTGACTAGGGGTGGCAAACGGATCGGATCGGGTCGGATTCAGGTCGGGTTTGACCCGACCCGGATATGGGTAAACCCGTACCCGACTCGAATTGAATTCGGGTCAGGATCATGAAACCCGAACCCGATCCGGAAATAACCCGGGTCACCCGAACCCGACCCGCCGACCCGGGTTTCTTTGAAACTGAAATTTTTTCAGCAAAATTGTGTTTGCCAAAGCTCGAACTCGCGACCTGCTCGACCAAGTTCAAAGCACTAGCCAACCGGACATAAGTTACTTGGTGTTTTGAAAGCATTTCAATTATTTAATACATTTACTACTTATAAACACTGAATTAAATCGAAAAAAATTGGGACGCAAAGGATCGATCGAAAAAAATTGGGACGCAAAGGATCGATCCCGTGATCACTTGGCAACATTGGTAAACAACTCAAACCAGCTAACCAAACTACCAAATTGCTGACTTTTTATTAAGTTATTATATAATACATATATAGAAATGTTAAGGAAAACAAGCAGGATTCGGGTCAACCCGGGTTGACGGGTCAAATCCGAACTCGACCCGGATTTTATCCGGGTCAGTCAGGTTAATCTGAATACTACCCGACCGGGATAGCCCTCTATCCATACCCGGTTAAAAGGGCCGGGTTCGGGTCAGGTCGGGTGCATTTTGCCACCCCTACATGTGACTAGAATAGCTAATGATAATGGTGATGATGTTAGCACTACTTCAATAATGATGTTAATAATGATGTTGAAGATGATGGTGATAATAATGGTTGAAGATGATGTTAATGTTGGGGGTTGATAAGGTGTTAGGTAGGAAGGAGTCGAAGCTAATGGCGAGGGTGTTAGTTTAGACTTCGTTAGAATTTAATAGAGAAGATAGGATAGATGATGAAGAGGAATTGGACGGGTTGGAAACTTTGTTGCTATTGAAGGGGAGACTATGATGAACTATAAAAAAAATTCTTTCTTTGATTTTTTTTAAAACAAATTTTCCTTTTTTGTTGTAAACTGAAACTAAAAGTAGATTATGTAAAGTGTTAAACTGAAATCAAAAGAATTTTTTGGCTAAAGAAATCTAAAATCTAAACGAATCAAACGAAAAAAGAACTCAAGAAAAGGAGAAGATACAGAAAATTTAACTTTGATACCATATATCAAAGAATGAAAGTGAAATGGTTCCAACATCTAAGGTTTTATGATATGATTTAGTGATTTAGGGAATTGAAAATGAACTACATTAAGGTTTCCAGAGTAAAGGATAAAAATAAGATTTTAAACCTCACCCCCGAAATCGGCTCCATCACCTACTTCATAACCTTGTGGTTTACAAGTATAATTTTATTATTCAAGCTTCCCTTCTTGAAAAATTCAACTACATATCCATATTTATAGCAAAAGCAATAAAATTCTATCTAGACACATTCTAAGACGGATACTCAAAATCTGGAATAAAATAAAATAAAATACAAGAGTCTTTCTAAAACCTCAAAAGATCTAAAAAAAGAACTACAAAAGGACTAAAAATAAACAAAAATGGACTCAAAGGAAAAAATCAAAACTGACTCAAACTCAAATGATGGTCTAATCAAATTATAAATTCTTTTCTCCTCTCAAGTCCACATTGGAGTAAGATTTGCTCCAAATCCTAAAAGAATTTGTACATGTTCCATGTTTGTTGCACATCATTAATGTATCTCACTTTTATATCCAAAAATGTTTTAACTCATTATAATGTTATACAAGCCAGTATTTTGATAGATTTTTACACTAAAACAGTTACCAACACATAGATGTGAATAAATAAATATTTCACACACAAAGAAACATGTAATGTGATAAAAGAATCATATGGGTTAAGTAGGACATGTGTCCAAGAAATTGTCAAACATTGTTCTAAGCTTTAAATATATAGAATTTAATAGAGGATTCATTTAAGAAGTATCAACATGTTCTTGAGGAGTGTCTACGATGCACCGATGTCCAACACATGTGTCAGTGTATCCAACATGGGTAGAAGCATCCATGCTACATATATTAAATCCCATGTCCACTTGCATTCCACCCAAGTATTCAATTATATGCTTAGGAAAACTCCCAAAATGCATGTGTGGTAGACCCATTTGATTGTCAAATGCCTAGAAAATGACTCAAAGGGATATGAGGATGGGGAGCCAAACCGTAGGTTAACTCCAAGGTTATGTTGATCCATCCAAGCTTTAAGCTCATAAACCTCGTAGAAATCATTGAAAATCAACGATAATTACAAAATTGTGTGATATTGTAATTTACTCGCATACCCAAAGTCAACAGAATTTATAAACTACTCTAAATGTCCATGACTTCGTAGTAATTCGAGCATCTCATGGCCAGTTAACTCATGAACTCACAATTGCAACAGAGTTTGTGAAACTAGGGTTTCATTTGAATTGAAACGAAACCAAGATTTGTATCCATACAACCTCATTTTCTCATTTTTCTGCACTGAGGTTTCATTCAAGTGAATGTTTGGTAATGCATTTTTTATGCCTTTTACAGTTTGTCGGATTTTTCCAAACCCCAGTTTCATAAGGTTTGGGGCATCTAAACCCCAGTTCCATAAACTGTATTATTCTGGGTATCCAAACGAGACTTGGTTTCAGAAACTAGGGTTTGGTCCCTCAACTCCACCAATTCACAGTTTGTTGACAAACTAAACCGTGTTGTCAAAAGAAGCATTAAGAGATTTGGTAAGCAAGCAATCTCCCAGCCACATGCCTGAAAACTTTTTCCTCACTCGCTGCCCGTAAACATAAAGGAGCTTCACACAAAGGTTATCTTTAATTTATAACAAAACTCACCAACAGAATATAGACAATTAAACCAAATAAGCTAATTGGATACAAATATGTGAAATCATTAAGAAAATTCAACTATCAGAGAGAAAATTGGGTAAATGCCATCGGTCAACCATGGGTTTTAATTTCTACCACCAACTTTAAAAAGTTTGCTAGAATAACACACCAGCTAAAAAAGAGACGAAAATACCCCCAGTCAAAAAATAAAAAACCCTGCGAAAACCTCAGCGGTCGTCGTTCGCACTCCTCCAATTTGCCGCCCAAATCGTCCCCCTTTACACAATTCCCGCGAAACCCATAACTCCTCCCATCTTCCTCCCCTCCGACCATCCCTCCACCGCCGTTTCCGTCTTCAACCACCTCTCGCGTAGCTGCAACGCTTCCAACCACCGCACTCTCAAACCCTTCGCCGCTTCTCCAACTCATACGGCTTAGCCCTCGCAAGCAGAACTCACAGCACCGCCGTAACAAGCCGACAGCGCCTTTTTAATTTTCGAACCAGATAAGTGATTTGCGCATATTTTGCTTCGCATTTTGGAATTTTTTTGTGATTTTGTACAAGATTTTTTGGGGTATTAATTTAAGGTTTTGGAAAGAATACAATTTGAGAAGAATAAAATGTTAAGTTATTGCATGTTCAAATAATTCGCAATTTGAAAATACTCCTCACCTTGAATATCCTGTAAAATAAAATGTTAAGGTATTGCATGTTCAAATTATTCTCAAATGTACAGGATATTGATGCACATACCACTAAAGTTGCATAATTGGAGATGTGCATCAATATGCGGTAAAATACGTTGGAATACGTTAGTAAACACTGGTTTACGTGACAGAAAGAAGCGTAAAGCAGTGCATATCAGCGCATAATGGTGTATATCAGCGCAAAAAGGTGTATATCAGTTAAAAGCAGTGCATATCAGTTAATTTGAAGGAATATTAGTACATACTTAACTAGGAAGCATTTTTATGTGATGAGCAGCATGGTTTTGTATATTTTTTGTAAAATACGATGTTATACGCTGTTAAACGCTGACTTATTAGGTAAATAATTTGGTTTACACTGTTATGTATGTACTAATGCCACCACACCATTTTTAGGGTTTCAACAAGAATCAACCATATTCTGAGGTCAAAATCCAACTTCGAGCTAATGGATTCGAATAAAGATGAATTTTGGATTTGTACTATGAATTTTTTGTTAGATCAGACATGCATCTTGGCTGATTAGTGTTTTCTAATCTGGGGTGAATTTGTTGTTTGTATGAAACATATGTAAACATCTGTATACGTTGTTGTGCATGCATAAACGTTAGAATACATGATTAATTTTCCTGCAGGTGTACTAGTTCCAATAAATTATGGTGGACAGTGGAAAAAAAGGTAGTGATGGTTGTTGGACCTATGATGCATTGTTTACAAGGTATGTAAGAGTTAGAGGGTCGACAACATACCCGGAACTAATTGATAAGATCTGTGCTGAAACTGGGATTAGTAAGGATGATAGCATAATTGACGTGAAGGCATGGATTAGTTACCCGGTGAATACCGTGATGCCGCCCTTTATAATGTTGAGGAATTCAGATATTTCAACTTTCATTGAGCTCAATGCCAAGAGAGATTACAACATTCCTTTATGTATTACTACATCGCCAAAACCAAAGGTTGTGATAGCCCCGACTCCGCCAGTTGTGGTAGAAAAAATAAAGGTGGAGGCCGTAGCGGACCATCCAGTAAGCAAGAGCGTGAACAAGCTAGAAACAGTCCCATTTGGTATCCAAGACAACAATGATGGTTGTTCTCCTATTGGTCTGGAGGACATTAAACTGACCAATCCAATAGATAATTTTGGTGGTAATGATGACGCTTATTCGATGCACGAAGATGAAGTCGATGAAGAAGATAGTTGTAATGACGGATTTGACAACGATGACCCCTTCAATGATGTTTGTGATGATGATTCGTATGAACGACCGGATCCATTTGCTAGTGTATTTGATGGTTGGTCAGATCCATATTTTGGTGTATTTGTGGAATCACATCTGGCCGTACATCCAGAAGAGTGTGCACATTCAAAAGAAATTGTAGACAATTATGATGCTGGCCATTCAAAGAAACCTGCAGATTCACGTTCTCTCCCCATAGTCCCAACTGATCATGTTTTTACAGGTATGCTCTCGTATACATCTATATACTCCAATATACACTACATAGTATAATGCACATTGACGTATATTGGCGCATATTGGCGCATATTGGCTAATACTATGTTATATTGGTGTAAAATGTAGTAAATTATATAATTGTGCAGACAATCACAATCCTACCATCACTTGTGGTAATGATGGTCCTTCTGAAGCACATTCGACCAATGTGAACGTTCATGTGTTGAAGGATTTCAGTGTTGGTGAACTTGTAAGAAGCAAGGTTGAAATGTTGCTCCGATTGGGTATTATAACCGTAAAGGCGAATCGGGAGTTTCGCATTACACATTCTGACCGCATGAGGCTTATTGCTACCTGTGTTGACAAGTCTTGCACATGTAGGCTTAGGGGGTCATTGTCAAAGAAGCATGGATCATGGATCATTCGGTCATACGTGAAGGGTCACAGTTGTTCCATTGATGCAAGGTTTAAGCGTTATCGTGGAAGTGCAACAAGCGAAGTTATTGCGCAAATGGTTAAAGATGATAATAATGATCCGTGGGATATCGTGAAAATATTAGAAAAGGTGTATGGTATAAAAATAACTTACTGGAAAGCTTGGAAAGTCAAGGAGATTGCTACACAATTGGTTCGTGGCAGTCCGGAAGCATCTTTTATGGGACTCCCATCTTACTTGTGGTTGTTGGAGCATGCAAATCCCGGTACGTATTCGGCATATCAGTTAGATGTGAACAATTGTTTTGTGCAATGTTTCTTGGCATTTGGGCCCTCGATTGTGAATTTTGTATCTTCCATCCGACCCGTTATAGCCGTAGATGCATGCTTCTTGAAGGGACGTTACAGAGGCAAGTTGTTCATTGCTACTTGTATGGACTGAAACAACCAAATTTATCCATTAGCATTGGGCATCGCAGCAACAGAAAACGATGCATCGTGGCCATGGTTCTTTCAGCAACTTCGCCATGTTGTTGGGGCCCGAGAAGATTTAGTTTTTATTTCTGACCGTCATCCTTCAATTGAGAAATGTTGCATGGAGCAATTTCCTGAAGCAGTGTATGGAATTTGCATGTTCCATCTGGGGTTGAACATGAATGCAAAGTACAAGGTGAATGCGACGGAATTCTTGTACAGTGTGGCTAAGGTTTATACAGAGATAGATTTCGAAGAGAAGTTGCAGCATGTGCGGTCAATAAAGAGGGAAGTATATGACTATCTTATGGATGCCGATCCAAAAAATGGGCTCGGTGTTTTTTTTCTGCCAGGCGATATAGTATCATGACGACCAATATTGTCGAGTCAATGAATGCTCTCTTGAAGGTGGCTCGGGAATTTCATATTATCGCTTTGTTGGAAACTATTAGAACCAAGCTACATGCTTGGTTCCATGATCGGATAAGACTCGCCAACAAATGCACTAGCATACTCACTCCTTATGCTGAGAGAAAGATGGGTAAGCGAGAGGATAAGTCACGCCACTTCATGGTACATCCAATTGATGAATTCAGGTTTTACACTCTTGATGGTCAACGTGATGCAACGGTTGATATAAATATGCGCAATTGCACGTGCTATAAATTCCAGCTAAACCAGTTGCCATGCGCACATGCAATCAGGGCTTCCATGACGCGTAATATATCTGCTTATACCCTTTGTTCAAAGTAAAATTCGTTATACTTTGGTATACGTTTGTATACTTTCCGTATATCAGTAATTAAAAGCGTATAATAGTGTTTACTGACGTAGAGTAGTGCATACTGGCATATATTAGTGTTTACTGGCGTGTTACAAAATGATTCTTATATTATGCAGGTTTTACACAATTGAATGTTTAAGGTTGTTATGCGCCCTACCAATAAATCCAGTTCCGCATCGAAGTGAGTGGTATCGAGTCGTACCACAAAGTGTCCAAGATGTGGTTGTACGTCTGCCAGTCGTTTCGAACAAAAAAGGAAGGAGAAAGAAGAAACGGTTGTCGTCGCAAGGAGAGGAGACACCAGGATTTCTCCCAGGAAGGAGGTGTGGACGATGCAGGGAGCCGGGTCATAATAGGCAAACATGTAAGTGGAAGGAGTATGTACCAACTCAACCAATATGATGGAGCATCAAAATTTTACTTTGCACCTGATATTCAGATTGTAACAATTTGCAACAATGTAAGTGGAAGGCTTAACTAATAATTTGTAGCATATATAAAGTCAGATTGCAGCTTAAACATGTCCATTTAAATTAATCACTTGTACCGAAACTTGACAGTCCTACTGTAAAGGCATCCGAAACATGTCCATTGTGATGATTGGAACATGTCTAGATACTCCGAAAACTTGCATGTTCAGCAAATGGCGATGTGCATCAATATGCGTTAAAATACGTTGAAATACGTTAGTAAACACTGGTTTACGTGACAGACAGAAGCGTAAAGCAGTGCATATCAACGCAAAATGGTGTATATAAGTTAATGTGATGGAATATAGGGGGAAGGAGTAACTAATCATTCGTATCATGAATAAAGTCAGATTTCAGCTTAAAATGTCCATTAAAATTAACCACGTGTACCCATACTTTACAGTTCTACTTTAGAGACATCCCAAACATGTCCATTGTGAGATAGATGATTGGAACATGTCTGGATACTTCGAAAAAACTTGCATGTTAAGCAACAGGTGATGTGCGTCAATATGCGTTAAAATACGTTGGAATACGTTTGTAAACATTGGTTTACGTGACAGACAGAAGCGTAAAGCAGTGCATATCAGCGCATAATGTTGTATATCAGGTAATGTGAAGGAATATTGGGGAAAGGAGTAACTAATCATTCATAGCATGAATAAAGTCAGATTTCAGCTTAAAAATTTCCATTAAAATTAACCACTTGTACACATACTTTACAGTCATACTTTAGAGACATCCCAAACATGTCCATTGTGAGATAGATGATTGGAACATGTCTGGATACTCCGAAAAAACTTACGTGTTAAGCAACAGGCGATGTGCGTCAATATGCATTAAAATACGTTTGTTTACGTTAGTAAACACTGGTTTACGTGACAGATAGAAGCGTAAAGTGGTGCATATCAGCGCAAAATGGTGTATGTCGGGTATTGTGAAGGAATATTGGGTGAAGGAGTAACTAATCATTCGTAGCATGAATAAAGTCAGATTTCAGCTTAAACATGTCCATTTAAAACTAAACACTTGTACACATAATTTACAGACTTACTTTAGAAACATCCCAAACATGTCCATTGTGAGATAGATGATTGGAACATGTCCGGATACTCCGAAAAAACTTGCATTTTAAGCAACTGGCGATGTGCATCAATATGCGTTAAAATACGTTTGAATACGTTAGTAAACACTGGTTTACGTGACAGATAGAAGCGTAAAGCAGTGCATATCAGCGCAAAATGGTGTATATCAATTAATGTGACGGAATATTAGTATATACATAACTATTAAGCCAACAAGTACATACATAACCAAAAGTAATTGTCTACACATCATATACATGTCATATACATGTCAAACTTTGATATCATTCTCAACATATACATATGTCCCGGAAGTTGTCTTGGACCACTTGACAATATCCACAGCTAGTTTCATCCTGTAATCAATGAAGTTGGAAGCAGATAATCCATGGACGTCAGCGTTCATTGTCAAGCAGTGAACAAATTTGATGGCATAAACCCCACAGTCCCAATTGTTGGGCTGCTGTGGAACATCAACAACTGTTACAACAAATGGGATGTCGGGGTCCATTTTGTCTTCATCGTTTGCAAAACACTCGTTGTAAAGTGAAGGTGCGATTGCGGCATGCATACTAAAGACCTCGAGGCGCCCTTCCTTGTACGCACTCGACATAGAGTCATACACTTTGACCTCTTTCTTACCAAAGTCGTATGCATAGGCTGCCCAGTGCGACCCCGCTATGTTTTCAATCCCATAGACGTGGTCACACGAGACCCATGCCTTACTCGCCCAATACTCATTCATACCTAAAACAAACTTGCACAAATCAATGTCCATGGCACCCCATGACACCTCAGCTCCAGCCATCCTCTTCTCGGAATACATCATCCGGTTTTCCACAAACAACCTGTACCCATACTTTACAGATCTATTGTAAAGACCTCCCAAACATGTCCATCTTGATGATTGGAACATGTCTGGATACTCCTCAACTTGCATGTTAAGCCACTGGAGATGTGCATCAATATGCTGTAAAATACGTTGGAATACGTTAGTAAACACTGGTTTACTTGACAAAAAGAAGCGTAAAGCAGTGCATATCAGCGCATAATGGTGTATATCTGTTAATGTGAAGTAATTTTAGTACATACCTCACTATTAAGCCAACCTCTTTCAGAAATGAGCAGTTCCAAGTCCTTGCAAGAGATGGAATCCAGTGTCTTCACAATAGGCACAAGTCCAGCAACTTCGGCACTTGATACATTCTTAGACAGCCATGACCTTAACAAAGCAAACCTCGTTGTGTCGTACGCGAAATCCGTCGTAGTAGGGTTGGAGAGGGGCAAGTCAATAATATATTCTTTGTCTACTGGGGCTTCTTTGTCATCACCCTTCTTCTTCCTTGGTTTTTTTTGGTCTGCCTGTTTCAAGTATGTGTTAATGACAGCAGCTGCAGGTCTCTTCATCCTCATTGGTCGTCCAACTATGTTAATATGACTCTTAGGCTCCTCGACCACAGCACTAACATCAACAGAGATATCTTCAGACACGTCAGGCCTGTCAAAACCAGCATCGGCAATATCCGCCGCAACATCAACAACCTTTCCAGCCTCATTGATGTCAATCACTGTAAGGGGTTCATTTGTAGATGGTGGGATGTTCAGTTCAGCCCTTAATTGCTTCTCCATTTTGTGCATAGCCAGGGCGAACTGATAGGAAAACATGTCTCTCACTCGCTTCGCAACATTGATCTCAACCCTTTTGGCATCCAACCTTTCCTTCTCTAAAGAGGCTACCCTCTCCTCCAACACGGTAATCCGATCTTCCAACTTCTGGTTGCTCACGGCTATCTTCTTATCTAGCTTCTTCAAAGCCAACGTCAAGTTTAGAAACCCTGGGACGTTCTCATCATCATCTGCTCCTCCAGGAGGCATTGAATATCCTAGATAAGCCGGTCTGTAATCAAGGTATGCTCGGACGCTCTTATAGTAGTCCGTTTCCAACTCTGCGGCTTCAGGTGTTACTCCCATGAAAGGCAACTGCAAGAACAATGAACTAATAAGTATGTGGTAAAGAAAATGCTATGATACGTTAACATACACTACTATACATTAGTATACGTCAATATACACTAGTATGTGTCGCTATACACTAGTGTATGTTGGCGTATTCAAGCGTATACTAGTGTATTTAAGTGCATACAATGACATATCAGTTTATATAATGAAAAAACCAAATAATATTGGAAGACAACAGCAAGAACAATGAATAATAAGTATGTGGTAAAGAAAATGCTAAGATACGCTAACATACACTACTATACACTAGTATACGTCAATATACACTAGTATGTGTCGATATACATTAGTGTATGTTGGCGTATTCAGGCGTATACTAGTGTATTTAAGTGCATACAATGACATATCAGTTTATATAATGAAAAAACCAAAGAATATTGGAAGACAACTGCAAGAACAATGAACTAATAAGTATGTGGTAAAGAAAATGCTATGATACGTTAACATACACTATTATACATTAGTATACGTCAATATACACTAGTATGTGTCGCTATACACTAGTGTATGTTGGCGTATTCAGGCGTATACTAGTGTATTTAAGTGCATACAATGACATATCAGTTTATATAATGAAAAAACCAAATAATATTGGAAGACAACAGCAAGAACAATGAATAATAAGTATGTGGTAAAGAAAATGCTAAGATACGTTAACATACACTACTATACACTAGTATACGTCAATATACACTAGTATGCGTCGTTATACACTAGTGTATGTTGGCGTATTCAGGCATATACTAGTGTATTTAAGTGCATACAATGACATATCAGTTTATATATTGAATAAACCAAAGAATATTAGAAGTTAAATTGAGTCTTACATCCTCAGCGTCATATATAGTCTGCCTGGCTAAGGAATAGCCACCTGGCATTGAGTGTGAAGTATCCCATCGATAGATCCTTGGAAGAGGGTTCCCGGGCCTCCTCTTAGCCAAAGCAGCAGCGTAATCTGGCAAAAGACACTCTAGAACACATGCTTGAATAGCAAATGGAAACATTCCAACCTTCAGATGTGCAACACCAGGTTTCTTAACCCTATTCAACATGTGTGCCCACTCCTTCACCAATTCTTCATATATCATTCTGCCCCATGGGTATGAATTGAACAACTCCGGATCATCTGCCAAACATATGACCCTTGGATGCACAACATTCCCAACATCTTTCACGAAGACCATGCTGTGGATGATGTAAAGCACAGCAAGCTTGCGAATTTCAACGCTGTCAGGATTTTGAACGGCCTAAGCATTGAGCTTGGCCATCAAATCTGAAAATCGCAGTTTAGCGGTGTCAAGGAATGCCCGGAACTGTGTCTCTGCTTCCTCGTCACAATTCGAGAACTCCCCGAATGACAAGCCAGTAACAAGCGCAAATTCCACATGACCAAAGGTATACGAATGACCCGCTATGTTGAACTTCAATGCGCATTTATTAGGGCTGTTACTGCTTTCAACCTCCCCTCTAGATAATAACCAATGCAAAGTCGGACTTTGTATTGGGAATTTCTCAAGCTTAGACAAGTACTCTATGAAACTGTACTCCTTCAACATTTTCTGGTAGGCATCTTCGCCCAAGTACGCCTTAGCCTCTCGTATGCAATCCACGGAAGCCCGATTATTAACTTTGATTTTATCCATCTACATATCGCAAAACATATCAGGATATTAGATAATTAAGTTAGCGTATAACATCGTATTTTACAAAACAAATACAATAAATTGATGCGCATCACATACAACTGCTTCCTATTTAGGTATGTACTAATATTCTTTCAAATTAACTGATATGCACTGCTTTACGCTGAAATACACCATTATGCGCTGATATGCACTGCTTTACGCTTCTTTTTGTCACGTACTAACGTATTCCAACGTATTAATAGCGTACAACAGTGTAAGTCAGCATATAACAGTGTAAACCAAATTATTTACCTGCGTTTAATAGCGTATAACATTGTATTTTACAAAAAAATATAATAAATTGCTGCTCATCACATACAACTGCTTCCTAGTTAGGTATGTACTAATATTCCTTCAAATTAACTGATATGCACTGCTTTACGCTTATATACACCATTATGCGCTGATATGCACTGCTTTACGCTTCTTTCAGTCAAGTAAACCAGTGTTTACTAACGTATTCCAACGCATTTTGCAGCATATTGATGCACATCTCCAGTTGCTTAACATGCAAGTTGAGGAGTGTGAGCATTAATATCCTGTAAATTTGAGAAGAATTTGAACATGCAATACCTTAACATTTTATGTTTTACTTGTGATATCGTGTAAATTTGAACATGCAATAACTTAACATTTAATTTTATAGGCTTTTCAAGGTGAGAAGTATTTTCAAAATGTGAATTATTTGAACATGCAATAACTTAACATCTTCGTATTCTTCTCAAATTGTATTCTTCCGAAAACCCTAAATTAATACCCCCAAAAAATCTTGTACAAAATCACAAAAAAAAATCCAAAATGCGAAGCAAAATATGCGCAAATCACTTACCTGGTTCGAAAATCAAAAAGGCGCTGGAGGCTTCGTACGGCCGTGCTGTGATTTCTGTGGCGTCTGAGCTTTGCGAGGGCTACACCGTATGAGTTGGAGAAGCGGCTAAGGGTTTAAGGGTGCGGTGGTTGGGAGCGTTGCAGCTACGTGAGATGCGGTTCAAGACGGGAACGGCGGAGGGATGGTCGGAGAGGAGGAAGATGGGCAGAGTTATGGGTTTCACAGGAATTGTGTAAAGGGGGACGATTTGGGCGGCAAATTGGAGGAGTGCAAACGACGTCCGCTGTAATTGGTTTTTCCCAAGGTTTTTAATTTTTTGGGATTTAATTTTTGTGAATGTGATAGGGCTATTTTAGTCTCTTTTTTAAGGGGTGGTATTTTAGCAAACTTTTTAAAGTGTGGGTAGATATTAAAACCCATGGTTAACCAGTGTTATATAGCCAATTTTCTCACTATCAGAACTCACCACACCGTGATGATAGATAACACGAAGCGCATCCCCGGCGCTGATGGCATCGTGGGACTCGATCGTGGTCACGCTGAAAGTCGCTGGCTGTTTGGTCCACTGGGACCCATCGAGATAGTCCTTCACCTGCCCCGAGTGAGCGCAGCAGAACACGAAGACCTCCTCGACCCCGACGGACTCGAGCCACGCCAGCGAGTACTCGATCATGGGAACATTCACGAGCGGCAAAAGGACCTTGACAAGAGATCGGAATAGGAGCGAGTTAGGGTTAGGGTTTTCTATTGGGGGGTGGGAGAAGGAGTACCTTTGGGCGCTCGAGAGTGATGGGGCGGAAGTTGGTGGCGAAGCTGTCGGCGAGAAGGACGGCCTGGAGAGGGGCGCGGGAGAGGTCGTCGTGATCGGAGGAGGCGCGGGCGCCTTTCTTCTGCGCCATTTTGACGGCCAATGAAACCGGCAGAGGGAGGAGCGTTTTTGTTATGGTTAAAAAAACGAGGAGAAAGAGGTTTAAGTAGGGTTCAGTTCAGTCTGGAGTCCGGTCAGTCTGGAGTCCGGCCTTATTAGCTAGCTCTTCGGGAATCGCTTCGCTTACCGACCGTTATTCTCTCTCGCACACCCACTTATTTCCAAGTTTGTTATTCAAAATTTACACCCATTTTGCCTCTCCGATGCCGGTTTTTACGATTTGGAATGAGAACATGAGTAGTCGGGAGGGGTGGCAATTCGAGTCGGTCCGATCTTATCAGGTCAGGTCATTACAGTCCGGTTTTCTTAAAGGACCGGTCCGGTCCTGTCCGATAAGACTTCATGACATTCCGATTCGGCCCGGGCCCGGTCCGATAAAAATTCGGGCTACCCGGCCCGGTGCGATAGGGTTGAAA
This sequence comes from Scilla litardierei, assembly GCA_030789695.1. Lineage (NCBI taxonomy): Eukaryota > Viridiplantae > Streptophyta > Magnoliopsida > Asparagales > Asparagaceae > Scilla > Scilla litardierei. The sequence goes on from CM061131.1 coordinate 46,886,034, forward strand.
AAATTATGTTCATCTATGAATTTATGTTGTTGTGTTATTGCACAATGATCGTCATTTGCTTTTTCGTTGTTCATTTTTGGGCAAGGAAGATGATGGGTGCTTTTCCATTCAGTTTGTTATCTGCTGACGTGAATTGTGAATTCAGCATTTGCGTTGCTGTTGCATTTTATAGTCAATGAGCCTGTTATATGGGTTAGAACTAGGGATGGCAATTCTACCCGCGGGTACGGATACCCGTGGATACCCGCCCGTTTGGGTACGGATATGGGTAGACTTTTGTACCCATGGGTACGGGTATGGGTACCCATGTTTTACCCATGGGTAAAATTGGACGGGTATGGATAGTATATATCCATACCCACGGGTACCCGTACCCGGTCGTTTTAATATATCATAATTCCTAAGTTCCTAACCGATTCAAATGCTTCCAACAATGTGATGATTTCGGCTATCACTTGCCAACTGCTTATAAGTTGCAAAGTATTTCAGCATGTTTCATTTTTTAAACCTGACAGCGCAAAATGCCAATTTTTGGGACCAAAAGTATGTAGATCAAAAGTCTGATAAAAGGTCAAAACTTCTGGATCAAACAATATCAATGATTGTAAGATTTTTCATTTTACAGGAAACTTATAGTTCAACAAGTGCAAGTGTGCAACCATAAGCTTGCGGATACCATCTGAACCTTTTGTCTCATCCTCTTCTGGTCAAGATGATGGCATATAAGCGAATAATAGTTGAAGATCGAGTAAAACTCAACTAAATAAAGTGCTAAGATATGCATACTCTCTATTTAATCTATTATATCATAATGGACGTTCCATTTTAAATTGCGATCTTTATTTTTCCTTGAATATTTTCACTTTTAGATTATGTGTGGCAAATCAATGTCATGTATTTTGCTATTGCTGCATAAGGAGAATTGCCATGAATATAATTGGAGATTTTACAAGGTTTCACTGAATATCATGTGATCTGATATGGTCAAACTCTCTAAAAATTATTATTTATGTGTTTCATTCAATATTTTCTACATGTTGTGCTATTCTGTGAGCCAAGTTGCAATTGCGTTGGCTGTTGCATTGTAAGGCTTAGTGACAGAATGCTTTCTTGTATATATGCCTTAAAACCAACACTAAACTCTACATTTCTTTGTCAATCTTTTAAACCAGTGAAGATGAGGAAACTGCTAATTTGAACTTGATTGTTATAGTCTCTTGCATACATGTGTATTTTACTACTTTGATGTTTGGAAAAAAATATAATTTTCAATAATTTTTTACGTGTCACTTAAAAAGCTTGCAATATGGATACAAATATGGATGTTTGTCAATCTTTTTACAGGTGATGGGTATGGATACCCATACCTATTGGGTATATGGATATCCATACGATGGGTATGGATATCCATACCCATACCCAGCGGGTACACAGGTACCCACGGGTATCCGTATACCCGATGGGTATGGGTATGGGTACAAAAATTTACCCATCACGGATATGGGTACGGATATGGATACGGATAAATTGAGCGGGTACGGGTATGGATAGTGCATATCCATACCCGCCCACCCGTTTTGCCATCCCTAGTTAGAACAGAAGTGGATCTTCACTATGGCATTTTGTTGCCACTTGAATGTTTAGCCCTTCTCCAAATCCATAGATATACTGTATCAGAACTGTGGAGAAGTTGGCTCGATTCGGTGCAGGAGAAGCAGTCGTAGTGCATAAGAGTTATCCTGTACATAGATAACTCGATTGTGCTCGGATTCGACCTATCTGACTCTGCACAAGTCAAATACAAGCTTGCTGGGCATGTGGTTTCTACAATGCAATTGGTCGTTCAGTCGTCAGTACGAGTTTGAGGGTCGAACGCTCAGCATTGGGTCGTTGGGTCGTAACGCATTTAGAGTCCGTTTTCGGTCGAACGGTCGTATGGATGCTCATTGCTCGAAGGCTCGTACACATGGCTTCGCACTTTGGTTGTTCGACACAAAAGAAGGTCGTTCGGTCGAAGGGAGCCCATTGGGATGTGGCCGACTAGGAAGCGGCAGAGTGCCCACTAGTGTGCAGTGCATTGATTGCATGGGAGCGGCGATTGGATTGGATGAAGTAATTGTCGGGATTCGTATCCTTTGGAAATCCTAGCCAATGATGACACATATTGTAACCTTGGGTTATAAATTGGGAGTTTTAGATTAGGGGTTCGTGTGAAACACATTGTAACCTTTGTGAGAGCTGCCATTGTGAGAGCCAACTTTGAGAGATTGTATTGAGAGCTTTTGGGAGAGACTTGTGTGCTTCTTCTTCGTTGGACAAAGAGAAAATTTGTATTGTCCTTTTCCTTTCGTAATAAAGCTCACTTGTGTTCACAATTGGTCGGTCCACGGCCTATAAGCAATTCTCTGTTTGTTTATCTTCTAATCTTTGTTCCAGGGTTCTTCGGTGATCTTGTGTATTCCGATGTGTTAAGTGTGCTCAACTGGGTTGGTTGCACAACAAATTGGTATCATAGCTTTTGGTTCCGAAGACCAACGGAGGAGTAGAAGATGAGTATCGGTGGCAATGACGATTACTCAAAGGCATCGACTTCTGAGTATTCTTCATCCTCTCGGACCATCGTGTCTAACACGAAGTTCAAAATAGAGAAGTTTGATGAAAATATCAACTTCAGTATGTGGAGATGCGAAGTCATGGATACCTAGAACCAACTCGGTCAAGATATTGTTAAGGGATGTATGCCATCCGTTCATTTGTATTTGATGCAAATGGATTTTAATATCAGATGTGGAAAGTTTGCATATGATACAAAAGGGAATTAAATATGTCGTAAAATATTCACGAGCATATTTAATATAATAAACACGAGAAAAAGGTTACGTGGATGACGGGATCGTCCCGGTCTAAATCCAGGTTCACACGGCGTCCAAAACTGACTTCAAATGAGAACGTTAGAACCTAAAACGTCAAAAATGGTAAATGAAAGGGGTTTAGCCCAATAAATTGGGTTGGGCACCCCAGCCCAAGGGCGGGGCCCGCCCGCCCATTGCTGTGCGGGTCAGGCCCGCCCGCAAGGGCAGGCGAATGACCCTCCCAGCGGGCGGGTCAAGCCCGCCCCATGCGCGGGCGGGCACCCAGCCCAGGGGCGGGGCCCGCCCTCCCATTGTTAGGCGGGTCAGGTCCGTCTGCAAGGGCAGGTCAGGCCCGCTCGCAAGGACGGGCACCTAACCCGCCCAGCGGGCAGGTCATGTAAAGACCCACTCCCGGGGCCCATTACTATCCGGCACATGTGCAAGTCCTGCTAGGCACCAATGAAATCAATAAAGGCTCCATAACAGAAATATGCCAATACTCATACATGAAAATGTAATACAACCTTATTACAATCCAGCAGCGTACAGAAAAAGGAAAATACAGCCTGAAAACAAATACACACCAAGCCACACTCTGGAAATAAAAAGCATAAGATAACATAACACTCTCAAACTCACTCTCACTTTCAGCAACTAGCGTCCTCCTGGTCACACCCAACTGCGAGTTCGGCATCTGCTAATTCAGGTGTCACCTCGTCCACCTATAAGATAGCTGGCGGGTCCACCACAAAAAGAAGGGGGTCGCCAGGATCAGACATAACTCAAAGTATCTCTAGCAAGGAATTCAAAACAATAAACAAGTATGGCAAACTAGCAGCGACTATAGGTAAACGTGCATACAATAATGGTATTTCAGCTCTTTGCCTCTTACTCTTCCTAGGTTCATCAATAATAGTAATAGTAAAAGTAGGACTATTTGTATGCACATCATCAGATAATGTTGAAGGAGTGGGCATAGAAACATCGGTAGGCATAAGAGACATGGATCTGTTTATATCCTTTTTCAGAGGAAAGCCATGTTCAAAAAATTCTGCATCTCTAAACTCAGAAATAGAGTGGTCTTTTAAAGACATGAATCTATAAGCAGCACTATGATGAGCATAACTAATAAATGCACTATCATAGGTCTTGGGTCCAATGTTAGACTTCTTAAAGTCAGGTGGACCTACTTTGGCCAAACACCCCCACACTCTAAGAAAATTCAAGTTGGGGTATAATCTTTCCACATCTCATAAGGTGTCTTGTCTAATTTTTTAGAGGGTACATGGTTAAGAATATGACAGGCTGAAAGAACAGCTTCCCCCGCATGTCATCAGACATCCCTGAACTCAATAGCATATCATTCATCATTTCCTTCAAGGTCAGGTTCTTTCGTTCAGCTATACCATTTTATTGTGGTAAATAAGGGGCAATAAACTCATGTATAATCATATTCTTCTCACAATAGTCTTTTAGGGTGTTGGTACTATATTTTCCACCTCTGTCAGACCTAACTCTCTTGATTTTCCTATCAAGTTGGTTTTCTGCTTCGTCCTTGTATTAATAAACATTTCTTCTACATCACCTTTAGTTTTAAGAAGGTATACCCTAGTGAACCTAGAATAATCATCAACAAAGGTAATATCAACAAAGGTGATATAGTAATGTTTCCCTCCTACGATTCTAGTATATTTGAAGCCAGCTAAGTCCGAATGAATTAGTTCGAAAAGGTCTGATTGCCTAGAAGAGACATGTTTACATGGTTTTTTTTGGTGTTAGCTTCTACACAAATTGGGCATTTGGAGAATTCTGTAGAGATTACTGTAGGTATTAGGGCCAAGTTCCTTAGCCTTTTAATATATGCAAGATTGACATGCCCTAGTCGGCCATGCCATAAATCTAAAGACTCAGCGATATAAGTAGAAGCATGTTTATTCAAAATTTCAGAAGCACAATTAAGAATAAACAGACCCTCAATCAGACACCCCTTACATACAAAGTCTCCACTGCGAGTGATTACAACCTTGTCAGCCTCAAAGACAAGTTTTAGTCCAGCTTTATTATGTAAGGCACCAGACACGAGGTTGTGACGTAGTGATGGGACATACGTGACACTGTTGATTGATAGGGTCTTTCCTGCTGTGAGTTTCAGCAAGATTATAACTTTACCTGCAACTCTAGCAGCTGTTAAGTTTTCCATGAAGACTCATTTGTATCAGCTGCATTTTTGAAGTCATGAAACAACTCCTTGTTGGCAGAGAGGTGACTTGTATCGCCACTTTCAAGTACCCAATCAATGTTGTTGGCCGCCAGGTGACTTGTAGCGCCACTGTCAAGTACCCAATCAATGTTGTTGGCCGCCAGGTTCACTTCAACGACTACAACAGCAATGACTTCATCCTGTTCAGTAAGGTTAGCTTGAGCAGCAGCATTTCCACCTTTTCTAGAGCGTCTTTTGGGGTCCTTGGCGTTGAGTGCATTGATAGGCCTTATGGCTAGGATTGCCACAGACATAGCACACCACGTTTGGCTTCTGGACCTTGTCTTCTGGTTTGGCGAACCGGCCTTGCTTCTTATTTTGTCCTTAGTTAAAGGTTTTCTTCCCTTTACATTTGAACATATTTTTGTTGAAAGGATTAGTAGATTCAACTATATTAGCCTTTATATAATTGACAAAAAAGAGAATCATGCTTATCTTTGAGGCGATTAGCCTCTTCAGATCTCATGTGACGGATAAGCTCCTGCAGCGACAAATCCTTCTTCTTGTGTTCGAGGTGATTCATGTATTCATTTCATGATGGTAGGAACCTCTCCAATAACACGTTCACTTGAAATATTTTGCACATATTCATGCCCTCATTAAGAACATCAGCACACAGGTTCTCATAAATATAAACCTGCTCCATTATAGGTTTATTATCTACCATCTGGAAATTCAGACATTTCCCAACAATGTACTTCTTCTTACGTGCATCAGCTGCACCATATTTCTTTTCTAGGAAATTCTAGATAAATTTAGAAGATTTATGAATCATAAAGAAATCAAACAGAGAATTTTTCATATGATTAAGAAGGTGGCATCTAACAATTTTGTTGTCCTTATTTTTCTTAATTTCTTTTTAGTATAAATCTTAGCAGTAGCAACAACAGTGAGGGTAGTTGAGTTGTCGACAGCAGAAGTAACAGTAGGACATTCGTTGAACAAGACATAGTCGATTTCAATTTGTTCAAAGAACATAATGAGTTTTTGGGACCAGCATTTGTAATTGTTATCATCGAGATGTCCTAACTTAGAAAGACAGAGAATGGATTTGTTTATGATGATAGCCATAGTAATACCGAATATAATTGCTTTCAAATTGATGGATAAAAGAGATATAAGACTATGGCTGTATGGCGAAGGAACAAAGCAACAAAATACGACTGTATATGTAAGCGAAAGAAAAGAGACGAAGTATGACAATATATGTAAGCGAAGGAACAGAGACAAATGAAGCAAATACTTAGCAGAAGAACGAATGATGTGTCGTGGGACGACCACTGACTTGAAAGCAATTACGGTGTGATCTCGTTGGTAATCGATATCGCCGATTGCTCCAAAAGGTTAAAAGGTAGCCTCTGGATGCGTACAGTCACGGCCAGAAACTTTGGAGTTTACACAAGACAGCTACCCAGTAGCATGAGATGAAGAGAGGAGTTTCGAAAGAAATTGGAAGCAAGTTTTCGTATCCTACATAAGGAATGAGTCATGGCTATTTATAAGAATCAACAAAATATGTTACAGAATTTTAAACGATCAAAAAATAATTATCGTGTATGAATATTGTAACAGCTGCAATCAAAATCAAATAGCCGTTTGGACATCAACAGCCACAATCAAATATCCGTTTGGACATTAACAGCTGCAATCAAAATCAACTGGGAACATTTAGAATCTGAGACATTAAGGAGCTAGGACCAAAAAAGGAAAGGCATGTTGAGTATTGAACTTCTCCCTACTTGGTGTTAATGATGAGCAAACATAAATACTTGTGACTAATCCCCTATTTTGCAGTTAATCCATTGCCTAAGCTATTTATGAAGATCTACTTGCAATGGATGACTCACAAACGTCATTGAAGGCAAATGACATGAATTGGTTGATCGTAGATAATGATTGAAGCTCCGTGAAGACTTCAAGCTCATACAATGGAAAGAAGAGATTATTCGTCAATGTAATTTTTCTTTTATCTCTTGTAGTATGTAGCTTAGAAGTAGAACTTTGATGGAGCACTCACACTCATCTACATTCTGTCATAGGACATCATTAGACCTTTCTTCCTTAGACTCCAATTCATTTCTCTATTGATTGTGCTAGGATTGTTTATAACAGTCGACTGCTTAACAGTTTACAGTCGCCTGTCTCAAAAACAGTCGACTGTGTTTTGTTCTACAGTCGACTGTTATGCACAGACTATTACAATATAGTTTTGGGCCTTCTCTGATTATTTCGCACAGGCTACTGACAAACGATTCACAGGCGCCTGTCCAAGTAACAGTCGACTGTGTTTTGTAAATCAGTCGCATGTCTATCTTTTGCCCAAACTAGTTTGATCTGTCTATCACGGCCAGTCGACTAATGCTGTATGTACAGTCGACTGTCTCTTAGATCTGTCGACTGTCTATGCTGCAACAGTCTTCTATCTGTGAGTCATTTCTTTGACTCAACTCTCTGGAAATTTCTCAGGCTTTTGACAGTCGTCTGTTTAAGGGTTTACAGTCGCCTGTTCTGATTAACAGTCGACTGTGTTCCTTGAATCAGTCATCTGTCCTGTTACTTGTGAGATTTCCAGTATTTGTCAAACTTACTCATCTCCCAGCCAGTCGCCTGTCGAAGAAATTACAGTCGCCTGTTGGTTTAACAGTCGACTGTCTTTGCTTCATCAGTCGACTGTCCACGTGGTAAGTTACCGTTATGAATTCTCACCTACCCTTGCTGACTGTGCAACAGTCCATTGTGGATTGTTCAACAGTCGACTGTCGCGAGTTCAGATTCTATCCGTTGTGATTTTTCTCACGGTTTCCAATTGGGTTTTTGCCTAAACTGTTTTGTGGATTTGAGAAAACTATAAATAGAGCTTTTACTGTTCCATTGGAAGGTTACTCATTCATTTTGTAAAATCTCTCAAGCTTTCATTTCCAAAGATCAAAGCTCTCAAATCCAAAGCCCTAAGTATTTCCAAATCTTGTTCTCTTGCTCTCCAACCTAGAACCAAAGAGTGATCTTCTAGGCAATTGGTGCAGTCAAGAGAAAGGGCTTCTCCTCTCTTCCAAGAGAGTTCTTCAACACACATCATACTCCACCTTCAAGTTCTACTTCAAGGCATAGGTGATTGTAAGTGTTGTTTTCATTATTTCATAACTTTCGTTATTTGAGATTTGCTCTCGGTTGTGAGAGTGGTTTGCTTGCTCCCAAGTTGTGGGAGTCAAGGACATCGATTGTATTCGATTGCACTTGTAGGGTTGCTACAAGTGGGCTTTAAGGAAACCTTAAGTTAGGGTTCTAACTTGAGTATCCGGTGGTATCCGGGTGGTAGGGACGTAGGATTACCGGGAACAAGTCGGGAGTTGACTTGGGTAATCCGAACCCTTGAAACATAATTGTGTTTGCAATTGTTATTTAGTTGGTTTTAATTCTATTTCCGCATTATTTGTTGGATTGCATTTTATTTGGCGTAAATTCCTTTTAAATTTGCATAAACACTATTCAACATCCCTTCTAGTGTTTTCCCAATAGACATGGTCCTTACAATAGGTATCAGAGCGCAAGGTTATATCTATGGCATCCAACAACAACAACGTTCCTCCGCCACCTTCGTACAACAATCACGATCGTGATGGAGCGTCCACACTTTTCGAAGGTCAATCTACGGTACGTCCTCCATGTTTCAATGGTACTAATTTTGGCTATTGGAAGTGTAGGATTGAGACGTTCCTTAGGAGTGCTTCGCTTTGGAGAACCCTCCACAAGGAATACGTCGAGCCCACCGAAGAGGATTTCGACAAATGGACGTCTTCCGAGAAAACCGCCGAGGTCAACAACGCTAAAGCAATGAACGCACTTTATTGTGCGTTGGACCCGAATGAGTTCAACAAGATATGCACATGTAAGAGTGCATATCAAATTTGGAACCATCTCATCGTTACCCACGAGGGAACGAACAAGGTAAAGCTTTCAAAGTTATATGTTGCCGTATAAAACTTCGATTTGTTTCATATGCAGGATAATGAGACCATTGCATCGATGCACGGACGCCTTACCGACATCATCAATGAATTGGAAGCCCTTGGCCAAATATATTCCGAACCTGATAAGGTAATGAAGATCATCATGGGAATGACCTCCAAATAGGAAAGAAGAGCGATCGCCATCGAGGAGGTCAATGACTTGAATAACTACACCGTGATGAATCTTATAGGGACTCTCATGTCTTATGAGGTAAGACAAGAGAACAGATTAAAGATTAGAGCAATGATGAATCATTCGGAGGCCAAGAAGAAAGCTTTGGCATTCAACGCCAATTCATCATCCTCCGATAGTGATGAACCCGAGAACGAGATGGATTTGGGTGAAATGGCCCAAATGGCGAAGAAGTTCCAACGCTTCTTCCGCAAAGGTAAATTTCCCTCAAACAAACGTTTTGAGTCTACTAATGCTACTTTCTCTCTTTTCTATAAGCGTAATAAGCCAAGGCACATCAAGAGGGATTGCCCAATGCTAAACAACAAAGAGAAGTGGAAGGCACCGAAGTACCACAAGTCCGATAAGAACAAGAGAGACAAGAAGAAAGGACTCGTAGGTACCTTCGACGACTCAAGTGATGACTCATCAAGCGATTCCGATGATGAGAAGGGTGAGAGCGTCCACATGTGTTTCATGGCTCTAGAAGACCCACTCTCTGATGAGAGTGATTTCGACATGGACGACACCGAGGTAACAATGGATGAACTTTGCATAGCTAATGAAGAACTATTTGCTAAATACCAATCTTTAATACTTAAGTATTCTAGATTAAAGAAATTGAATATTAGCAAGTCATCCATTCCATGCATTATCAACAATGACACCATTGTTGATACTTTAACTCTTGAGAAAGCAAACTTAGCTTCTCAAAATGTCACTTTGAGAGATGAGGTGAATTCCCTCAAATCTCAACTAGATCAAACACATCCTAAGGATAATAGTGAGCTAGTTACACGTCACACACAATTGGGTTTAGAGAATGATTCTCTTAAAACTCAAGTGCACGAGCTCAAAGCACGGGTGTCCACCTTGGATACCAACATTTCTTCTTTAAAGGAGAAATATGAGCTCATGTCCTCCCGTATTGTGAGATTCAATAAGGGAAAAGGACAATTGGATGATTTGCCTGCAAACCAATTTCCGGCCACACATCGTGTTGGTCTTGGGTTTGTGAGAGCGAATGCATCTAATGATCGCACCTCTTATAGTGGTGTCATTATAGATTTTGTGAGGAATTCCTCCGGTGCATCCACAAGTGGTGTCAAAGACACTATAGGTAGCAAACCTACCAAGAAAGTCACCACTTCACCTTCTCTTCCATTTGGCAAGAAATCCACTAGGGGTGGAAACCAAAAGCAAGGCCATGCTTACATGTACACTAACACTTATCCACGTAGAAAACCTCCTACTTCACAAGTGGACAATCATGACACATTCTATGCTCCGCACCCACGGACACGTACACAACCACACATGAAAAATACTCATGTATGTGCTCCTATACACTCGTATGCTCATACGCATCATTCTTTCATGTATGCTCATCCTCCACATGTCATGCATGATTCATATGCTTCATATAATATGCATGTTTCCAAGCATACATATCATCCTAGAATGTACAATGCATATCCTCCACCACATCTCTATGCTAGAAATCATGTTCATAAGAAGCATGCACCACATAGAAATCCAACACATATGCATGCAACTAGGAAGAGGACTCCCAAGATATACACTATTTGGGGTCCTAAGAACACTAGTCTTAATGATAGGAATGTTTATGTTGATTCCTATTTTCATGATGTGATTAGAAATAGTAATTATGTTGGGAAGCGGAAGTCCACTTGGACTTGGCTTTCAAAGGGCTAATCCCCTTGGACCCAACAAACATTGGGTACCATAAGCTTATGGTATATTATATAGGTACCCAAGAGAAAGAAGAAGAGCAATAAAGGTCAAACTTGCTCTAAAGAAAAAGGATGGATTCTCGATAGTGGTTGCTCCAAACATATGACGGGAGATCCCTCGTTACTCTCCGAAGTGACTAGCATCAAGGATGGTGCAACAGTCACTTTTGGAGGTAATCAAAAGGGAACCATCATTGGAGTAGGTATCGTTGGTAATCTTTCCAAACCCTTTATTACTAACATTTATCTTGTTAGTGGTTTGTGTCACAATCTAATTTCCATTAGTCAACTTTATGACAAAGGTTACAAGGTTAACTTTGGAGAAGGATTGTGTACAGTTGTTGATTGTGATTCAAATGTTTTATTTTCCGGTATTAGGCGTAAAAATATTTATTATTTGAGCTTGCCTAAAACCGCAGAACATTACTTAGTTGCTAACACAAGTAAACAACTATTATAGCATCGCCGTTTTGGTCATGTTCACTTCAAGCACTTATATAAGTTAGTTAAGCATGATCTAGTCAAAGGTTTTCCTAAGATTGTTTTTAATAAGAAAAACTTTTGTGATTCATGTCAAAGAGGTAAACTAAGTAAATCTTCATTTAATCTTAAAGAATGGATTTCTTCTAAGAGGCCCCTAGAACTTCTTCATCTAGATTTATTTGGGCCAACTAGAACCGCTTCTTTAGGTAATGCTCATTATGGATTAGTTGTTGTCGACGACTTTTCTAGATTTACTTGTGTTTCATTCTTAACCAATAAGAATGAAGCGTATGAAGAGTTTACCAAATTTGCAAAGAAGATTCAGAATTTCTTAGGATCCACTATTATCACTATCCGTAGTGATCATGGAGGAGAATTTGAGAATGAATCTTTTACTAAGTTTTGTGATGACACTGGGATAACTCATAATTTTTCCTTCCCTCGGGCACCACCACAAAATGGCGTTGTAGAGAGAAAGAATTGGACTCTTATTGAGTGTGCACGCACTATGCTCCATGATAGTCATCTTGGACTACAATTTTGGGTAGAGGCGGTGCACATGGCATGTTATGTGCTCAATATGATCCTAGTGAGACCCCGAACGAACAAAACTTGTTTTGAGTTGTTTTATGATAAAAAGCCTCAAGTAAAATATTTTCGTGTTTTTGGTTCAAAATGTTTTATAAAGAACACAGTTTGTAATTTAGACAAATTTGAGCCAAGATCCGATGAAGGAATTTTTGTTGGATATTCCACATGTAGCAAAGCCTACCAGATATACAACAAAACTTCTTCAACAATTGAGGAATCTCTTCATGTATCTTTTTATGAAGATTTTGATTTTCCTCATGTTGATGATGATAATGTAGATACTCTTTGTGATTCTCTTAATAATGTTAAGATTAATGATTCTATTGTTGAGACTAACACTTCTAACGAAATTGTTGAAGTTGTTTCTAGTGATACAGGTATACCCAAAGCTTACCCGACCGTTCGCAATCATCCCCATAACCAAATTATTGGAGATATTTGTGTGGGTGTTCGAACGAGATCGAGAATTGAAGAATTCTCTCATTGCGTATTTGTCTCTACCATTGAGCCAAAGAATATTCAAGAAGCTTGCGAGGATAGCTCTTGGATAGTAGCAATGGAAGAAGAACTAATGCAATTCGAGAGAAACGAAGTTTGGGAACTCGTACCTCTTCCAAGTGGTCACCAAGTCATTGGGACCAAATGGATCTTCAAGAACAAGACGGATGAAAACGAGGTAATCACACAGAACAAAGCAAGGTTAGTAGCTCAAGGCCACCGGTAAGAGGAAGGTATTGATTTCGAAGAATCTTTTGTCCCCGTAGCTAGATTAGAAACTATTAGATTGCTTTTATCTTTTGCATCTCATAAGAATTTTAAACTATTTCAAATGGATGTTAAAAGTGCATTTTTAAATCGGATTGTCAATGAAGAAGTTTATGTTTCTCAACCTCCCGGTTTTATTCATGAAAAATTTCCAAACCATGTTTTCAAACTTAAGAAAGCGTTGTATGGGTTGAGACAAGCTCCTAGAGCTTGGTATGATCGACTTAAGACATTTCTTTTGAATTTAGGTTTTAAAATGGGAGAAGTTGATTCTACACTCTTCATTAAAGATTATGAAAATGACATTATTTTGATTCAAGTTTATGTAAACGATATTATTTTCGGTTCTACTAACTTTAATCTTTGTCAAGAATTTTCCAAGTCTATGAAGGATGAGTTTGAGATGAACCACATGGGAGAGCTCACCTACTTCTTTGGATTGCAAATTCGACAAATGGAGAATGTCACATTCATACATCAGACAAAGTACACAGGGGAGCTTATTAAGCGATTCAGGATGGCGTCTACGAGCAAAAGGACTCCCATAAGTACTACTACTCATCTACACAAGGATGAAAGCGGAAAAATGTAGACGTTCGTCTATATCGAGGTATGATCGGTAGCTTACTTTACTTAACCGCTAGTAGGCCCGATATCATGTTTTTCGTTTGCCTTTGTGCTATATATCAAGCTAGACCTAAGGAGTCACACTTGATTGCGGTTAAACGAATATTTCGTTATCTCAATCAATCTCTAGACTATGGGTTACTTTACCCTGAATCTAGCACATATGAGTTAATCTCATATAGTGATGCCGACTTTGCCGGATGCAAGTCCGACATGAAAAGTACTAGTGGCGCTTGCCATTTCTTAGGAAATTCCTTAGTTTCTTGGTTTTCTAAGAAACAGAATTCGGTGTCATTGTCCACGACTGAAGCGGAATATATTACCGCGGGTCTTGCATGTGCACAAGTTCTTTGGATGAGACACACTCTTATGGACTATGATGTCAATTGTGATACTTGCTCGATCATGGTTGATAACCAAAGTGCCATATGTCTTTCCAAGAATCCGGTACACCACTCCCGTACCAAACATATAGACGTGAGACACCATTATAAATGATCATGTAGCTAAGAAGGACATCATCTTAGAGTACATTGAAACCCAAAAACAAATTGCCGACATCTTCACTAAACCTCTTAAAGAAGATTCATTTGTGAGGTTGCGTGGAGAATTAGGAATTATGGGTGAATCTGAAATCTAGATGCTCAAACATTCATGTTATAACACTTTTTGAGCTCATATCATTTTGTTGTCTATCTTCATGTGCTTTATTATATATATGTGTTTAAGAAAGGCAATTGTGATTTAATTGATTTCAGGAGTTTTTGAAATTGATAGTGGTGATTTGTGTTTCAATGGATTTATTGTTTTTACATTGTTTTTACGATGTATTTGTGATTAGAGTATAGGTCCCAGGGTGAGTGTTATTATTCTCTGGAATTCTATCTCACTGTGCATTTTTTGACCAGGACAGGCGACTGTCTTTCCTTCGACAGTCGACTGCCCTACTCTATCTCCTCAGTCTGAGAGTTGGTATCTTTCGCACAGCCGACTGATGACTGTTTTACAGTCGACTGTTATTTTAACAGGCGACTACATTTTAGTCATCAGGCGATTGTTCTCTCTGTCGAATTTTTACAGTGCTCTCTGTTGTTTTGATGAACTGTATTAATTCTCGGCCAGTCGACTGCTGAGTATATGTCAGTTGACTGTCCAATGGACAGGCGACTACATGTTACTTGCCAGTCAACTGCCCTCCCTTTCTGAGCTTTATTTTTATCACCTCATCCAGTCGACTGACTTCTGTTCATCAGTCGACTGTCTTCTGTTGAGACGGTTCAAGTGCTTTGAGCTGAGCCGCCGATTTTTTGATCCAACGGCCCAGATTATTTCCCCAACTTTTATATTCGACGAATCTGTTCATTTCCCCACATCGACTCTCTCTCCTCCGATTGCAACTTCGTCTTCCCGTTCGATTTCCACTCGATTTCCTGTAGATTTTCGCTTGAATCTTCTTCGTGGGAACTCTGTAATGCCCTGATAGCTACTGCACAAGTACTAGAGGGGGGAATAGTACTTTAAAATAATTAAGAAGATAATTCCTGATTATCTTGCAAACTCAACCAACAATGCGGAAATGAAAATGTGACAACAATAAAATACAATCGCAAACAAACGATATAACGGGTTCGGATCCACCCAAGTCTCCCCAACTTGTTCCCGGTGATCCTACGTCCCAAACATCCGGATCTCCTCCGGATACTTGAGTTAGAAACCTCTAACTCAAATTTGCACTATGAAATACTTGTAGAAAACATCTACAAGATCAAATCATACACAAATGAAAATGTGACTCCCACAAACCGGGATCACACACAACTCTCACAACCGAGAGTAAAACTTTCAATAACAAAGTAAATGAAATAAGAAATGCTTACCACAAAACTCTATGCCTTGAGTAAAACTTACGATTTTAGGGCAAGAAGGATTTTGGGGAAGATGAAGGCACCAAACCCTAGCTCCAAGATGTTGACCAGCAATGGAAGCCTAGGAAGATGTTGGTGACCTTGGATCAAGCTCTTGGCTTGAATGGCTCACAATCAATGTGAATCTCTCTTTGGAAATAAGAGTGAGAGAGAGATTCTAGAGAAATGAATGAGCATGGAAATGAGAATTAATGCTTCTCTTTGATTCTCTAAAATGCAATAAATATTAACCTTGAAAGCTTAGCAAGAAGCCCTTCAAGTATATATAGGATAGAGGAAAGAGAGAGCAAAAATCGTGGCATTTAATGCTCCAACGGCTCTATTTTGAAGCAGTCTAGTCGGTCAAACAAGGATCACTGACCGACTAGTTTCTCAACTAGTCGGTCGGTGATTCAATATGAACCGACTAACTGGAGAACAACCAAAAGAGAAAGTTCAGACAATAAAAAACTAGTCGGTCTAAGAAGACTTGCCAACCGACTAGTTTCACAACTAGTCGGTCGGTGAGTGTTCTTTGACCGACTAAGAGATGAAATATTATAGGCTGAATTCAAAGACAGCTAGTCGGTTTAAGAACAAATTCCAACCGACTAGTTTCTCAACTAGTCGGTCGGTCGTTGTTCATTGACCGACTAACTGTAAACAGTAAGTTAGGCTGGAAAATGAAAGCTCAACTAGTCGGTCTAAGAAGGATTCTTAACCGACTAGTTTGACAACTAGTCGGTCGGTGAACCTTCTTGGACCGACTAACTGTAAACAGTGAATGAGCTGAAAATGAACAAGGCATTCTAGTCGGTTCAAGAAGGGTTGCCGACCGACTAGATTGCCATCTAGTCGGTTGGGTCTTCTTCTTGAACCAACTAAGATGCACAAGAAGCCGTGATAAGAAGCGTTAAGATTCGGAAAAGATTCTATGGGCTTCTAATATGATCCTAGCTCTAAGATATGAGCGTTATGAAGATTAAAACGTAAGAACTACTCTAGGCTTAACATTCTACGAAAAGAAGCTAGAAGACTATAAATAAAACTAGACGAACCGTCTTCAAAAGCTTCAATCGAGTCTTCTTGACTTCAATAATGGTCCTTGAGCTTCAACGAAGCATCAAGCACATGATCACGCGTTTGAGAAGTCTTGAGACGTCGCTTTTTGATGTTCATAGAAATTTGGCGACGATCTCCATAACTGCGCTCACAAAGAGTTAGTTCACGATATTTATGTTTGTTCATCATCAAAACCAAATCCGGGGAGTCAATACTCAACATTCTCCCCCTTTTGGTGATGACAAACCAACATAAATAATAATCAATAATAATGAATCAAAAGAAATTTACTTACTCCCCCTGCATTGATGACACGTTAATTCCAAATTAAATAATAATCATACGCTTCAAGCAGATGAGGAAAGTATAAAATGAGAATTCAATTATTGAAATTTAGGATCTAAATCCATTTTTATATCTTAACTCCCCCTGAATCTAACATATCAAATTAGATTCACGGTAAATTGCTTTAAATTATCACTTAGCACATCGTCATTATTAATTCTCTCCCACTCTGGCATTAGCAAAAAGAGTGGGAGAAGATCAACGACAACAACAATGGCTACAAATAAAAGTAAGGGAGTCGAAGAATACGACCACGGTCCAAATGACACCAAAGGAAAATACGAAGTAAATTAAAGCGTGCCAACGAGACCATAGTCGATAATCGAAAAATAAAATCATCAAAACTCAAATCAATTTCACGTATTGAGTTATGGAACATTCTCTCCAATATCAACATTCTTGATGAATTAAGTGCATTGAAAACAATTCTATGTTTTCATAGAAATAATTTCTATTTAATCAAGATAGTCGTCGAACGACGAAATCAACATCAGAGACAATAATATAATATGCACATAGAAGTAAATGGAAACACGATGTGTGTGTGTGTGTGTGTGTGTGTGTATAAAAGAACATGGATACATCAAAAGTATACATCTGCTAACAATAATATAAACCATCCTCAGATCGGGGCACATCATACAACATATCTCACAACATACATCGAAGTATCACAAAACATGTATACATCAAAATACATCATAAAAACATCCAAAAATACCAAAAATCCATAACCACCAACTATCCTACCTCACTCTCTCACGACTAAATATATCATCCAAAGTGCACAAGGGAGAGTCCTCCAACGTAAGCTCAGGAGGCGGAGGGAGGATTAGCAGCAGCAGCAGGCTCTGCAGCAGGGGTGGTGGTCTCAGGAACGACCGGAGTGTCAACTGATGGGAGAGTGGCAACATGAGTGGTCTTGGGAGCACCAACAGACGAAGTAACCACCGGAGGAATGGTGGCAGCAGGTGTGCTCTCGGGAGCACCAGCAGAAGCAGCAACAGCAGATGAACGAACAGGAGATCCAACAAGCTCCTGGAGCTCAGCCTCATCCATTTCCTCATCGTCAGAAACTGACGGAGGAATCTCAATGCCCAAGTGAGAGCAGATGCGAGCTAGCTTCTCCTCAGAACGAGAAACACGAGACTCAACACATCTCAGAGAAACTGCAAACTCAGCGAGTGACGGAGGAGGTGGAGGAGCTGAAGCTGAAGCTGAAGCTGAAGGGGTCGTCCTCTGAACGTGACGAAGCGCCGTAAGAGACTTCTTGACGGCCATCGCATTCAGGGGAGGACCAAGAGGACGCTGGTCATCGGGAGGGAGAGGGACCCCGAAGTGACGAAAGACGAGTGTCAAAAGGCAAGGATATGGGATGTGAGCTGATTTGGTGGACTTTCGAATACATTCGAAGGAGTCCATCTTATCAAGAATAATACGAGCCCAATTGATCTCGCTCCCCATAAAAAGAGCATAGATCAGCTTGAGGAACGGCTGGGATGGCAAGCTAGATGAGCCGTACTTCGGAAGGAGGCACGACTTCAGGATAAGATTTAAGACCCAAGCATTCAGCTTAAAAGATTTTGAAGGGACGCCAATTATGGCGGGATGGATGACATGAAACATTTCGGCAAGCATGGTCTGGTCAAGCTCAGAAATGTCATCCACAGAGATATCAGCTGGAAGAAGGCCAGCGGATGACACACCTATCAACTCCCCTAAGATTTCTGCCGTGAGGACAATAGGTGTCCCCAAGACAGTCGTCTCAATGGAGTGAGTGTCGTCATAATGACCCCGAACACGATTCGTGTAGAATAATTTGACGAGACGGGGGTATGGGTGAGGGTTCGCCTTGGGGTCATGGCGAAGATAATCTATGAGGCCGCTAGAGGAAAGAAGATCGGCGAGATGTGGAAAATCGGAGAACTGAACGAAGTGCTCCAATATCAATGGACCGTGCTCAATACGGTTGTAATCTGCGAGACACAACGGGTCATCGCGACATAACGATATATGGACACCGCCCAAAGGCATGGGAGCCTTCCCCTTAGACGTACGAGTGCTAGATTGAGGAGGAGTAGGAGCCCTATCGATAGGCTCAGACTCGGGAATATCCTCGGCGTCAGAGTCATCGGGAGGAGTCGGAGCACGGAAAGAGCTGGGCTTAGATTGAGTAGATCGGGCTCTAGGCTTAGCAATCGCCGTCCTCTTCTTCTTAAGAGGAGGCGAAGAGGAGGATGGACGGCTCGATTTGGCACGACGTTTGGTTTGAGGGGGGTCTGTAGGAGGAGACTCGACAGTCATGGGAGACGGACCAGAGGGACGGATGAGGATATGTGTCGTCGCCATGATCGAGACGAGACAACGCACAATCGAACTAGAAATCGAAAGCAAGGTCGACAAACAACCCTAAAACAAACCCTAACACGACGGAAATCGAAGAAACCTAGAATGAAACCCTAGAAAAACGCAGAGAGCTGAGAGGGAGTGATACCTAGGTGGAGGAGAGAGAGGGATCGACGGCAAACTCGGTCGGAGATGACCGGAAATCGGGGCAAACAGCGGGCGGACGACGGAGGAAGAGAGGAAGTCGAAGGGGTTTTAGGGCTGAGAGAGTTTTTTGCACCGATTAGAAATGAATCTAATCGGTGCGGGAGTGAATAAATCGACTAGGAGACCAAAAGACGCAACATCCCTTGACGCATTTAGTCGGTCGCAGTTCAAGCGCTGACCGACTAGATTGTAATCTAGTCGGTCGGCCAATGAACATGAACCGACTAAGTGCAAACAGTAACTGAAGCCAAAATTAGGGCATGAGTTAGTCGGTCTGCGTTCATTCACTGACCGACTAGAACGCAATCTAGTCGGTCGGCCAATGAACTTGGACCGACTAAGAGAGTCCAAAAATTTGAAATTTAGAAATTTTGAGTTCTCTCCTAATCGCACTTGGACGATACATCGAAATACTCTCATACATCATTAATCTACCCCATAAAACATCGAAAACCTTAAATACGACGTTCATGAATATTTCGAGCATAAATTCCGAAAATTCAACCAAAAATCCAGAAAAATCTCAACAATTCTAGCATGAGCATATATAAAGAAAATTATTATCATGCAAGATTATTGAACAAAATATGAATCCTAAATCTCGGATTCACCCATAATCCCCAATTCTCGACGTAACCGCACAAAGGAGTCTTCCTTGAGTGGTTTCGTGAAAATATTGGTGATTTGCTTCTGGGTTTTAACGTACACTAAAATGATGTCCTTTTTAGCAACATGATCATCTAGAAAATGGCGACGGACATCTATGTGTTTAGAACGGGAATGGTGTACCGGATTCTTAGAGAGACATATTGCACTTTGGTTGTCCACCATGATAGGGCAAGTATCATAGTTTATACCAAAGTCTTTAAGAGTGTGTCTCATCCAAAGAACCTGAGCACACGCAGCACCGACGGCAATATATTCCGCCTCGGTGGTTGAAAGTGATACAGAATTCTGCTTCTTGGAAAACCAAGAGACAAGAGAATTTCCTATAAAATGGCAAGTGCCACTAGTACTTTTCCTGTCAGATTTGCATCCCGCATAATCTGCGTCACTATATGAGATTAACTCATATGTGCTAGACTTTGGATAAAGTAATCCGAAGTCGAGTGTGTAACTTAAATACCGGAAAATATGTTTTACCGCTACTAAGTGAGATTCCTTAGGTTGAGACTGATAACGAGCACATACACACACAACAAACATAATATCGGGCCTACTAGCAGTACGATATAATAAACTTCCTATCATAACTCGATATAGACGAATGTCTACATCTTTGCCGCCCGTATCTTTATCAAGATGTGTAGTAGTGCTCATTGGAGTCTTCTTGCCTGAGGCATTCTCCATTCCAAATCACTTTAGCAACTCCACCGTGTACTTGGTTTGGTGGATGAAGATTGCATCATTCATTTGGCGAATTTAGAGACCTAAGAAATATTTGAGCTCACCCATGTGGCTCATCTCAAATTGATCATTCATAACATTAGAAAACTCTTCGCAAAGAGTGAAGTTAGTAGCACCGAAAATGATATCATCAACATAAATTTGAATTAAAATAATATCATGATTCGAATACTTAACAAATAATGTAGAATCAACTTCACCCATTTTAAAACCCAAATCTAAAAGAAAGTTCTTTAAGCGGTCATACCAAGCTTGAGGAGCTTGTCTCAAACCGTAAAGTGCTTTCTTAAGTTTGAAAACGTGATTTGGAAATTTTTCATTTATAAAACCCGGAGGTTGAGAAACATAAACTTCCTCAACGACAGCTCCGTTTACAAATGCACTTTTTACATCCATTTGAAAGAGTTTAAAATCTTTATGGTATGCAAAAGATAACAATAATCTAATAGATTCTAATCTAGCTACCGGAGCAAAGGATTCTTCGAAATCTATACCTTCCTCTTACCGGTAGCCTTGAGCTACTAACCGAGCTTTGTTCCGGATGACGATTTGGTTCTCGTCGGTCTTGTTCTTGAAAATCCACTTCGTTCCTATAACGGTGTGGTTCTTCGATGGCAATGGAACAAGCTCCCAAACCTCATTCCTCTCAAATTGAATGAGTTCTTCCTCCATGGCAAGGATCCAAGCACTATCTTCGCACGCTTCGTTAATATTCTTTGGCTCTATTGAGGAGGCAAAGGCACAATGAGCGAAGTAGTTGACTTGAGATCTCGTCTTGACACTATCAAGGATGTTGCCAATGACTTGCTCATGGGGATGGTCACGAACTGTATGAAGCCGTATGGGAATTCCCTGATCACTAGGAACATTCTCAAAAGACTCATTAGTAGGGTTAGTATCATTAGAATCAATAGAATTAGAATTACCAATAGAATCACATAAAACATCCATGGAGTCATCATCATTAGTAATTCTAGACGGGACAAAATTTTCATTGAATGAAACATGAAGAGATTCCTCGATCGTTGAGGTTCGTTTGTTGTATACCCGGTAGGCTTTGCTACGGGAGGAATATCCAACAAATATCCCCTCATTGGACCTTGGATCAAATTTTTCCAAACTTCCATATGTGTTTTTAATAAAACATTTTGCACCGAAAACTCGAAAATGTTTAACTTGAGGCAATCTACCAAACAACAATTCATAACAAGTTTGTTTAGTGCCAGGCCTCAAAAGTATTCTATTAAACACATAGCAAGCGGTATGTACCGCTTCGTCCGAAATTGATGGCCAAGTTAGCTATCATCAAGCATAGTGCGAGCACATTCCACTAGCGTCCTATTCTTTCTCTCAACACCACCATTTTGAGGAGGTGCGCGGGGGAAGGAAAATGTGAGTAATACCAACTTCATCACAAAAATTTGAGAAAGACTCATTCTCAAATTCCCATCCATGATCACTACGAATAGTGACAATGGTGGTTCCAATGAGATTTTGTACTTTCTTAACAAATATTGTGAAGTTTTCAAAAGCATCATTTTTATTACTTAAGGAAAATACCCAAGTAAATCTAGAAAAGTCATCAACGATGACAAGTCCCAATCGAGCATTCCCTAATGAAGCAACTCTAGTTGGCCCAAAAAGATCTAGATGTAATAGCTCTAGAGGCCGCTTAGATGAAATGCTTTTCTTAGGTTTAAAAGACGATTTTGGAAGCTTACCTCGTTGACACGAGTCACAAAAGCTTTTCTTTTGAAAGACAAGCTTAGGAAAGCCTTTAATAGAATTTAACTTGGAAAGTTTGAAAAGTGTTCCAAAGTTCACATGACCAAAACGTCGATGCCATAAGTGTTGTTCACTTGTGGCACTGAGACATTGTTCATGTGATTTTGGAAGATCTAATATATAAATATCCTTATGGCGTGTGCCAGAGAATAACACATTATTAGTATCTTTATTCAAAATATGACACATTCCTTTCGCAAAGCTAACTTTGTAACCTTTGTTATAAAGTTGGCTTATTGAAATAAGATTGTGGTTTAATACTTAAACAAGGTAAATGTTACTTATTAGTGGTTTAGAAGGATTACCAACTTTTCCAACACCAATGATGGTTTCGCTCTCGTTGCCTCCAAAGACGACTCGGTTTCCATTTGCAATGGGCACCACTTCGGAGAGCAATTGAGCATCACCCGTCATGTGTTTTGAACACCCGCTATCAAGTATCCAATTATTCTTGGAGCTAAATTTGGATTTGTTGCTCCGTTTATTTTTCTTGAGTACCTAAAGATAGAAATATCATTTCATGGTACCTAAGGTCATTGGGTCCTAAAAGATTAGACCTTTGGAAGCCAAGTCCAATTGGACTTAGACTTCCCAATGTAATCATCATTATGCACGACATCCATAAAATAAGAATTCATGTATGCTTGTTTTTCATGCATGTTAGTGTTCTTCAGGCCCCAAATAGTGAATATTTTAGGAGCCCTATTCCAATTGGGAACATGCATACGTTGTTGATTTGTAACGACCACTTTTCGTTGTACGTTGTTCGTGCACGTGCTTTTGGCCATGCACATGTTTATTTTAGACTTTGTTTGGTTGTGAACACTTTTGTGTGATATGCCGTTGTGAACGTCTCTGAGAGTAGTAAATTGTGGCACTAATTTGGAACGACGTTTCTCGAGTCGTTTTCCCACAATTTAATCTTATTCGATGAGACGTTGCGATTCTCACTCTTGATGGGAGACGTTTCTATTTTTAGTTTCGTCGTCCGACATCGAAATTGAGATCCGTCTTCTTAGTTAGCTCACTTTCATCATCACGATCACCCTGATATTTATTTTATAATTTTTGAAGTTCATTTGACCACCTTTATATTTTTAGCAAGGTTTAAAATATTTTTGAAAGCTAGATTTTAAATTAATTTCGGCCAAAGAAAATTTATTTGAGTTTAAAACGTTTTAAAGAATTTTTGAGCCAATTTCCAGCTCATTTGGGCCGCACCCTAGCCTTGGGTGAGTTGGAGTTGGTGAGATTTGAATTTTAAATTATTTTAAACTCCTAATCCCATTAGGATTAGCCCTAGACCTAGTCAACCCATCTACACTATATAAACAACCCCTAGGAAGACCTATTTTCGCAAGAAAATAACCCTAGCAGCTTCCAAAACCCAAATTTGACGTTGCGACGAATCGTCGCAACGTTGCGACGAACTTTCCCCGCACCGACCGATGAAACAGGCCCAAATTCCCCGCTCCGACCGGTGCTTCCGCCCGCACCCGCATCCGCTCGCACCCCGCTGCTGCTGCCCGCTCTGTTCTCCCGCTCCGACCGAGAGGAGCTCTCGGTCAGACCGAGAGCTCTAGCCCGCATCCCGCTCTGCACATCCGTCCGCACCAAGCCCTCTCTGTCTCGCCGCCTCCGCCCGTGTCTGACCGAAGCCCTCGCCCGCACCGACCGCTCTCCGCATCGTTGCAACGGTTGCAACGTTGCAACCCCGCATCCAAGGCGCCCGACCGGTGCTGTCTCCCGCAACGACCGATGGTTTTCTCCGCACCTGCCACTGCGACCGACCCCAAGCGCTGCACAGCCCGCTCCCAGTGCCCGACTTAGAGAATCCCCCGCACCGAGGCTGTACGACCGAGAGCCATTCCTCGCAACCCCGCACCCGTCGCACCACTTGCCACCATGGCCCCCCCAAGTTATCCAGAGGTATTGTGGGTCCCCCATAGGTCCCTATGACTACTGTGGGCCCCACCTAGGTGCTTTCTCTCCGACGATTTGTTGCGTACGACGTTGCGACACGTCGTAGCCCGTCGTCGCACGTGTTAGCTTTGGAATCTGGATTCGTTGCTCCGGTTGCTGCTCTGAACTTTCCAGCGAGGAATCTATATTGGAATCAGGACTTCGAGCGCGTTCTCTTATTCCAACCCCTGACGTCGCTACCCGACGCCAGTGTACCTTTCGCGTCGTGTTGAGGTAACGCTTTGCACCCCTAGGACCCCCAACCCATTGCCTGTTAATCAAGACTAAAATCAATGTTTTTAAAGTATTTTAAATGTTTTAAATTCACTAATCAAGATTAATAATATGGACTTTAGGCCGGTGGACTTGTGCACGTAGGTTATTTGTGGCTTGGACTCTCTTGGACGGTGTGCTCAGAAGTTGTACTTGCACGCAAGTGAAACTTTCCAACTCTTGCTTAGGGCCATGTTTTTAGGCCACTCCCTTGCTTTTAGTGTAAAAGAGACTAGTCATTGAAATGATAGCTGGCTAGACGCCTACTTGATCTAGTTTGACAACGAAACTAGATCCGTCACCTAAATTGATCTAGCTTGACAACGAAGCTAGATCCAACCCTTAAACTTGTTCATGCATTTGTATCTGTCACGTTTAAATTCCTTAACTGTACGCACTTTTAACTGCCATGCATTGCATCTTACATGTCATCCCAGTTGATTGTTGCATTCGTAGCACACGCTACAATACTTGTACTTGTACTTCCTTGTTCGGTTAGGTGCACCCCTAGGCCATCATGTTAAAACACTTCCTGGCTCGTTATCCAGAAGCGGGCCTCATGTGATGGTCAAAAGCCAATGCCCGATACACGTGGAGGGGTAGGGATAAACGATCACTTGAGCTTAGGAGTTGGCCCGCGCAGCCACTCTAGCCAAAAGGCGGAATCTCTGTGCACGAGGTGCTTACTTTATTTGCCTTGTACTTGTCTTGTGAATGATTCATGTAATACTTGTCATCCATGCCATGTTTAAATGCCATGCTCGTAATTTACTTTACTTTACCTGTTGCACTCATACTTTAACTGCCATGTCATCGCATCATGCTAGAACTGCTAGGTTGCTTTACTTGTACCTACTTTCAGTTTCCTTGCATAAGTCTCTTGTAGACTTGCTGACATGTGCCCCTTGCTCTTTTGGGTGTCACATGTTAGACCCTGAGCCAGAGACCGTAGCTGAGTACGTGATTGTTGCTGACGCTGAGCCTGCGTCCATGTCTGCCCAGGAGGAGTTTTGTGGTCATCGGTGACCTTTCATGGTGACTTTGCTGAGTTTCTTTTGTTTTAGGTTTTGTTGTTAGTTGTCGGTGCGTGGCACCTATACTTTGTACCTTGTACTTTTGTTGGCCATGTTTGGGCCTTTGGACTCTTTTTCTTTTCAGCCTGCTGGTTTTTCCTGTGATGTTGAAACTTATTTTATGGATATTCTGAGATATCTCTTTTGTCTCATTTCATTATTATTATCTTTGTTTCGTTCGCGTTGCAAGGACCTGCAGTTAAAAATTTGATTGACGCTTATCGGACTTGCAGCTTTGCAGCTTCAAGTCTGAGCGGACCTTCTCACGCTTCGCCTCCATATTTTTGGGAAGCGGGGCGTGACAGGTTTTGTTGATGGCCCATGCAGGTCCGTCTTGCAATTGCGAATTAACGGAACAACGATAATAACGGAATGTCCATTAAATAAATTGCAACATCCGAGTCATAAGCCTTGAGTCTAGTCGTTTTCTTATGTCACTAGGTGGTAATAGACTTAGATAGACGTCTGCGTTTGCTAGATAGAGGCCCTGATTGTTAGTTAGACTCCCTGTCAGCAATTGATTTAATCGTCGTAGGAGTTACCTTAGTGGTTCTTGTCTAACTCCGACCATATTAGACTTCTAGAATTTCCTTCAGTCGTTCGCTTGGGTTCATCGATTTCGGACCAAGCTGAACGCATTTCATTACCGTCTAGCTCCTTAGAAAGTCTTAGCGCTTAGTTCTTAATCCTTAGCTGGTCGACCGTAGGAGTTTCCCCGT
The DNA here is from genome assembly GCA_030789695.1 of Scilla litardierei. Classification (NCBI taxonomy): domain Eukaryota; kingdom Viridiplantae; phylum Streptophyta; class Magnoliopsida; order Asparagales; family Asparagaceae; genus Scilla; species Scilla litardierei. The sequence goes on from CM061131.1 coordinate 46,912,628, forward strand.
AGATTCTCCTGATTCATATCCTAGCGTATGTATGTTTTGATCATCCGACCAATTTCCTTGCCTCGATTCACGAGATCGCCTCATGACGATCGTCGTCAATTTTCGAACCTCTCCATTACAAACCTTGAATCTTCTGAAAGTATTTTTCGATTTCCTCCTTCCCTAAGTTTAAATTTGTTCCAATTTTAATATATATCTTATATATTTCATGCTCCTCCGTTGACTTGAATTCTTAAAAACTTTTGTCGAAATTTTTAATACTAGCTTATGGTATTTTTCCCAGCCTACACTTTTGTACCTATGGAAATACACTATCTTTTCATATAATAATTTTATTCTGAACCGTACTTTTATTTTGTCCAATTCGACTTATAATTTTCTTTTCTTATTATGCCATTCAAACGACACATCGCGCTTCCTTTTAATATACTTTTCAAGTCACATGGAAATTCAGCTTCCAGCAAGTCGATTTTATGCTCGTCGTTTTCTCTACTTCAGATTTTTGTAAAATTACTATTTCATAACCACTTCCAGAATTAGACCCTCCATGATTTGATTTTAAAGCTTTACTATAAATTTTGATAATACTACTACTAAGTTATCATTATTATCTTTCTGCTCACCATACATACTTTTAGAATAATTTCTAAACTAAATTGAATTTCAATTATTTTTATATCCGTACCAGGCTCGTTGTTCTTGTATGCTAAGAGCTTTGTGTAAACCAGTTTTATTTTTGGCACATCCTGGTTCCTCTAAAAGTAGTTCCAATATCGATCATTTTAAATTTCCTTTCCCTGGCTTAAAAGACTTTGAAAGCGTTTAAAACACGAGCTTAAATTCTTTAGTTACTTTAATTTCATTCTTTGAATTTCCAAAATTCTTGCCCAAATTATATTAAATTACTGCCGTATAATATTTTCTAAAAACTACGTCCTTAATGATTGTGTGAATGATTTATTTCCTTTTCTTAATGATTTCGATAAGCCGATAAAACATTTTCTCTTATTATGAATATTCGACTCAAACTTATTTTGAACAACTCGTTTTATCGACCTCCAAATATTTTTATACAAGACAAAGATTCCAACTTTTGAAGTACAACAGTTTTCAATTTCACGTATTTTAGCTTATGTTACTTCATTTCTCAATCCTATGTAAGTACCACTACATCTCCCTTTCCCCTACCTAAACATTCACCAGTGAATCACAGTCTTCCCTAACCAAGCTATCTCCTTGTATTCGTCCTATCTGAACTCGTGCTTATCGATCCTTCCCTCGTCACGCTTTCGACCTCGACCTCCCTCTATTGCTTAGGCTTTAGTGCCCGTCGTTGTCTGTGTCAACTCTAAGTTGTTAGAAGGCCCTTGGACCTTGTGATGTAGTCGTAGTGCACGTACCTAAGTTGTGTACGTGGGCTTGAATGAGTATACCCCCATAGTATATTGATGCTTGCCTATTGTGTGATATATATATATATATATATATATATATATATACACACACACACACACACACACACTCGGAGTTATTCGTAATATTATGAAGTTGTTTGTGTGTTAGCATTTATAGATTTGTGAGTGGTTAGCTATACCATACTAGGGATGCCTGTGTATATAAGAGTTAGTGTGGAAATATCTAATGGAGTGTATGTAGTTAGAGATACTTGTAATGGTTGAAATAAAATGATTGGTAAAGCTATGTGTATATTAGGTGTGATAATAATAGGTGTACGTATAGTTAAGTGAGTAGGCCTATATATGACCTGTATGTTAGTACGTGTGAGTATGTGCTCGTACGTAGTTACGTATTGTGCTTAGACGTAAGTAGTTATGTTTCGTTGCATGAGTATATAAGTGGTATATATATGGTAGTAGGCTTATAATTTTGATGGGTATTGCTTGCTTTTACGGGATGTTGCATGCGTGCATACCGAGAGGTATACACGACTATTGCACATCTTAATTATGTATGTATAGATGTGTTAGTATACTAATTATAGGTAGTAGGCTATTGTGTGAGTATATATGTTACATGAGTGTGACTATATGATGAATGCGTATGTATTAGAGAGTGTATTATAAATATACGTGTGCTGATGTCTGTATTATTATTATGGTATATAGAGTGATTGAACTATGTGAGTATTACCTGACTAATATTAAGTGTGATTGACTTACGGTATGTATATGGTTGTATTGGTAGACGTGTAAATATTGGAGTGGTATTGGTATAGGTATAAATGCCGTGTTACGTATATAGAATATTCTGATATGTGTATTGAGTCTCACTCAAGCTTGAGTGGGTATACTCTAAGTATATTGTGATGTATGTCTGTAGTTTGAATACAACGATGTTTGATGTATGTATAGTGATAGAAGTGTTCGTGCCTGGTTGTGTTACGCACATGCTTGTGGGTCGCTATACCAATATATAGTTATAGGTGTTGGTCTTGAGGTATAGCTATTTACTAAGGACTTGCCTGTGTGAACGTATGTGTACTAGCTAAACTAGGTGTGTAGATGTACTGGATATACGATGGTATGATTGGTGTATGTAAATAAAATGTTAGCGTGTATGGGTGTGCACCATGCACGGGTAATTATGTGCTTAGTTATAGTTATTGGTGACTATGGTATAGGTGACGTGTCGTGAATATAGTTATAGGACCGTATGTGATGTGAATATACAGTGAAATTATTGCATGCATTTGTATGACTATATAATGAGTGAAATATGGTAGTAGTGGATATATATTAGATATAGTAAAACTTGACTTAATAATGGTATGGTGTGACTACTTATGTTGATGTGCTTAGTATTGGATGTATACTAGGAAGTATTAGAGGGTAGTATACCCATGTTGTTTGTACATAGGTAGCTATCTATACGTAGAGCAATGATTGTATTTGCTAAGTGTGAGACCATACTTATGTGAGTATCTGAATTATTGTTTTGTGCTAGGTAAGTAGTAGTTATATGAGGGATGTATGCTTATATATATGATTGAAATACATGTATGAATTGACTGACTATAATAGGTATAAGTGTATGACGTACGTGAATGTATATATATACGTGTTGGTAGTGATAATGTTTGACTACCTAGTGCATATATAAGCACTTGTAATGACTATACCTGGTTTGATTTATAATGTGACATGATTGGGGTAGTTACTAGAGCAACTAGCTATGTTAGAAAGTCCGAGGACAGACTTTATTCTAAGGTGGGGAGGATGTAACGACCACTTTTCGTTGTACGTTGTTCGTGCACATGCTTTTGGCCATGCACGTGTTTATTTTAGACTTTGTTTGGTTGTGAACACTTTTGTGTGATCTGCCGTTGTGAACGTCTCTGAGAGTAGTAAATTGTGGCACTAATTTGGAACGACGTTTCTCGAGTCGTTTTCCCACAATTTAATCTTATTCGATGAGACGTTACGATTCTCACTCTTGACGGGAGACGTTTCTATTTTTAGTTTCGTCTTCCGACATCGAAATTGAGATCTGTCTTCTTAGTTAGCTCACTTTCGTCATCACGATCACCTCGATATTTATTTTATAATTTTTGAAGTTCATTTGACCACCATTATATTTTTAGCAAGATTTAAAATATTTTTGAAAGCTAGATTTTAAATTAATTTCGGCCAAAGAAAATTTATTTGAGTTTAAAACGTTTTAAAGAATTTTTGAGCCAATTTCCAGCTCATTTGGGCCGCACCCTAGCCTTGGGTGAGTTGGAGTTGGTGAGATTTGAATTTTAAATTATTTTAAACTCCTAATCCCATTAGGATTAGCCCTAGACCTAGTCAACCCATCTACACTATATAAACAACCCCTAGGAAGACCTATTTTCGCAAGAAAATAACCCTAGCAGCTTCCAAAACCCAAATTTGACGTTGCGACGAATCGTCGCAACGTTGCGACGAACTTTACCTGCACCGACCGATGAAACAGGCCCAAATTCCCCGCTCCGACCGGTGCTTCCGCCCGCACCCGCATCCGCTCGCACCCCGCTGCTGCCGCCCGCTCTGTTCTCCCGCTCCGACCGAGAGGAGCTCTCGGTCAGACCGAGAGCTCAAGCCCGCATCCCGCTCCGCACAGCCGTCTGCACCAAGCCCGCTCTGTCGCCCCGCCTCCGCCCGTGTCTGATCGAAGCCCCCGCCCGCACCAACCGCTCTCCGCATCGTTGCAACGGTTGCAACGTTGCAACCCCGCATCCAAGGCGCCCGACCGGCGCTGTCTCCCGCAACGACCGATGGTTTTCTCCGCACCCGCCACTGCGACCGACCCCAAGCGCTGCACAGCCCGCTCCCAGTGCCCGACCGAGAGAATCCCCCGCACCGAGGCTGTACGACCGAGAGCCATTCGTCGCAACCCCGCACCCGTCGTACCACTTGCCACCGTGGGCCCCCAAGTTCTCCAGAGGTATTGTGGGTCCCCCATAGGTCCCTAGGACTACTGTGGGCCCCACCTAGGTGATTTCTCTCCGACGATTTGTCGCGTACGACGTTGCGACACGTCGTAGCCCTTCGTCGCATGTGCTAGCTTTGGAATCTGGATTCGTTGCTCCGGTTGATGCTCTGAGCTTTCCAGCGAGGAATCTATATTGCAATCAGGACTTGGAGCGCGTTCTCTTATTCCAACCCCTGGCGTCGCTACCCGACGCCAGTGTAGCTTTCGCGTCGTGTTGAGGTAACGCTTTGCACCCATAGGACCCCCAACCCATTGCCTGTTAATCAAGACTAAAATCAATGTTTTTAAAGTATTTTAAATGTTTTAAATTCACTAATCAAGATTAATAATATGGACTTTAGGCCGGTGGACTTGTGCATGTAGGTTATTTGTGGCTTGGACTCTCTTGGACGGTGTGCTCAGACGTTGTACTTGCAGGCAAGTGAAACTTGCCAACTCTTGCTTAGGGCCATGTTTTTAGGCCACTCCCTTGCTTTTAGCGTAAAAGAGACTAGTCATTGAAATGATAGCTGGCTAGACGCCTACTTGATCTAGTTTGACAACGAAACTAGTTCCGTCACCTAAATTGATCTAGCTTGACAACGAAGCTAGATCCAACCCTTAAACTTGTTCATGCATTTGTATCTGTCACGTTTAAATTCCTTAACTGTACTCACTTTTAACTGCCATGCATTGCATCTTACATGTCATCCCAGTTGATTGTTGCATTCGTAGCACACGCTACAATACTTGTACTTGTACTTCCTTGTCCGGCTAGGTGCACCCCTAGGCCATCATGTTAAAACACTTCCTGGCTCGTTATCCAGAAGCGGGCCTCATGTGATGGTCAAAAGCCAATGCCCGATACACGTGGAGGGGTAGGGATAAACGATCACTTGAGCTTAGGAGTTGGCCCGCGCAGCCACTCTAGCCAAAAGGCGGAATCTCTGTGCACGAGGTGCTTACTTTACTTGTCTTGTACTTGTCTTGTGAATGATTCATGTAATACTTGTCATCCATGCCATGTTTAAATGCCATGCTCGTAATTTACTTTACTTTACCTGTTGCACTCATACTTTAACTGCCATGTCATCGCATCATGCTAGAACTGCTAGGTTGCTTTACTTGTACCTACTTTCAGTTTCCTTGCACAAGTCTCTTATAGACTTGCTGACATATGCCCCTTGCTCTTTTGGGTGTCACATGTTAGACCATGAGCCAGAGACCGTAGCTGAGTACGTGATTGTTGCTGACGCTGAGCCTGCGTCCATGTCTGCCCAGGAGGAGTTTTGTGGTCATCGGTGACCTTTCTTGGTGACTTTGCTGATTTTGTTTTGTTTTAGGTTTTGTTGTTAGTTGTCGGTGCGTGGCACCTATACTTTGTACCTTGTACTTTTGTTGGCCATGTTTGGGCCTTTAGACTCCTTTTCTTTTCAGCCTGGTGGTTTTTCCTGTGATGTTGAAACTTATTTTATGGATATTCTGAGATATCTCTTTTATCTCATTTCATAATTATTATCTTTGTTTCGTTCGCGTTGCAAGGACCTGCAGTTAAAAATTTGATTGACGCTTATCGGACTTGCAGCTTTGCAGCTTCATGTCTGAGCGGACCTTCTCACGCTTCGCCTCCATATTTTTGGGAAGCGGGGCGTGACATGATTTCTACGTGATGCTTGTCGTGGATAGGCATATGGCACATGATGAAATGGTGCATGATGATAATTGTTCATATGATGGTGTTGGTGAACATATGCATATGGAGGAACACGTGCGTGAGTGTGTCTCACATGGTGTGCACGTGCCCGAGGATGTGGAGCATAAAAATCATCATAATTGTGAACCGGTGGAGTAGGATGCGTGTTCCTACGTGGCATGGTATTGGTGTACATATAAGCATGACCCTTCTTTGGAGGTCCACCCAAAGTGGGTTTCTTTCCAAACGAGGGTGTGTACGAAGTGGAAGCACCATTGGTAGATGAACTACCAATGGGGTGTTTGCCCCCACTCATTGAGGCATCGGAAGTTGGCCTAACAAAGGTAGTGGACGACTTGGATGAATTTCCCATCTTATAACCCAAGCCAATGCGATGATTGGCAGGAAGTAAGTCATTTAGGATATTATCCAAATGGTCCTTACCTTTATTTAATTTATTAATCCGGCCTAATATGGACTCATACTTCTCGGTGAGAGAAAGTATAGAAGCATCCAAAGTGGACACTTGCGATGTGAGTACACAAACACGAGACTTGAGATTCTCATTCTCAATACTCAAAGTTGAGTTTCGAGAAATCAAATCCGATATCTCATGTTCATCCGATTCCTCAATATGAACATGCTCAATTTGAGATTTGAGATTTACTATCTCATTTCTCAAGTCTTTAACAACGGTGTCTTTGTTGATGACGATAGGCTTAGGTGAGGTTTGGAGACTAGTTAACTCATCTTTGGTCTTAGTATATCTATTTACTAATTTAGAATATTTAGACCAAATTTGCTCGTTAGCTAATCGAATGTCATCCATAGTTACCTCATCGCCTTCATCCTCACTATCATCGGAGGAGGATCCTTGATCATGTTCCTCTCTAGCCATGAAGCACATGTGTGCTTGCTCCACTTGTTCATCATCCGACTCTCCACTTGAGGAATCCTCGTCGGAGTCGGTGAATGTCCCGACAAGTCCTTTCTTGTACCCTTTCTTGTACTTCTTCGACTTGTCGAACTTTGGCGCCTTCCACTTCTCCTTTTGCTTGTTTTGAGGACAATCCGCTTTCATGTGTCCTGGCTTATTGCATTTAAAGCACAAAGGAGCGGAGGCGTTAGTAGAACTAAACTTAGATTTGTTCTTGAAGTTACCTTTCCGGAAGAATCGGTTGAACTTCTTTGCCATGAGGGCAAGAGATTCAATGTCTAACTCGTCTTCCGATTCTTCATCATCAGTAGAAGTAGATGGAGCGTCCTTGAACGCAATCACCTTTGTCTTTGGCTCGTCTTGCTTCAAGTATGACTTCATCTTATCTTGCATCTTTATCTTGCTATCCTTGCGTACCTCATAAGACATCAAGGTACCCATTAGTTGAACAACGGTATATTTATTCATATCATTACCTTCCTCGATGGCGAAGGTACGCTTCTCCCAACAAGAAGGAAGTCCGTCAATCATCTTTGAGACTTTCTCCTTTTGGGTGTAGGTCTTTCCAAGAGCCTCCAACTCGTTGGTAATGTCCACGAAGCGAGCATAGTACTCCTTCATCTTCTCACCCTGTTGCATATGAAATAACTCATAATCTTTATTAATAACGGTGAGTTTGGAGTCTCTTACCCTACTCGTTCCTTCATGCAAGATGAGGAGTGAGTTCCATATTTGATATGCACTCTTACATGTACATATCTTGTTGAAGTCTTCGGGCTCCAAAGCGCATTGCAAGACGTTCATTGCCTTGGCATTGGTTACCTCCGCGGCGACCTCGGTGGTAGTCCACTTCTCGAAATCTTCTTCGGCGGGCTTGACATACTCCGTCATCGTGGCTCTCCATAGTGAAGCACTCCGGAGGAACGTTTCCATCCGGCATTTCCAGTACCCGTAATTGGTACCGTTGAAGAAGGGAGGCCTACTTGAGGAGTGTCCTTCCATCACCGAAGAAGCTCCTTCAGGTTCCTGAAGGTGTTATTATCTGAAGGTGGACGAACGGTTTTGTTGTCGTTGGAAGACATGGCTATGAACTTGGCTCTGATACCAAATGTAATGCCCTGATAGCTACTGCACAAGTACTAGAGGGGGGTGAATAGTACTTTAAAATAATTGGGAAGATAATTCCTAATTATCTTGCAAACTCAATCAATATTGCGGAAATGAAAATGTGACAACAATAAAATACAATCGCAAACAAACGATATAATGGGTTCGGATCCACCCAAGTCTTCCCGACTTGTTCCCGGTGATCCTACGTCCCAAACACCCGGATCCCCTCTGGATACTTAAGTTAGAAACCTCTAACTCAAATTTGCACTATGAAATACTTGTAGAAAACCTCTACAAGATCAAATCATACACAAATGAAAATGTGACTCCCACAAACCGGGATCACACACAACTCTCACAACCGAGAGTAAAACTTTCAATAACAAAGTAAATGAAATAAGAAATGCTTACCACAAAACCCTATGCCTTGAGTAAAACTTACGATTTTAGGGCAAGAAGGATTTTGGGGAAGATGAAGGCACCAAACCCTAGATCCAAGATGTTGACCAGCAATTGAAGCCTAGGAAGATATTGGTGACCTTGGATCAAGCTCTTGGCTTGAATGGCTCACAATCAATGTGAATCTCTCTTTGGAAATAAGAGTGAGTGAGAGATTCTAGAGAAATGAATGAGCTTGGAAATGAGAATTAATTCTTCTCTTTGATTCTCTAAAATGCAATAAATATCAGCCTTGAATGCTTAGCAAGAAGCCCTTCAAGTATATATAGGATAGAGGAAAGAGAGAGCAAAAAATCGTGGCATTTAATGCTCCAACGGCTCTATTCTGAAGCAGTCTAGTCGGTCAAAGAAGGATCACTGAACGAATCGTTTCTCAACTAGTCGGTCGGTGATTCAACATGAACCGACTAACTGGAGAACAACCAAAAGAGAAAGTTCAGACAATAAAGAACTAGTCGGTCTAATAAGACTTACCAACCGACTAGTTTCACAACTAGTCGGTCGGTGAATGTTCTTTGACCGACTAAGAGATGAAATATTATAGGCTGAATTCAAAGACAGCTAGTCGGTTTAAGAACAAATTCCTACCGACTAGTTTCTCAACTAGTCGGTTGGTCGTTGTTCTTTGACCGAATAACTGTAAACAATAAGTTAGGCTGGAAAATGAAAGCTCAACTAGTCGGTCTAAGAAGGATTCTTAACCGACTAGTTTGACAACTAGTCGGTCGGTGAACCTTCTTGGACCGACTAACTGTAAACAGTGAATGAGCTGAAAATGAACAAGGCATTCTAGTCGGTTCAAGAAGGATTGCCGACCGACTAGATTGCCATCTAGTCGGTTGGTTCTTCTTCTTGAACCAACTAAGATGCACAAGAAGCCGCGATAAGAAGCGTTAAGCTTCGGGAAAGATTCTATGGGCTTCTAATATGATCCTAGCTCTAAGATATGAGCGTTATTAAGATTAAAACGTAAGAACTACTCAAGGTTTAACATTCTACGAAAATAAGCTAGAAGACTATAAATAAAACTAGACGAACCATCTTCAAAAGCTTCAATCGAATCTTCTTGACTTCAATAGTGGTCCTTGAGCTTCAACGAAGCATCAAGCACACGATCACGCGCTTTGAGAAGTCTTGAGACGTCGCTTTTGATGTTCATAGAAATTTGGCGACGATCTCCATAACTGCGCTCACAAAGAGTTAGTTCACGATATTTATGTTTGTTCATCATCAAAACCAAATCCGGGGAGTCAATACTCAACAAACTCTACCTCCTTTTTCACGTGGCTGCTCGTGAGCTGCTTGTGATTTGTTCAGTTTCTCTCCAGACTCGTGCTCTCGACTGCTTGACCTAGCTTTCGATCGGTCAAGTAAGCTCATGGCTCTTTTCGATCATTTCTTTCCTAAAGTCTCTCTCGACTTCCTTGATGAGCCGGTTCCTTCACCGAAGCATGATCCGACTCCCTCCTTGCCTCCATCTTCTGGAGAACCTCTTCATATCACTGTCGGTGACCCTATCCCCTCTGAGCATGCTGCTGAACACACTTCTCAACCAGCTGAGCATCCTCCTAGGCCTCCTCTTTTCGTATCCCACGAGGAGATTCTTCTTCGTCAGCTGGATGCTCGAGTCTCTGCTCTTGAAATTCTTTCTGTATCTCTGGATGAGAAGCTCTCGCTTTTTCTTAAGCTTCAGTTAAACTCTTTTAAGCATCATGGCTTTCCCATCCCTACCGAGCTTCAGGCTCTGTTTTCTACATCCGAGGACACTTCTCCTGCTTGTGTTTCTCCTCCTCCAGGCTTCACGCCTAAACCATATGTGGTTCAGACCTCCGGTGCCCAGACTCCACTTCATGTTCCTACGAAATCTTCTGTCGCTCGTGCATCGTCGTCCAAGCGGAAGACTTCTGCTTTTCCTACTCAACGCTCTACGAGGCTCTTGTTCCGCTCTTCTGGTCACCCCTCGGACCCTACCGTCATCAACATCGACTGAAGTTGTTGTGTAGTGCCCTAGGAAGCCACTGCACATGTACTAGAGGGGGGTGAATAGTACTTTTAAAATAACGAGGAGTGTTATTCCTAATTATCGTGCAATTAACAAACAACGATGCGGAATAACTACAATCAAGAAATAATGCAAACGCAAACAAAATGGTTTAATGGGTTCGGATCCACCCAAGTCTCCCCGACTTGTTCCCGGTGATCCTACGTCCCAACCACCCGGATCCCTTCCGGATACTTGAGTTAGAAAACCTCTAACCCAAGATTTCCAATATGACCACTTGCGAAAACCTCACAAGTGTAATCGACCTACAATCGATGACCGTGAATCCCACAACCCGGGATCACGCAAAACCTCTCACAACCGAGAGTATACAATTCAAATATAACTGAAATGAAATGCTTACCAACAAAATACCTATGCCTTGAGATTTCTTACCAAATTAGGGCAAAGAGGATTTTGATGGAGGAAGAGTCACCAAACCCTAGCTTCAAGAAGATGACCAGCAATGGAAGCCTAGGGATGAGATGATGACCTAGAATCAAGCCATTGGCTTGGAAGGCTCACAACCAATGAATCTCTCTTGAGGAATAAGAGTGAGGGAGAGATTCTTGAGAATGGGAGAGCTTGAAGATGAGAGTTGAAAGCTTCTCTTTGAATCAATAGAACTCTGGAAATAGCAGCCTTAGATCCTAAAAAATAACCCCTCCAGGTATTTAAAGGATCAAGGGAAAAGAGAGAAAGAGACGTCGCTTTCAAATCTCCAACGGAACTAAATCTGAAGCAGACTAGTCGGTCAAAGAACAACCACTGACCGACTAGTTCATCAACTAGTCGGTCGGTGAAACAACATGAACCGACTAAGAGGTGAACAGTGAAGAGATGAAGATTTCAGACCTAGATAACTAGTCGGTCCAAGAAGACTTTCTGACACAACTAGTCGGTCGGTCAGTAAACTTAGACCGACTAAGAGTCAAAAACTAATAGTCTGAATACAAATGATTTAGTCGGTCCAAGAACAAATGTTGACCGACTAGATCAACAACTAGTCGGTCACAAAACGTTCTTAGACCGACTAACGATAAACAGTAAGTTGGCATGAATTTGGAAAGCTCAACTAGTCGGTCCAAGAAGGATCACTGGCCGACTAGTTCACCAACTAGTCGGTCGGTGAGTCAACGTAGACCGACTAACTGTAAACAGTAAAGAGCTTAGAATAGAGAAGGCAAACTAGTCGGTCCAAGAAGCTTTGCTGACCGACTAGATCACCATCTAGTCGGTTGGTTCTTCTTCTTGAACCACCTAACATGCACTAGAAGTCCCGAATCGAAGCGCGATGCTTCGGGAAAGATCGAACGGACTTCTTCTAAGATCCTAGCTCTAAGATATGAGCGATATGAAGAATATAATGTAAGTCCTACTCAAGGCTTAACATTCTACAAAACGAAGCAAGAAGACTATACAATAAACCTTAACGATCCGTCTTCAAAGCTTCAATCTTCATTCTCGACTTCAAAGAAGGTACAAAAGCTTCAACGAAGCTTTAGGCATGCTATCACGCGCTTTAAGAAGTCTTGAGACGTCGCTTTGGATGTTCACATGAATTTGGCGACGATCTCCATAACTGCGCTCACAAATTGTTAGTTCATGATATATTTATGTTTGCTCATCATCCAAAACCAAATCCGGGGAGTCGAATACTCAACAGTTGCCCTTGACTTTTGTGTGTTCACTCACCCGACGACCTAGATTCTTTTTGTTTGGTCTGTTTTTTTGGTTGGGTTGAGTGGGGCTTTCAGTGTGTCTTGGTGATGGTTGTATGGTGTATGATGTTTGTATCTATATGATGATGTACGGTGATATACTTCGATGTTGTCATGATGATGTATTTTGTCTTGATCGTGATGTATCTTTTTGGTGATGGACATGTAGATGTCCATCCGTTGATGTACTCATCGTTTATATATATCTATACATGATGTTGCTGTTTATCTTGTGTCACACTATGCTATATTGCTTATCTTATCTGTGTGATGTATGTTATGCTGTCTCCATGTTTGCTATACTCTCTCGATGTGCTTTTAAGACAATATATGAATTTGATATTCGATTTTCCATGCTATCTCTGGTGTGATGCATTTGTGAAGTCTCTTTTGAAACTATTTTTGTGTGTATATCTAATGTTGATATTGGACTTCAATTCCATTACTCACATGTGTATATGATGTGATTTTATGAGTTTTTTGATTCGATATATCTTTATACTCCTTGATTATTTTTAGTTCGTATTTAGCACTATTATTATTGTTGTTATTTGCTCACACCTTTTTGGATAATGCCATAAGGGGAGAGAAATAAACATACAAGATTCATAATGGATGTGCTAAGTATGTTCTAACACTTGAATCTAAGATAAACGTTGCCTTAGATTCAGGGGGAGTAAGATTACAATGAATATGGATTGTAATTCCTAGATTTTTTGAATTTTTATTCATGCATTCCTTACTCATTTGCTTCAATTGATATGTAGATGCCCTAATATTTGTTGACTAACTTGATTGGCATCTATGTAGGGGGAGTAAGTTTTCATTGCGCACAATTAATTATCTTTTTGTTTATGTTTGTTTGTCATCATCAAAAAGGGGGAGAATGTTGAGTTTTGGACTTCTCCATACTTGGTGTTAATGATGAGCAAACATAAATACTTGTGACTAATCCCCTATTTTGCAGTTAATCCATTGACTAAGCTATTTATGAAGATCTACTTGTAATGGATGACTCACAAACGTTATTGAAGGCAAATGACATGAATTGGTTGATCGTAGATAATGATTGAAGCTCCGTGAAGACTTCAAGCTCATACGATGGAAAGAAGAGATTATTCGTCAATGTAATTTTTCTTTTATCTCTTCTAGTATGTAGCTTAGAAGTAGAACTTTGATGGAGCACTCACACTCATCTATATTCTGTCATAGGACATCATTAGACCTTTCGTCCTTAGACTCCAATTCATTTCTCTGTTGATTGTGCTAGGATTGTTTATAACAGTCGACTGCTTAACAGTTTACAGTCGGCTGTCTCAAAAACAGTCGACTGTGTTTTGTTCTACAGTCGCCTATTATGCACAGACTATTACAATATAGTTTTGGGCCTTCTCTGATTATTTTGCACAGGCTACTGATGAACGATTCAAAGGCGACTGTCTAAGTAACAGTCGACCGTGTTTTGTAAATCAGTCACATGTCTATCCTTTGCCCAAACTAGTTTGATCTGTCTTTCACGGCCAGTCGACTAATGCTGTATATACAGTCGACTGTCTCTTAGATCAGTCGACCGTCTGTGCTGCAACAGTTGTCTGTCTGTGAGTCATTTCTTTGACTCAACTCTCTGGAAATTTCTCAGGCTTTTGACAATCGTCTGGTTAAGGGTTTACAGTCGCCTGTTCTGATTAACAGTTGACTGTGTTCCTTGAATCAGTCATCTGTCCTGTTACTTGTAAGATTTCCAGTATTTGTCTAACTTACTCATCTCCCGTCCAGTCACCTGTCGAAGAAATTACAGTCGCCTTTTGGTTTAACAGTCGACTGTCTTTGCTTCATCAGTCGACTGTCCACGTGGTAAGTTACCGTTATGAATTCTCACCTACCCTTGCTGACTGTGCAACAGTCGACTGTGGATTGTTCAACAGTCGACTGTCGCGAGTTCAGATTCTATCCATTGAGATTTTTCTCACGGTTTCCAATTGGGGTTTTGCCTAAACTGTTTTGTGGATTTGAGAAAACTATAAATAGAGCTTTTACTGTTCCATTGGAAGGTTACTCATTCATTTTGTAAAATCTCTCAAGCTTTCATTTCCAAAGATCAAAGCTCTCAAATCCAAAGCCCTAAGTATTTTCAAATCTTGTTCTCTTGCTCTCCAACCTATAACCAAAGAGTGATCTTCTAGGCAATTGGTGCAATCAAGAGAAAGGGCTTCTCCTCTCTTCCAAAAGAGTTCTTCAACACACATCACACTCCACCTTCAAGTTCTACTTCAAGGCATAGGTGATTGTAAGTGTTGTTTTCATTATTTCATAACTTTCGTTATTTGAGATTTGCTCTCGGTTGTGAGAGTGGTTTGCTTGCTCCCAAGTTGTGGGAGTCAAGGACATCGATTGTATTCGATTGCACTTGTAGGGTTGCTACAAGTGGGCTTTAAGGAAACATCAAGTTAGGGTTCTAACTTGAGTATCCAGTGGTATTCGGGTGGTAGGGACGTAAGATTACCGGGAACAAGTCGGGAGTTGACTTGGGTAATCCGAACTCTTGAAACATAATTGTGTTTACAATTGTTTCTTATTTGGGTTTAATTTTATTTCCGCATTATTTGTTGGATTGTATTTTATTTGGCGTAAATTCCTTTTAAATTTGCATAAACACTATTCAACCCCCCTTCTAGTGTTTTCCCCATAGACAGGGTCCTTACAAGGCACGCCGTCCAAAAAAGGAATGGAACGCGCGTCATGACATGACCAGCCAACAGGCGGGCGGCGATGGTGGCACGCATGTATGTTTGAAATCATGCTCATGTAAGTCTTCTCCCCTTCACTAAAGAGTTGTACCCCTTGGGGTACATCACCAAGTCTCAACAACTCTCTAATAAACTCCTCCAAGGCAAATTGCCAAAGCAATATGGGATTAAAGAGTCAGTGGGAATGAAACAAATGCTTTTGAGAGCCATTATTTCCAACAGGTGTAACGCATGCACTTTTGATAAAGCTAGTCGTCCGCACATTTTGGACTTGTTGATAATGACCCAGCGAGTATGCACGCTTTGATATGACAAGGGTGTTATGGGCCGCGTATGCAGATAAGGTGGCGGGTTATTACCGTGTTGCTAATGAGACATATAGAGAATGTATATTGATTGCCTGAGATTGTGCTACGTAGAGTGGGTAATTTGGCCACGTGGACAGTTGCTCAAGCCACGAGGCTGAAGCGGCTGACCTCGAGCAGTAAGGTCATCTCTACATAAGTTCGTTGGAGTCAGGTCGAGCTAACCCCTCAAGTTGGGTCGGGAGGTCCCTAATGGCAGATCCCATCTGACAAGCTGAGAAGGGCTCTACTGGGGCGAGCCCAAATAAGAACCCGTATCTACAATACTGTACTTGATTACTTTCATTCATGATCATGTATCCTTATATATCTAACACTTAGTTATCGCAATCTTAAAAACAAAATAGAGTTCAAGCATATATATCAAATTTAGTCATTTGTCTATATTCGAATCATATTCGGTCAATATCTGATTCATACATGTATCCATTTGTCTAAGTACTGATATTAAATGTTCTTTTTCATATATCATCTTTATACGCATCCATATTTGATAAACGATTTCTGATGTGAATATGATAAAAGACATATCCAATCTATATCCGAACCATTTACATACATAGTAAAAATGGGTCTTTGTGTCTATTATAAGAGTATTTATTGTACAGTATGACGAGTCACGATAAAGATGGCTTTGGGTTGAAAATACTTAGAAGAAAAATCATTTTTCAAACAGTTTGCAATTAAAGGACATATAGTTTTAGAAGGATATCAAATAAACATATCTGGAATGATATCTGTTTATAACTAGAAAGATGACTATTATAATATAAAATTTGTATACAAATAAATAGAGAAATCCAAAAAGAGATTTGATCGTGCCTTGAATACATCATACCCTCATCTGATCTAAACCCGACAAAATTACCCCTCACCATATAAAATTTGTCATCTGTACAAACTCTTAGCTTTGGTCAAGATGATTCCTAATCTACGATCATCTAACAATCAAGTCATTTTTCATTTTAAATAACTGAAATATACATAATATATTTAGGACTTTCCTTACATACCTTTATGCCACCTTTTATCATCAATCAACCTATAACTTTTCACATATACATGTGGAAAAGAGTAGGAAAGAACATCATCAAATCCTTCCGTAAATCTTTGTGTCTATCTACTAAAGCCCAAAAACATCTCCTTTGCCTGTAAATTATTATGGCTTATCTAAGAAAACTCTAACCAGCATTCATGTTCATAGTGGAACTCTTATTTGATTTGGTGCTATCCATGTTGGGTCAAAGCAGATTTGGCTTAAACTTGCCCACAGTTTCTTGTCTGGGCAGTAGCTCTATAAACATATCTTGTGTGTGCTATTACTTGTAATCAAGCTTAATCTTTCATACTTCGAACTAAAGCCTATCCTAACTCGAAGTCTCCTTATAGTTTCCACATGGGTTTCCACCATTTTGGCATGTCTGGATATCCATGCGTAACAACTATCCCTCACTTCACCACTCGATACATGAGTGCTGAAAGTAGGGACCTAAAATTTCTTATATGGTGAGATGATATCCGGGTGAAAGTCATTGCCATCATAAAGTCATTTATGACCAATACCATCCATATAAAAAGTTGTTATCCATGCATAGAAAATCTTTGTGATATATTTATACAATTGATCCTACTTAGTGATCGAAAACATGGCCCAAAGGACAAAGCCAAAAATAATCCCAAAGGGCAAACAACAACAAATCTATTAGCCAAAATCCAAACATGCATCAAAAGGTAAAACCAAAGCGAGCTCCTCAAGGTGAAAACAAAATGAGCATCTTGGGGCAAAACTAGAATGAGAACCAAGATACACCCAATGGACAAATCAATATGGACATTGAAAGTGTTGGGACCTATGGCTACACAACATACACTAGTCGTAATGTATTGGTAAGTAAATATGCGTAAGTAAAAAGTTACTAATATTGAAATGCACAACACATCAGGAATAAAAATAATACGCTTAACAACAATAACCACAAAGAGAATAATGCCAATGCCAATGCAAACACGCGAGGCGTATCCTGCTTTAGATCCCTACCGGACGATCCTACACCAGTCCCATATTGCAATCACACTCCGTGGATTTCATTAGCACCCTTCATAAGCTCAATCAACCAATACTATAACCCGGTGCTTTGTTTGCAAATTCCCTACTACATGAGTGCAAAGGAGTAAACCCTCCTAGGAGTATAATCCCTAATCGGGAGACCAAGGAGTAAACCCTCCTAAGTTGGAGTAAACCCTCCAAGTGGAGTACACCCTCCACAATGCTCTCACAACTTGAGAGCTAGGTTTTGTAAAGAAACAAACCAAAATACACACTAACTTATGCCTTGAATAGATATTACCTATGTGAAGATGAAGGCATAGAAGTGTGGAAACAAAGTGCTTAATGATGTCCTTGATGCACTTGGAAGCTTCACCTTAAACTAGGGTTTCAACCTCTAGATCATGCTTTTAGTGAAGGAGAAGGAAGAGGGAAGATGATGCTTTCACCCAAGCTATCTGGCTCTTTAAAAATGATTCCTATATTAGTGGAGAGATGGCCTAAACTCCCTCTCAATCAGGCTTAAATAGCACTCTCAATTTGGCACAAAACCCCAGAAAACAACCCAAGAAATTCGCGGTCTAACGGCTATAAATTGGCAGATTTTCAAGTCATCGAATGTCTGAAGAAAGAGTTCCAGATGGCTGATCAACTGTTCAGATGTCTGGAAACACAACATCAGACAACTGACAGAAGAGTTGTTTGAAGAAAAAGCTTGACCAAACTCACATCAACTAGACATCTAAAGAATAATAATCGGATGGCTAGAACACTGTTCAGGCATCTGATAATCCTTCATTAGACGGCTAATCAAACGTGAGTAAGGAGAGTAACAGCCCTCGGAAAATAAAACCATTAAAATCAGACTGCTGAAGTTCACCAGTCAAACATATGATCAACTGTTCAAACATCTGGCAGATGAAAGACGGTTGACAAACGGATGTGTCTGAGAAGATAAAATCAGACAAACTAGACGTCTGGGCATCCTACACCATACATCTGGTCCTGGTCCAAAGACATTATAATGAGTGTTTTGGCCAAGGAACCTAATGGATGGGTTCTAGGATGTTCCTATGGTTCCATGATGGAAAACAATGCAAATGAGTGTGTGCATGCATTTATTCAAGGCGACATCAAATCTATGAAAAGGAATGAAGAAATACAAAATAATTACATTGAAGTCCAATATTTCTTCAAGCATTCTTCATGCGAAGTCTTGAAACCATCACCCCATCACAAATATGCTTTTTCTTCATCAAGATAATCATTAGTAAATCTGAGATTAAAACATATGAGATGATTAACACACAACATAATGTTGATCATCATCAAAAACAACATTCGTCTTGAACATAAGAACCAACATTCTCTTCCTTTTTTATGATGACAAAACATTATATAAAAATATAAAATAAACATAGAAATACTATGTGTATGCTAAAAACTCCCCTATCAGTATGCCTCTGTGCATAAAATAAACAGTCAAAGCACAAAGCATATTGATGTGTGCTTATATTAAAACAATACTAACAACGAGTATGCATACAGACATATGGTATAAATTTTTACATAACCACTATTTCTCCCCTTTGGCATATCAAAAATATGGGAAGTTGCCAAATTGATAAAATCTTAGGGTTAGAGAAACACCCTACTCATATGCACAAACATAATGTATATGACATAAAATATGACATATGAATGGAAATAAATATGCTAGCAAGGAAAAATTCTATGCTCTCACTAAATCATACAAAACATGCAAAATTGGGAGCTGTGCATAATCTCACACTAAAAGTGGGTACTAAAGTAAGCATACATAGCATGGTACCCAACCAATGAATAAAGATGCATGAGTGCAAGCAAGGGGGAACCAAACAAACATAGAGTTTGGTTTCCGTATATGGTCGCATGAAAATATAACATTCCGAACATACAAATTTATATACGAGTTCCTATCACGTCGAGAAACATTCTTAGGAATCCACAAAGAAATTATGTTGGGTTTTCTAAGGAGAGATAGTGTAGGGGGCTGAATAGGAGGTGTGAGTGCACGCTTGTGAGGTGAAACATAAGCACTAGCGTGCCACATGTGTGAAACATGCAAGTGAGCGTTCAAATCACTCATACGAGATAAATTACTACAATGCATAGGAACTTGTAAATCATGCAAAGAATGAGCGGGTTCAATTCTAGCATGAAAACAATGTAAATTTTTCCCATTGAAAGAAACATCATGCATAGCATTAAAAGAAGAAGCGTTCCCAACTCTTCATTTTTGAACAAGCTTCTCAATAATAGCATAACCAGAAAATAAATATGCATGATTCCTCGTTGGCTTTAAAATTTTCATTGATTTCTTGCCAAAAGAAGATTTGGGTGTGACTAACCCCTTAGAAGGCTCCCTCACAAATTTGTTTTAGGTGCTTCTAGCAGAAGAGCTTGGTTTGATCACACTCAAAGTTGAGGGTCCCACCGCCTTGTCCTTACTCAAAAGTTGAGAAAACAATACCTCACACTTCTTCAAAAGTGAAGAAATGCAATCACCCCAAGCAGATAGACGCGAGCTAAGCTCAAGACATTGAGATTTGAGAGCCAATGTCTCATTTCTCAAAACGTCAATTTCAGAATATTATTGGTTAATGCAACTCCCCTAAGTTGGTTTTGATGATAAGCAAACAATTGATGTTACTAATTATGCTTTGTGAGATATTTTGTGAGTGTATGTATCAAAGTCAATAATGGTCAAATCAAGCTCAAAAACATGATGACATGAATTATACAACTTGAAGTTGGTGAATTCATGGATTGGAACTCAACATTGTGGATATGAAGCTCCTCCAATAATAAGTGAATTGTAAAGCTTCTCAAGACAACTCATGAGCCAAGAAGAATGCATCAAGACTCCTTGAAGTGTGAGTAATGTATTTTTTACATTTAATTGAGCTCGTCTTAGAATGTTAAACACAAAAATTTAAAGCTTACACACACACACACACACACGTAGGAAATGAATTTACTTGATTTAAATTAGTTTGATTTCATTCAAAATTCATTTCCTATTTCTAAAGTTCAAACCTCAGTTGATTAAGACTTAGCTTAGGCATATCACGTAGGTAGTCGACCCCCAAATACATAGTAATCTACTCACAGAGAATCAATGATCTCCATAAACATGAATTTGCATACCTAGTCGACTAGTGCACTATTGCTAGTCGACTAGTGGCTAAGTAGTCGACTACCTCATATGTAGTAGCCGACTACTTCCTGCCAGCAAGCCCATAATAGTCGGATTTTCAGTCATTTTTCTATTTTTCAGAAGGGTTTTTTTGGTAAATTGTTTGATGCAGAATACTGGTCTATTTAAGGCGGTTTGACGGGAAAATTTGGAACAACTCTTAAGAAGAACTTTAATTGTTTTAAGCTTGGAGTTCAAAACCCTAAAATGCTTCATGTGCTAAAATTTTCAGAAGAAATCTCCCACTCTCAAGGCAAGAATTTCTAATTTTGTTTTAAGCTTTTAAGCACTTGATTGCCTTGCTATTTTGTGTTCTCCTCAAGCTTTATCTTAATCTACATGAGAACAAAACTTAAATCTTTTTAATCTCTTGATATTTTTCATATCCCACATATACAAAGCTTCATTAATTTGTTTTGGCTATAGGAAGTTGTAACATAACTCTACAAGAAAAGTATTTGTATATCCTCACTTGGTGTGATAGTGAGTAATAGGGTTGGCTGTATTGGTTCTTGAAAAGCCTCAAATAGAGGTCCTCAAGTTGTGAGGTGATGATTGTTGTTAGTGTTGGCGTTGTTGGAAATTCTTAGTTTGAGGAACTAGGTGGTGATTGTACTTGGGAAATTCCTAATAAGAGGAGATAGGTGTAATTGTTGGAAGCCCTCTATTGAGGCATAGTTACTCTCATTAGTGAGAGTGTTTAAGGGAAAATCCCAACAATGAGGTTGGGGGCTGGAGTAGCCCGGGTGGGTGACCCAGGATAAAATCATCTTGGATTCGCGATTGATTTTCTATGTTGATTGTCTTTATTTCTATTACTTGCATCTTTGTTTCATTTCCACTACGCATTACTCTTAGTGCAAGTTGATAGATTTGCTGACTAAGTACTTGAGAAGGTAAATCTTTCAAGAGGCTTAGGCTTAACTAGAGGTTTAAAGTTTTTAATTGTGCAATGTTTTTGAAACACTAATCACCCCCTTATAGTGCTTAGCTTTCTATCTACAGGATCCCCAACATATGGCATCGGAGAGATCCTTGATCCTAACAACCCTCTCTCAAGAATGACGGAGTCACTAGCCGAAATGTCAGCACCGTCTAAAAGACGGTTGTGAGAAAAATTTTCTTCTCGCAACTCACAAATTTAAAAAGAAATTGTTCCTTCTCGACATGCAAAAATTAAATTAATGGCAGGCGAGAAGCTTGCAAAGAAGTGCAATCATGTGTACCATCATGATATAAATGTGCACTACACTTATGAGCAACTAATAAATTTTCACTACAAACATCATGCTCATAAGACGGTTAAGTTTGAGATACCTCATTACCGCTTTTTACTACTTGACGCGGAGACATCATCGTCCTCAAAAACTATGACATCGATGTACTTGGCTTCAAGATGGCTCTAAACCTCATGTGCCATCTCTATCCATGAAACATTCTCGAACTCATGATCGAAGATGGTGATGCACCAAATCCTCTTAGCTTGACCTTTCAACTTGGAGTTTGAAGTAGGCATTGACACCGCTTTCCGAAGATTGTTGCTCTTGAGATGATCAATCATCCTAGCCATCCATTGAGCAAAGTTCCCCCCATCGAAGTAAGGTGGAGGTTGTTGAGATGAAAATGTCATTCTTGTAAAAGCTACCAAACCAAGGCTCTGATACCACTTGTTGAGACATGTGGCTACACAACATACACTAGAAGGGGCGTAAACAGTGTATTGGAAAGCAAATACGTGTAATGAAGAGTTACTGATAATTATACGCACAACACAACAGAAATAAAAATAATACACTCAACAAAAAACACCACCACCAAGCGAATAATGCCAATGCAAATGCAAACACACGAGGTGTATCCTGGTTCGGATCCCTACCCAGTGATCCTAGTCCAATCCCTTGTTGCAAAATGTTGAGTATTGATTCCTCGGATTTGGTTTTGGATGATGAGCAAACATAAATATCTCGAACTAACTCTTTGTGAGCACAGTTATGGAGATCGTTGCCAAAAGAATACGTACATCTAAAGCGACTTCTCAAGACTTCTCAATACGCGTGATCGAGTGCTTGAAGCTTCGTTGAAGCTCAAGGACCATTAATGAAGTCAAGAGTGAAGATTGAAGATTTGAAGACGGTTCGTCATGTTTAATTTAATGTCTTCTAGCTTCATAGAATAGAATGTTAAGCCTTGAGTAGGACTTACATTATAATCTTCATTTTGCTCATATCTTAGAGCTAGGATTATCTTAGAAGCCATTAGAAACTTTCCCGAAGCCTATCGCTTCTTCCCTCGGCTTCTAGTGCATCTTAGTTGGTTCAAGTAGAAGAACCAACCGACTAGATGACGATCTAGTCGGTCGGTAATTCCTCTTGAACCAACTAGATGTCGTTGCTCATTTCAGCCTGGCACTGTTGATCAATTAGTTGGTCAAAGAAGGTTCACCGACCAACTAGATGACGATCTAGTCGGTTAGGAATCCTTCTCAGACCGACTAGTTATCATTGCCTCTGTACAGCCTAAGTTACCGTTTACAGTTAGTCGGTCAAAGCACATCGACCGACCGACTAGTTGAGAAACTAGTCGGTTGGAAGTTGTTCTTAAACCGACTAGCTGTACTTGAATCCAGCCTATTCGATTTCGACTCTTAGTCGGTCAAAGAAGACTCACCGACCGACTAGTTGTGAAACTAGTCGGTTGGCAAGTATTCTTGGACCGACTAGTTCATATTGCCTGGAACTTTCTCTTTTGGCTGTGAGCCAGTTAGTCGGTCTAAGAAGAATCACCGACCTACTAGTTGCCAATCTAGTTGGTCAGTGATCCTTCTTAGACCGACTAACTGCTTCAGAAATATGACCGGTGGGAATCTTTTGAGCATGATTTTTTCTTGCCTCTATAAATACAAACCCGATTCGTTTGAGGCAAGGTCAGAGGTCCATTATCAAAGTTATTTCAGACCTAAGAGAAGAGTTTTCTTAAGCTAGTTCCAAGCTATCTCTTCTCATTAGAATCTCTCTCTCACTCTTATTTCCAAAGAGAGATTCATTGATTGTGAGCCTTCCAAGCCAAGGAGCTTAAATCAAGGTCATCAACTCCACCCTAGGCTTCCATTGCTGGTCAACTTCTTGGAGCTAGGGTTTGGTGACATCTGCTTCCTCAAAATCCCTCTTTGCCCTAATTTGGTAAGTATACTCAAGGCATAGGATTTTGTGGTAAGCGTTTCATTATTTCATCGCATTTGATATTTGACTTGTTCTCTCGGTTGTGAGAGAAGTGTATGATCCCGGGTTGTGGTAGTCACATTTTCATTGTGTATGATTTGGTCTTGTAGAGGTTTTCTACAAGAATTTCATAGTGATAAATCTTGGGTTAGTGGTTTCTAACTCAAGTATCCGGAGGGGATCCGGGTGGTTGGGACGTAGGATCACCGGGAACAAGTCAGGGAGACTTGGGTGGATCCGAACCCGTTATATCATTTGTTTGTGTTTGTTAATTCTTGTCGATTGTTGTTTATTCCGCATTGTTGTTTGTATGTTTGCACAATAATTATGAATAACTCTCTTGATTATTTTAAAGTACTATTCACCCCCCTCTAGTACATATGCAGTAGCTTCACATGGCATTACAATTGGTATCGGAGCCAGAGTTCAAAGCTACATAGTCTGAGCCAAGGTTCATAACTATGACAAACAACGACTACAACGTCTTCAAGGATCGTCAAGGATCTTCTTCAGTTATGGAAGGACAATCCTCTGTCAGGCCTCCTCACTTCAACGGTACCAACTATGGGTACTGGAAATGCCGGATGGAAACCTTCCTCCGGAGCGCTTCACTTTGGAGAGCCACATTGACGGAGTATGTCGAGCCCGCCGAACAAGAATTCACGAAGTGGACTACCGCGGAGGTTGCCGCGGAGGTAAACAATGCCAATGCAATGAATGCCTTGCAATGTGCGTTGGAGCCCGAAGACTTCAACAAGATATGCACATGTAAGAGTGCATATCAAGTGTGGAACCAACTCCTCATCTTGCACGAAACGAGTACGGTAAAAGATTCTAAACTCGTTGTCGCTAACAAAGAATTCGAGTTGTTTCACATGGAACAGGGTGAAACTATGAAGGACTACTATGCTCGCTTCGTGGACATATCCAACGAATTGGAAGCTCTTGGGAAGATCTACACCCAAAAGGAGAAAGTCACGAAGATCATTGACAGACTTCCTTCTTGTTGGGAAAAGCGTACCTTCTCCATCGAGGAAGGTAACGATATGAATAAGTACACGGTTGTACAACTAATGGGTACCTTGTTGTCTTACGAGGTACGCAAGGAAAGTAAGATCAAGATGAAGGAGAAGATGAAGGCGTACTTGAAGCAAGACGAGCCAAAGAAAAAGGCGATTGCATACAAGGCCGCTCCATCTACCGATGATGAAGAATCAGAAGAAGAGTTAGACATAGAATCCATTTCCCGTATGGCAAAGGAGTTCGACCGATTCTTCCGAAAAGGTAAGTTGAAGAATAAGTCTAAATTTATTTCAACTAATGTCTCTACTCCCGTGTGTTATAAATGCAACAAGCCAGGACACATCAAGCCGGATTGTCCTCTAAACAAACACAAGGAGAAGTGGAAGGCATCCAAGCATGACAAGGCGAGAAGGTACAAGAAAGGACTTGTCGGGACATTCACCGACTCCGACGAGGACTCCTCAAGTGGAGAGTCGGACGATGAAAATGTGGAGAAAGCACACATGTGCTTCATGGGAAGAGAAGAACGTGTTCAAGAGACTTCCTCCGTTGAAAGCGATGAAAGCGAGGAAAGTGAGGATGAAGGCGGTGAGGTAACCATGGATGAACTTAGATTAGCCAACGAACAACTTTGGGGTAAGTTTTCTAAATTGGCTAATAGATTTATTAAGACTAAAAATGAACTAACTAGTCTTCAAACCTCACCTAAACCTATCATCGGCAACAACGACACCGTTGTTGAAGGTTTGAGAAATGAGATTGTAAATCTCAAATCTCAACTTGAGCATGTTCATATTGAGGATTCAGATGAACATGTGATAGAGGATTTGATGTCTCAAAACTCAACTTTGAGTATTGAGAATAAGAATCTCAAGTCACGTGTTTGTGCACTCACATCGCAAGTGTCCACCTTGGATGATTCGATGCATTCTCTCACCGAGAAATATAAGTGCACATTAGGCCGAATTAATGAATTCAATAAAGGTAAGGGCCATTTGGATAATATCCTAAATGTCTTACTTCCGGCCAATCATCACATTGGCTTGGGGTATAAGATGTGAGATTCATCCAAATCGTCCGCCACCTTTGTTAGGCCAACTTCCGAAGCCTCTACTAGTGGAAGTAAACACTTCATGGGTAGTTCTTCTACCAATGGTGCTTCCGCTAGGAACACACCCCCATTTGGAAAGAAACCCACTTTGGGTGGACCTCCAAAGAAGGGTCATGCTTTCATGTATACCATGCCACGTAGGAACACACATCCTACTCCACATGTTAGCACGTATGATGATTTTTATGCGCTGCATTCACGAGCACGTGCACACCATGTGAGACACACTCATGCACGTGTTCCACCACATGCATATGTTCATCCACATTCTCATATGAACAATTATCATCATGCACCATTTCATCATATGTCATATGCTTATCCACGACATGCATCACATAGACATCAACAACGTATGCATGCTCCCAATAGGATTAGGACTCCCAAGACATACACTATTTGGGGTCCGAAGAACATAAGCATGCATGCTAAGGATATGTATGTGCAATCGTATATTAATGACATTATTTTGAATGATGATTATGTTGGGAAATCACGGTCCTCGTGGACTTGGTTTCCGAAGGGTTAGTTTCCTTTGACCATTCATTGCTTGGTACCATAAGTTTAATTTCATTTTATGGGTACCAAAGCAATTGTGGTAAGAATTGGTTTATTCTTTTATTTGCATATTGGTCTTGGATGTGCATGTTAATTTGAAACTTAAATTCATATTGAATTTGAATTTCGTTGGGTTATGGGTTACATTGATTTGAAGTTAGTTTGTTAAAATTTTTGCCTAACCCATAGGATCCAATAGGGTTTTTGGATACCAAGAATTGTGTTTTGTAGGTTCAATCCATCATGGGATACCAACCCTACCAACTCTTTGATTTGCAAAGGATTTTCATTCAAATGGAGTTGATGGTGCTTAAGAGATGCACCAAAGTATGAGAGCTTAATGTTGTAAGTATATTCTTACACTTGATATACATTTGGTATCCATGTGTGTTGAATGCATTCATTGGTAGACTATATTTCAATTGATGTCATTTTGTACTAGAATTGTGTATGCCATAAGTTTTTATGAAGTTAGTATCTATTTTTGGCATAACACTGTTGCATGCTACATTTGGTTTTCTCATTGGATTTATTTGTCTCTGATATTGACTTTCGTCGTTCGACGATTTTATGAATTAAATAGATTTGCTTTTATGAAAACATAGAATTGTTTTCCATGCACTATTTAACTAAGAATGTTGATATTGGAGAGTATGTTTCATAACTCAATAAGTGGAATTAATTTGAGTTTTGGAGATTTCGTTTTTCGATTTTCGCCTATGGTTTGATGATTTCGTTTTTCGATTTTCGACTATGGTCACGTTGGCACGCTTTGATTTTCTTTGGTATTTTACAGTTGGTATTTTACATTGGTGTCATTTGGACCGTGGTCGTATTCTTAGACTCTCATGCTTTAATTTCTTAGCCATTGTAATCTTGTC
Organism: Scilla litardierei; assembly: GCA_030789695.1. Lineage (NCBI taxonomy): Eukaryota > Viridiplantae > Streptophyta > Magnoliopsida > Asparagales > Asparagaceae > Scilla > Scilla litardierei. The sequence goes on from CM061131.1 coordinate 46,940,232, forward strand.
GTTGATCTCCTCCCACTCTTTTTGCTAATGCCAAAGGGGGAGAGAATTAATAATGACAATGTGCTAATTGATAATTCAAAGCAATTTACCGTGAATCTAATTTGATATGTTAGATTCAGGGGGAGTTAAGATATAAAATGGATTTAGATCCTAAATTGCAATAATAGGATTCATATTTTATATTTCCCTCGTATTTCCCTCGCCTGCTTGATGCGTATGATTATTGTTTAATACGGAACTAACGTGTCATCAAGGCAGGGGGAGTAAGTAAATTTCATTTGAATCATTATTATTGATTATTATTTATGTTGGTTTGTCATCACCAAAAAGGGGGAGAATGTTGAGTATTGATTCCCCGGATTTGGTTTTGGATGATGAGCAAACATAAATATCTCGAACTAACTCTTTGTGAGCGCAGTTATGGAGATCGTTGCCAAAAGAATACGTACATCTAAAGCGACTTCTCAAGACTTCTCAATACGCGTGATCGAGTGCTTGAAGCTTCGTTGAAGCTCAAGGACCATTAATGAAGTCAAGAGTGAATATTGAAGCTTTGAAGACGGTTCGTCATGTTTAATTTAATGTCTTCTAGCTTCATAGAATAGAATGTTAAGCCTTGAGTAGGACTTACATTATAATCTTCATTTCACTCATATCTTAGAGCTAGGATTACCTTAGAAACCATTAGAAACTTTCCCGAAGCCTATCGCTTCTTCCCTCGGCTTTTAGTGCATCTTAGTTGGTTCAAGTAGAAGAACCAACCGACTAGATGGCGATCTAGTCGGTCGGTAATTCCTCTTGAACCGACTAGATGTCGCTGCTCATTTCAGCCTGGCACTGTTGATCAATTAGTCGGTCAAAGAAGGTTCACCGACCGACTAGATAACGATCTAGTCGGTTAGGAATCCTTCTCAGACCGACTAGTTATCATTGCCTCTGTACAGCCTAAGTTACTGTTTACAGTTAGTCAGTCAAAGCACATCGACCGACCGACTAGTTGAGAAACTAGTCGGTTGGAAGTTGTTCTTAAACCGACTAGCTGTACTTGAATCCAACCTATTCGATTTCGACTCTTAGTCGGTCAAAGAAGACTCACCGACCGACTAGTTGTGAAACTAGTCGGTTGGCAAGTATTCTTGGACCGACTAGTTCATATTGCCTGGAACTTTCTCTTTTGGCTGTGAGCCAGTTAGTCGGTCTAAGAAGAATCACTGACCTACTAGTTGCCAATCTAGTCGGTCAGTGATCCTTCTTAGACCGACTAACTGCTTCAGAAATATGACCGGTGGGAATCTTTTGAGCACGATTTTTTCTTGCCTCTATAAATACAAACCTGATTCGTTTGAGGCAAGGTCAGAGGTCCATTATCAAAGTTATTTCAGACCCAAGAGAAGAGTTTTCTCAAGCTATTTCCAAGTTATCTCTTCTCACTAGAATCTCTCTCTCACTCTTATTTCCAAAGAGAGATTCATTGATTGTGAGCCTTCCAAGCCAAAGAGCTTGAATCAAGGTCATCAACTCCACCCTAGGCTTCCATTGCTGGTCAACTTCTTGGAGCTAGGGTTTGGTGACATCTGCTTCCTCAAAATCCCTCTTTGCCCTAATTTGGTAAGTATACTCAAGGCATAGGATTTTGTGGTAAGCGTTTCATTATTTCATCGCATTTGATATTTGACTTGTTCTCTCGGTTGTGAGAGAAGTGTGTGATTCCGAGTTGTGGGAGTCACATTTTCATTGTGAATGATTTGGTCTTGTAGAGGTTTTCTACAAGAATTTCATAGTGATAAATCTTGGGTTAGTGGTTTCTAACTCAAGTATCCGGAGGGGATCCGGGTGGTTGGGACGTAGGATCACCGGGAACAAGTCGGGGAGACTTGGGTGGATCCGAACCCGTTATATCATTTGTTTATGTTTGTTAATTCTTGTCAATTGTTGTTTATTCCGCATTGTTGTTTGTATGTTTGCACAATAATTAGGAATAACTCTCTTGATTATTTTAAAGTACTATTCACCCCCCCTAGTACATGTGCAGTAGCTTCACAGGGCATTACAATCACTCTCTGTTGATTTCACTAACACCCTTCCCATGCTCAATTAATGAAAACCACAACTCGTTGCTTGGTTGCAAATCTCCCACTACTGGAGTGCAAAGGAGTAGACCCTCCCAAGCTACAATCCCTTGCCTGGACACCAATGAGTAAACCCTCCAAGGAACAAATGAGTAAACCCACTTAAGTTGGAGTAAACCCTCCAAGTGGAGTACACCCTCCACGATGCTCTCACAACCCGATAGCTAGGTTTTGCAAAGAAACAAAACGGACTACACACTTACATATGCCTTGAATAGATATTACATATGTGAAGATGATGGCATGAAAGTGTGGAAACCAAGGGCTTGATGTGAGCTTGATCCACTTGAAAGCTTCTCCTTAAGCTAGGGTTTTAACCTCTAGTCATGCTTTTAATGAAGGAGATAGTGAAGAAGAAGGAAGAGGAAAATTGATGGTTTAACCCAAGCTATTTGGCTCTCTAAATATGATTTCTATATCAGTAGAGAGATGGCCAAAACTCCGTCTCAATTGGACTTAAATAGCATTCTCAAATCGGCACAAAATCGAAGAAAACAATGAAAAAAATCCGTAGTCTAACGGTTATAAACAGGCAGATTTTCGAGTCATCAGACGTTTGAAGAAGGGTTCCTATATGGCTGATCAATTGTTCAGATGTCTGTGAACACGACATCAGACAGCTAACAGAAGAGTTGGTCTGAAGAAAAAGCTTGTCCAAACTCACAGCAACAATTCGTTTGGAGAACAATAATCAGACGGTTGGAACACTGTTTAGACATTTGATAATTCTTCATCAGATGGCTGATCAAACATGAGTTCGGATAGAGTCAGCCATTGAAAAATAAACCCATTAAAATTAGACGACTGGAGTTCTCCAGTCAGACGTCTGATCAACTGTTTAGACATCTGGAAAATGAACTTCAGACGGCTGACAGAAGGCTTTGTCTGAGAAGATAAAATCATACACACTAAACATCTGGGCATTCTACACCAGATGACTGGTCCAGGTCCAAAGACACTATAAAGAGTATTTTGGCCAAGGAACCTAATGGTTTGGTCCTGGTCCAAAGACACTCAAGTGTCCTACAATATACACACGTTTCCAAGTGTTAATTAACTATAAAATTCTAAATTAATGTAATTAACCTGTAAATGTTGTACTTGAGAGAGCAGGTTTAATACTTTTGTTTGTATTTTTAATATTGTAATTGAACTTCCTTATATATAAATGTGTTGTTCTTTATTGTATATTATATTTATATGATGTTCGCTGGAGTAGTGTGTTTGGAGCATCAAGTGTACTTCATAGCATGCGCACAGTGGACTGTTAGTATATGTTGTATTTCTCTTTCCTCTCTCCATTCTCTTTCTTCTTCAACCTCGACTCTTCGAGAAAACCTGGGACGGATTCGTACTTCCCGAGTATCCTGGAGAGAGGGGCGTGACATGATTGGTTCTCAGATATTCCTATAGTTCACTATGATGGAAAATGATGCAAATGCGTGTGTGTGTGTGTGTGTGTGTGTGTGTGTGCATCTATTCAAGGCTACATCAAATTTATGAAAAGAAATGAAGAAATACAAAATAATTACATTGAAATCCAATATTTCTTCAAGAAAGCTTCACACCAAGCCTTGAAACCATCAGCCTATCACCAATATGCTTTGTCTTCATCACAATATCATTAGTAAATCTGAGACTAAAACATATAAGACGATTAGCACATAACATAATGTTGATCATCATCAAAAACAACATTGGTCTTGAACCCAAGAACCAACAGAAAGATGAAACCAAAACATATCTCAAAGGATAAAATAAAAAACTTACACATTAAGAGTGAAACTAATGAATGATTTGGAGGGAAAAAACCAAAACATTTCTCATCAATCAAGGCTTACCAAATCATAACAAATTATCAAGAATAACGTTTTCTTAATGTTCATGAAAATAAACTATCATTCTTTACCTAAGCATCTGACGACAAATATTGTTGTTGTCTAGAAGCAAATTCTGCCATAGCATCTTGCCAATATTGCTATCTGATCACTCCATATTTTACACCTTTTTTCTGCATGTTTGCATGCCATTTTGATCGCTCAAATCGTGTTTTTCACGTTTATTCGGCAACATTGCGATACTTTTCACGATTTGTTGTTTTTGTCGTATTTCAGGAGATTTGGAGCGATTTGGAGTGATTCCGAGATACACCCACTCCGGAGTGTCACTGACGACTTCCTTGAGGGGTATTTTGAGATTGGAGAGGAGCGGAAGAAGAAAGAACGTCGTAGGAGTGACGAGGATGCAAAATTACGTAATTTGGGCATCTTCAGTATCTCACTCGGCCGAGTGAAGGAGTCACTCAGCCGAGCATAGAGAGCCCGCTCGGTTGGCCAGATCGGACATGCTCCAAGTAGTATATCAGCGTGCACTCGGCCAAGCATCAGAAGCCGACTCGGCCGAGTGACGTATCCCGTCCGCCCGAGTGGCACCCAGACGACGGCCATAAAAAAGAGCCAACTTACTGTAATCCATCAGTCTGAGCAACAGAAGCCCGACTCGGCCGAGTGGCAATTGCCGTCCGCCCGAGTGAAGATAGCCCATCGGCCGAGTGACGACAACTCACTCGGCCGAGTGACGCCCGATGTGACGACCCCCAAGACCCCAGAGTTACTGGAATCCGTCAGGGTCCCTCACTCGGCCGAGTGACCTTTGTCACTCGGCCGAGTGAGCAGTGCTGCCTATAGCGGAAATCACGATTTTGGAGCTGCGCAGGGGCAGTTTGGTCACAAATTTTTGGGCAGTTTTTGGGTGTATTTAACCCCAGATTCTAACCTAGTTTAGAGAGCTTTTTCTATTGCTTTTGGCAGCCTTTTTAGATTAGATTTTTAGAGTTTAATTCTTGTGATTGGAGAGGAGAGAAAAGTGTTATTTTGTTGGATTCTTGGAAAGCTACATTGGTTTGTCTCCCTCTCTATTAAAAATCCTATTTTTATTGCTATTTTGAATATTTCTATGAATTCCATTGTTGTTTCTATTGATTATTCTTCCATTAGCAATATGATTTGTGAGTAGTTTTAACGTCTTAGGGCGTGGGGATGAACCCTACGAGCCCAATTTCCGATTTGTGATGATTTGGTAGAACTATTGCTAGGATTGATTAGGGTTAGTTTGGGATTGATATAATGCGGATAGCTAGGTGTTCATATCGATTGGGATTTGCAAGAGATTGGATCCCAATTCGATAGGAAACCCTAGAAATCTGAATTGGGTTGAAATTGAGTTTCCTTAGTATCTGTTTGAAAGAGATTGGACCGATACTAGGATTCTCGGTTGCAATTCTATACCGATACCCGTTTGCAAGAGATTGGACGAGTATGAACTATCCCAACCTAGGTCGTAGCCCGAGTTTGCACGAGAGTGGGCTCGGGATGCGATTGAACGATGACGTTGATCCTAATGCTAGCTTGCTTAGGCTAGGGTTTGCAAGAGATTGGACCCGAGCCTAGGTTTGCTATAGACCGGCAACATCGCCAGAGCGTGAGCTAGGTTTTACATTCAGTTACAACTAGTTCACCTGACATTCTACCCTAGCAACTGTGAAACCGATGAATCACAATGACGAGATACGGTGAGTAGCGGGGATTCCCTATTCCCTAGGCGTCTTTATTTGATTTTATATCTCTTTTTACATTGTTTGACGATTGTGACAACATCGCCGAAAGGCAATTTCCTACACTTCTGTCCATATAGCCAGGTTGTTCGGAGAAGGCACTATCAAACGTCCTCCCTGTGTTCGATACCCGCTCGCCGCTACACCGTGCGCTTGCGGTAAAACTACACGGTCACTCTTTAGGGTGTACGCCCGGGCGCGATCAAGTTTTTGGCGTCGCTGCCGGGGAGGCGATTGTGTTTGATCCTACCACCCTAGCTTTTTGTTTCTTTTTGTTTTATTTCTTCATTTTTTATCTAACCCTTCCATTGTGCTAATCACTTTTTTGAAACTTTGTTTTCCCGTGCATGTACACGAGATCCACAGCGGACCCCGTAGATATATTGTTTGATCCTGAGATCGAGCGTACATTGCAGAGAATCAGAGCGGAGAGGAGACCCGATACGGAAGGGAGGTTTATGAACGTTCGGGAGACGCCTGAAGAGTTAGCGACAAGAATGGCGAGGATTATTTCCATTCGAGATAGGCTCCGGCCTAAGACTTCCTCCACTACCTCGTCCATAGCTATGCCGCAGTTGGCGGCCGATAAAAACTTCGAGTTGAAGACCGGATTAGTGGTCCTTATGCAGCAGGATCCTTTTCATGGGAATCCCCATGAAAATCCCCACTACCACATCCAGCTCTTCCTATCAAAGTGTGCCACCTTCCAGATGCCGGGCGTCACCCTAGATACCATCAGACTGCGCCTCTTCCCCTTCACACTAAAGGATAAAGCTCTTTATTGGTTGAGGACGCAAGCTGAAGGAGTCTTCACCACATGGGATGAGTTGGCGAGCGCGTTTGTCGACAAGTTCTATCCGCCCTCCAAAACGGTGAAGATTAGGAGTGCTCTCATGTCCTTCAAGCAAGGACCTCAAGAGACACTCTACGAGGCATGGGAGCGCTTCAAAGACCTGCAGCATCAGTGCCCCCACCATAGCATTGAAGATTGGGAGCTCATCCATAGCTTCTACAATGGTCTCCAACCCGGGACCAAGCAGATTATTGATGCCATGGCAAATGGGGCCATCCTATCGAAGACTCCCGACGAAGCTACGGCCCTACTTGAGGAGATGGCCTCAAACAATCAACAGTGGGGCGACGAACGAGGACACTCTTCGTCCTCCTTGAAGCCATCTAGCATCTATGAGGCCAAGGCCGTGGCGGAGCTTGCCAACAAGTTTGATTCTCTCCATAAGGTAGTGGAGAGACTGGAGAAATATATTACGGAGCCCCAAGGAACCCCTTCCACATCCACACCAACAAATCAAATGTGTGATTGGCAAGACCAATCCCAAGCTATGTATTTGGGAGGAGAACAAAGAGAGGGATCTTTGGAGCAAGTTCAATACGTCGCGGGGAACCAAGGATATTGGGCCAATCCGGCCACTAGAAACCATCCCGGTTTCTCCTATGCCAACAATGATGGAGCATTGAACCCCCCGCAACAACTACCTCCTCAAGCTCGACAACAACAACAACAACAACATTATCCACCAAGGGGGCCACCGCAACAGAATTTCCCACCAATGCAACAAGTGGGACCCTATAGGCCGCCCGGATACAATCAAGGGTGGAGAAATCCAAACCCTCCACAAGCTCAACAACGATCTGAATTTGAAGCTAAGGTAGAGGAGTTTATGGTCGAGCAGAAGAAGATCAATGCTTCCTTAAAGGCGGGCCAAGACTCTCTTACAACTTTCGTTGGACAAATTGCGGAGCAACTTGCGTTGCTCAATAGAAACAGTCAACAGTTGCCGGCTCAACCCGAGCAAAATCCACGGGGCAACACCGGCCATATCAACGCCGTGGTTACAGTTACTACGAGAGGCGGGAAGGATACCACTCCCGTCATGATTCCTACCGAGGAGCCCGTGGTGGAGATTGTAGAGCCAAGCGAGCCGGTCATTGAAGTTGAGAGAGAGAAAGAGCCGCAAGGGGAAGAAAAGTCCAGAGCGGAGCAGCAACTTGAGGAGCGCCGTTTTATGCCACCGATCCCATTCCCTCAGAGGCTAGCTAGAGCAAAGATGGAGAAACGGCTAGCCAAGTTTCTCGAGTATTTGAGAGGGGTAAGCCTCAATATCCCCTTCCTCGACGCTATCGTGGAGATCCCGACATACGCCAAGTTCTTAAAGGATTTGATTACAGGAAGAAAGAGGAAGGAGAAAATCATGCTCGCTGAGGAGGGGGCTTGGTTCACAAGGAAAGAGAAGGAGCCCGCCAAATTCAAAGATCCGGGGAGTTTCCGAATTCCTTGCACCTTAGGCGGCATCCCTCTACAAAAGGCGTTAGTAGACTTAGGGGCTAGTGTTAGCCTCATGCCTCTCTCTATGTTCCGAAGACTGAACACCGGCACAGATTTGAAGCCTACCGACATGCGGATACAACTAGCAGATGGTCGAATCACAAGGCCGGTAGGGATCGCAGAGGACATCCCGTTACAAGTCCCGGGAGGCATATGTTTGCCATGTGACTTTGTGGTCATGGATGTCAATTAGGAGGGCGATACGTCGCTAATACTTGGACGCCCATTCCTCGCCACCGCCGGTGTCATTTTCGACGTACGTGAAGGGACTCTAACATTGAACGTCGGCAACATCGAAGTGGAGCTTCATATACCCAAGGCAATGAAACACATGCCTTATCATGAGGAGCTCGACTATATGGACCTCCTTGACAAGGTTATTGAGGAGGCAATCCCCCATTCCATCGGTGCACCCCACGAAGATAGCTTCGAAGAAGGCCTAGACTTGACCAAAGAAGAGAAGACAAAGCACTCCCCTGATCTCTCCATGGAAGTTGACGAAGGCGACGCTGATGTCGCAAGAATACGAGAGCTCTACAAGCTCTCAAAGATGAGGACTCCGAAGAAAGCTCCACCGATACGGAAATCGGTGTCACCGGTGAAGCCAAGGCCCAGAGCAAGCACTAGCTTGGGGGAGCCACCCCCCAACACTACCCGAGACGAAGGAACACTGAGGAAGAACACGCCGCCGCAACATCCAAATCCAAGCGTTCTTCCCGATAAATTCGACGGGTGCATCTCATATGCACCCAATATCCCGCATTAAATTGAAAATCCAAGGGGGTCGAGCTCAAGACCTTAAACGAGCACTTGTCGGGAGGCAACCCGACAGTTATCGCTTTATTTTTACTTTGTTCTTTATTTTTGTTTTAGAAATTATTAGTGTTTTGAGTCGTTTGCCTGAAAAATTTGTGATAACGTGTCCTATTTTTCTTTGACAGGAGAGGAGAAAGGGATATCTATCATTAGGAGGATGAACAAGGCGACGAAGAGCGCTCTAAGAATGCGCTCGATGCTTAGGAGAAGGAAGAACTCAACTGGAGGAAGAAAACAGAGATTAGAGCCCAAACGGAGCCAAACAGCAGAAAACAGGAGTCACTCGGCCGAGTAGAATATCCACTCGGCCGAGTACATAAGTTCGTCCGCCCGAGCGACGCACAAACGAGGGAAGTCTGCTGTACCCAACTCTCTGTTTCTTTTCTTGATTTCAGTATAATTGCCACTCGGCCGAGTATATATCTTCACTCGGCCGAGTGAAACTGATACGCTCCTAGGGCGAGAACTGCCGAGTAGCTTGTGCCACTCGGCCGAATGGACTTTTTCCACTCGGCCGAGGGTGGCAAATCCACTCGACCGAGTCGTAAGCGGGGAGGAATTTTCAAAAATATTTCCGTTACGATCACTCGGCCGAGTGACACTTTCACTCGGCCGAGTCGTAACTTTTCCTTTATAAGAGACGCGGGCTCGGCGCGGAATTCGAAGCGTCACAATTTCGTTCGCCCGAGCCCGCGCCCTTTTACTCCCGACCGCTGCGACCCCCCCACCGCCCGATCTCGCCTCGCCGCTGCTGCGCTCGGCCGACCACCACCGGCCGACGCCGCCGCCCCTCCGCCCGAGTCGCCGGCGACGATCTCACCGCCGGCCGAGCTCCGGTAACCCCATTTCGCCCAATTTTCTCCTATTTCTTGTATTTTTCGACGATCCATGTGCTAATCGAACCCCTAAATCAAATTAACTTCAATATTTATCTATTATACCCCTAACCCCCATACATTTTGAATGTTACGCGCTGATATCTTCGTTTGATGTGCAGGCTATATTGGGGAGCTTAGGGGAGCTTAGGGGAGCTTCCGGGGAGCGTTTTTGGCTTTGTGGAGGCGGCGTCTTCGTACACATCCACTATTTTGCTCTCGCGGCGTGTTCCAGTATATTCGTTCCACTTATTTTTACGCTGCACTTTTTCTGTTTTTGGTGAGCACTCGGGGCACCTATGCCGCCCCGGACACGGCCACGGTCTAGGAGAGCTTTCGCCAAGCGGAAGCGGCTGGATGAGCCCGGCCCCTCCCACGAGATGGAGGACTCTCCTCTGCCTACACCACCTCACCCTGCACAGCCACAGCCTGCAGACCCCGTTCACCCCGCACAGCCACTCCCAGTCGACCCACTGCCACCACCGGCTCCACTCGTCGGGCCGCTGGGTATTACGTTCCGAGACGACGCACATCGCGTCGCTTTTGAGCGTATCGCCCAGCGCTCGATAGTGCCCTCCAGGTTCGCACACCTTGCTGACCTAGACTGCCTGGGGGTACTCGAGGGATTACTCACGTTGTATGACAACGTGGGTTGGCGAGACTTTCTTTCTGTGTCGGCGGACACCTACGTCCGTCCGACACTCGAGGTCCTCAGCTCGATCGCCCGGACCGCTGAGGGATGCTCCTTCCGACTCATGGATCGAGAGTGTCAGATCACTCTCGATATGCTTAGGGCATTCTTTCAGTGGCCCGCTGTCCCCACACCCGACCGAACCTACGCCTCCACACGCATCCATCCCCCATCCTTCGATTAACACGCCTTCTGGGCCCGGATCACAGGTTTACCACCGGCTTTTGACCCTAGTAGGGCCAAGGCCTCGGCCATAGTCCACCCCTGCCTCCGCATAGCACAGTGCCTTATGGCGACCACCTTTCTGGCGAGGTACGAGCCTGGGACGATGTCGACGCCTGAGCTCTATATGCTCTACGCGATGACTCGCCCCAGAGTTCTTGATAGGGATGAAGTTACGTTGGTCCCTGTCGTTGAGATCGATGTCGCTAGCTGGTTTTTGGACCGCATCATCGTATCGGTGGGCGCTCGCTCCCCGATATGTTGCGGCGGTCTGATTACTCTGCTAGCCCTGATGACCGGCGAGGACCTTCCGGCTGACCTGCGACGAGCCCCGGGCCCCACTGCATTATCGATAGACGTCATGGCCTGGATGAAGATGCTTTGTCTGCACGGTCAGCGGCACTGGGTTTGGTTGCACGGTCCGTACGGTGCTGACTACATGATCCTTCCGAGCCCCGCTCGGACACACTTAGGACCAGCACACGACGACTGGCTTCCGGCGATGGATCTCCTGATCCTCGTCGCCTACGTGCTTGAGGTCGAGGGAGCTGAGCAGGCACACGCTGCACCCGTCGACCCCGTGGCCCCTCAGCCTGTGCCTGGGATTTCTGCTGCTCCCGACACCACTGTCCACACTTCTGCCGGTGTCGGGAGTACACTTGCTGACCCTGTGTTCCCTCAGCCTGCGCCTGCACTTTCTGCGGCTCCCAACACTTCTGTCCCCACTTCTGCCAGTGTCGGGAGTACACTTGCTGAGACCACCTCCACACCCACCACAACTCCCACCACTGCTGTGCCCTTTTCAGTTGAGCCACTCACTTTTCTGCTACCCGAGCGCCCACCTACTTTTGTTGAGAGAGGAGAGCCTTCTTTCGCTGCCGTCGTGGAGACCATGGCCAGTATGATCTCCGCTGGGATTTCACCTTTTGGACCCCACACTGCCCCCCAGCGGTTGACACTTCTGTCTCCACCTTAGCCGTACTATCTGAGAGTATCGTGACGTTTGTCCCCACTTCTGTGTCACTGACCTCTCTTGCCGCCTCGTCACCGATTTTGTCTTCCACTCCCACTGCTGCTGCTTCCACCTCACACCAGCCTGCGTCCCAGCCTCGCACTGAGGCCGGGCATCCACTAGTGAGTACAGCACACGTACCACCCTTGCCTGCTATCCTGATCACCTACACCGCCCGTATTAGACAGCCCCGACCAGCTCAGCCTAGACATGTCCGTCCCTCCGCTCCACCACCCCCTGACGCCTTAGTTCAGAGCGTTCGCGCTCTTGAGGGGGGGGGGGGGTTGAGTGGACTCCGGGGCAATTTTAGGGCTTTGTCTTCCACAGTCACCGCCATGCAGCACCGCCTCGACCTACTTCCTAGCATTCACTACTGCTTGACCCAGATTCTTGAGCGACTGCCACGACCACCACCCACCCAGCAGACTGCACCACGTCCACCACCACCCCCCCCCACCTCCGCCTCAGGACGGAGATGGCGCAGCACCACCAGCTTAGGCACACCCTTGATGCCCCCGATTTTTTTTGTCGTTATGCTGCCCATTCTCTGCTTGGTCCTGTTGATTTTTGACCACCCCCCTCCCATCACTACTTTTGTCCACTTTTTGATCATATGATTCTATATCCTTTTTCCGGGAGTGAGGGAGAGTATTTTTGGTGACACACACATATCTGGATCACTCTTGTCCTTGCATGCATCACATTCACATTATATTTTTCATTTTGTTCTTTTTACTTCTTTTTATCATGCATGCATACCCACCCCCACTCCCATTACACGTCTCTCGGTGTGCCACACGTCGCACATTGAGGACACTGTGCACTTTAGCTTGGGGGAGTGAGTTCTCACGCTTTTTGCTTTTGTCACCCTTTATTTTTAGTTTCCCCATGTTTTTCCCTTTTTTTCATCACTTTTTCATTTTTTTTACCATGCATCACGTTTTTCTTATTTTTCTTGTGTGTCGCATTGTAAATAGTTTTTATTTTCGTTTATCTTTATTTCTTTCATCTTTTGCTAGAGATGACTTTTCTGTGATGATGATGACGTGGAGTTAGCTTTCTCTGTATGCATGCTATATTTGTCATGTCTTAGCTTTTATTTCTGATACCATATGCTATGATCTGCCTTGCATTTAGAGATAGTAACCCACACTTTTTTCCATATGAAAATGGATGAAATTCTATTATTAGCTAAGTCTGAATATTCATATGTATGCTATCATAGAAAACACATCAAGATTCACTCATTGAATGCTTATATCTGGAGTACCGTTTTCTTTTCCTATATCACTTCTATTTGCATGACTTGTACACTTCACTTCAGGATGATTGAATGATGTTAGCTATGATAAATCTGGATTAGTTTGCTTTTTTGAGATCGAAACTGAGTAGATTAGATTACCCTGCTGAAGTTGTCATGCACGTCCTATAGAGTGAACTGAGAGACATATTTATTTCTTTCTCCACATATCTTGAACATTAATTCTCTATTTTTAAATCATTGGTGAATCTCCCCTTAGCGATTCTAGTATTTGGCATTTCCCCCGTTACTAAATTCCTAGCTCCAAATTACCCAAAACCAAATAGAAAAAGAAAAATTCTTGTATATCCTTCTCTCTCTTTTGATTTGGGATCATTTGTGTATTATTGCTATTAAAAAAAGAGAAAAGAAAAAGATTTGAAAAAAAAGAGAGAAAAAGAAAAGAGAAAAGAAGCTCAAAACGATCCCATCTCATACCCCTTCTCTCTTTCTTCCCTCTTTTTGTTTTCATTTTTATTTTCCTTTACTTTTGGAGCATCAATAGGGATGGGGAATGTAAGTATAGTTTTGTATATGCCACCACGCTTATAGATAAGCTTGGGGGAGAGAATCCAATGATGTGTGAGAGAGTGACTACCTGACGGTGCATGACAACCTAGGCTAAGTAATATTCTATACTCGGTGAGATTGTTTTAGCTTCACGAAATCCAGAAATCTATGCCTAGCATTCACTTCATGAAATCCACGCTTTTCTATTCGTCCTACTCTATTGTGTGATATCCTCTATACTCCTCATAGAAAGCATTCAATTGAAAAGTGTGTGATCTGCGATATTGTATACCGCTTTAAATGATTCAGACGATGTTAATCTTAGAATTATTCCATTTTTCATGCTATATCGATATTCTTGGGTTTTCTATTTCTATTTGCACCATTATACTATGATATCGAAATAAAAATCTTTGACATGTGTTTTACATTCGATGCATGCTATATGAGTAAGCAAACCCCACGTCCTGAGAAAAATGATCTAGCAGCTTCCCTCTTCGCTTTCTTCTTTCTTTTTTCGTTTTATGTTTTTCCATCGTTTTCATTTTCTGAATCCACCGGGTATGCCTTTTACTTATCTTCCTCGAGGACGAGTAAGAGGTAAGCTTGTGGGATTTTGATCACTCCATATTTTACACATTTTTTCTGCATGTTTGCATGCCATTTTGATCACTCAAATCATGTTTTTCACGTTTATTCGGCAACATTGCGATACTTTTCACGATTTGTTGTTTTTGTCGTATTTCAGGAGATTTGGAGCGATTTGGAGTGATTCCGAGATACACCCACTCCGGAGTGTCACCGACGAATTCCCTGAGGGGTATTTTGAGATTGGAGAGGAGCGGAAGAAGAAAAAACATCGTAGGAGCGACGAGGAGGCAAAATTACGCAATTTGGGCATCTTCAGTATCTCACTCGGTCGAGTGAATGAGTCACTCGGTCGAGCATAGAGAGCCCGCTCGGCCGGCCAGATCGGACACGCTCCAAGTAGTATATCAGTGTGCACTCGGTCGAGCATCAGAAGCCGACTCGGCCGAGTGACGTATCCCGTCCGCCCGAGTGGCACCCAGACGACGGCCATAAAAAAGAGCCAACTTACTGTAATCCATCAGTCTGAGTAGCAGAAGCCCGACTCGGCCGAGTGGCAATTGCCGTCCGCCCGAGTGAAGATAGCCCATCGGCCGAGTGACGACAACTCACTAGGCCGAGTGACGCCCGATGTGACGACCCCCAAGACCCCAGAGTTACTGGAATCCGTCAGGGTCCCTCACTCGGCCGAGTGACCTTTGTCACTCGGCCGAGTGAGCAGCGCTGTCTGTAGCGTAAATCACGATTTTGGAGCTGCGCAGGGGCAGTTTGGTCACGAATTTTTGGGCAGTTTTGGGGGGTATTAAACCCCAGATTCTAACCTAGTTTAGAGAGGTTTTTCTATTGCTTTTGGCAGCCTTTTTAGATTAGATTTTTAGAGTTTAATTCTTGTGATTGGAGAGGAGAGAAAAGTGTTATTTTGTTGGATTCTTGGAAAGCTACATTGGTTTGTCTCCCTCTCTATTAAAAATCCTATTTTTATTGCTATTTTGAATATTGCTATGAATTCCATTGTTGTTTCTATTGATTATTCTTCCATTAGCAATATGATTTGTGAGTAGTTTTAACGTCTTAGGGCGTGGGGATGAACCATACGAGCCCAATTTCCGATTTGTGACGATTTTGTAGAACTATTGCTAGGATTGATTGGGGTTAGTTTGGGATTGATATAATACAGATAGCTAGGTGTTCATATCGATTGGGATTTGCAAGAGATTGGATCCCAATTCGATAGGAAACCCTAGAAATCTGAATTGGGTTGAAATTGAGTTTCCTTAGTATCGGTTTGCAAGAGATTGGACCGATACTAGGATTCTCGGTTGCAATTCTATACCGATACCCGTTTGCAAGAGATTGGACGGGTAGGAACTATCCCAACCTAGGTCGTAGCCTGAGTTTGCACGAGAGTGGGCTCGAGATGCGATTGAACGATGACGTTGATCCTAATGCTAGCTTGCTTAGGCTAGGGTTTGTAAGAGATTGGACCCGAGCCTAGGTTTGCTATAGACTGGCAACAACGCCAGAGCGTGAGCTAGGTTTTACATTCAGTTGCAACTAGTTCACCTGACATTCTACCCTAGCAACTGTGAAACCGATGAATCACAATGACGATATACGATGAGTAACGGGGATTCCCTATTCCCTAGGCGTCTTTATTTGATTTTATATCTCTTTTTACATTGTTTGACGATTGTGACAACATCACCGAAAGGCAATTTCCTACACTTCTGTCCATATAGCCAGGTTGTTCGGAGAAGGCACTATCAAACGTCCTCCCTGTGTTCGATACCCGCTCGCCGCTACACCGTGCGCTTGCGGTAAAACTACACGGTCGATCTTTAGGGTGTACGCCCGGGCGCGATCACTATCTTCCTAAAGCAAAATAAATACTTGCCTGAAGGTAAACCTGTAAACATATACAAGGGATGCCAACATCTATCTGTCATTACCCAAAGGCAAACTCAAAACTTTACCTGTAGGCAAACCATCCTTTCAAATATGTAGAGGTGTATTCAACATCTACCTAGAGGCAGAACCTTTAATTTTCCTTGTGCAAATTTATTTTAGCTGAATCCTAGTCCCATTATTACCCATAGGTGGACTCTTCCTTTATTCAAAGGTAAAACCCATGAACCCTACTGATACAACCATTTGGAGGTGGCACAAGAACTAGCGACCCAAGCCCACACTTGAAGCTGGAAGCCCACAAAAGGAGTTCGGCTCAACCGACGAGGCCCTTGCAAGGACTCGGAATCGGATCGACCACGACCGGGCGTGCGCTCGGTCAGCCCACGCCAGTAGGAGATAACCGCTCCCTTAAAAACACGCCTCCTTAATGACCATTAAAGATCCATTAACCCACCCCCACGACGCACTCAGGCGCCTTGAAGGAGGCGGGTCATGGGGGCGGAGAGTGGGCGACGTGGTTTGGGAGCAATCATGGGACGAACCCTATAAAGGGACTCGGGAGGCAACCAAGAAGGGGACCTGACCTTGGATACCAACGGACAGAGGTATTTTATTCAAAGACCTTGTTTTTCACTTTGCCTTCCCTCCCCTAGCTCGGTTCAAGGATATGTGTATCGGCCTCCCTGCGAGCCGTACCGGTTCCGCCGAGTATCTTTCAGATCCGTTCTGACTTAGGCATCGAAGGGGACTTGGCCAGAACCAAGGTCCGGCCCCCCTGACAAGCTCCCTCGTCTGTCCAGGTCAAGCAGATCCCAAGGCGCTGAGGCTACCCCTCAGCGCAGCACCTGATCCCTTGACCACATTGATCGTCCAACCCTCGGTCAACGATTCAGTGGTGAGAAAACACCCGTAAACATCTGGCGTCGTCTGTGGGAACGAACAAACACCCACGTTAAGCAACCACACCAGTGATGATGAGGCCGCACCTACCTCGAAGCAGAAGAGTCGTGGCGTCGACATCAGTACCGGGACCAATCAACGATCGTCTGGGGAAACCCTTAACTGCTCAACATACCACCCGTTCTGGGGGGTCGAGTGAGCTCAGGTCTAGTCCCACGAGGAAAAATAAGGGGGACTTCGGGAGCTCTCCCCCACCCCTTTATTTTTTCGGGGAAGACACAGGGGAGGCGAAGCCGCCTTACAACGGGGCGCTAGTGACCTCTGCCGTTATCAATACCGCCATCGTCAAACGGCTACTCGTCGATACCGGCAGCTCGTGCGACATCCTCTTCATGTCAACTCTTGAAAGGACGGGTTTGCAGATTAAAGACCTGGAGCCGTGTTCTGGGCTCATGGTAGGATTCACGGGTCACTCCATGCACATCGTAGGGACGATCTGCCTCCCTGTTACGATCGAGGAGCCGCCCAACTCGATTACTTTGACGATAGAGTTCGTGGCGCTAAGGATTGGATCGGCATACTATGGGATCATCGGTCGCCCGCTCCTTAACGTGGCAGGAGTTGTGGTTTCGACCCTCCATCAAGCGGTCAGGTTCCAGACCCCGGGAGGAATCGGGCAGGTCAGTGGAGACCCGGTGAAACCGAAGATCTGCTACCAGCTGAACGGCACCGGGCACGACGAGGAGCACAATAATCCGATGGACATACTCGACCAGAGGTATGGCCCAAGGCCCACTCTGGGGGAGGAACCAGAACTAATTCCTGCCACAGAAGTTGACGAAAGATTCATCTCCATCGGGTCCGAGCTAGACCCGATCTTGAGAGGGGAGTTAATCAAGTGCTTGGAGGCCAACCTGGACGTCTTCGCCTGGTCGCCGGACGATATGCCAGGTGTGGACCCCCCGAGTGATCATCCACCAGCTGAACACCGACCCCAATTTCAAGTCAGTCAGGCAGAAGAAGAGGAACCTAGGTGGTGAAAAGAGGAGGGCTGCGTCCGAAGAAGTAGGGCACCTACTTGACGCCGGATTCATCCGATAGGTCTGGTACCCGAAGTGGCTATCCAACGTGGTGATGGTGAAGAAGCCCAGCGGCAAATGGCGGATGTGTGTGGTCTTCAGCGATCTCAATACGGCCTGTCCCAAGGATAGCTACCCCTTACCTTGCATTGACCATCTCGTGGACAAGGCTACGAGATGCTCAGCTTCATGGATGCCTACTCCAGGTACAACCAGGTCCAAATGGATCCTCAGGACGAAGAGAAAACATCATTCACCACTGACCGAGGGACCTTCTGCTACAAGAAGATGCCGTTTGGCTTGAAGAACGCATGGGCGACCTACCAAAGGATGGTCAATAGGGTGTTCGATTCTCAGATAGGGAGGAACCTTGAAGTTTACGTGGGCGACATGCTGGTCAAGTCCAGGGACCCAGCTGACCACATCACGGACCTCCGGGAGACTTTCGAGCGGCTACGGAAACACAACATCAGGCTCAACCCAACAAAGTGCATGTTTGGTGTGAGATCCGGCAAGTTTCTGGGGTTCATGATCACCAATCTAGGCATCGAGGCGAACCCCGACAAGATCGAGGCTTTAGTTAATATGCGGGAGCTGATGACGATCAAGGAGCTGCAAAGGCTTAATGGGCGGATCGCCACCTTGGGGCGTTTCCTATCCAAGTCAGCGGAGAGATCCATTCCTTTCTTCAGGACCCTAAGGAAAGCTCTCGCCGAGCCCACTGATAAGAGGGCGGCCATGCTGTAGGATGAGAGCTGCGTCCGAGCATTCGCTGACCTAAAGGAGTACCTCTGTAGCCCATCGCTTCTCTCCAAGCACAGGGAAGGGGAACCACTGAGCCTCTACTTGGCCTGCACATGGGAGGCGGTGAGCTCGGTGCTGATCAAAGAATACAATGGGATACAGAGGCCAGTGTACTACACCAGCCGAGTCCTGAGGGACGCGAAGGGGTGGTATACCCCCATGGAGAAGCTCGCCTATGCTCTGGTACTCTCAGCAAGGAGGCTCCGACCCTACTTCCAAGCTCACACGATCCTTGTCCTACCCGATTTCCAGATCGAGCAGAACCTCAAGAGGTTCGATCGGATGGGGCGGATGCTGAATTGGGGGGTAGAACTGAGCGAGTTCGACCTCCGATTTAAACCACAGGCGGCCATCAAAGGACAAGCCCTGGCAGACTTCATCGCCCGAGTGCACTGTGAACGGAGGAAGCCCCCAGAGGAGACGGTCCCAACTGTGGTAATTCCTCAACCTTTGTCTTTCCTTTCGACTGACATCGCTCTTACTTGTCGCCCAGGCAAACAGGACACATGGGTGATCCATGTGGACAGATCAGCCACCCAGGTGGGGAACGGGGCCGGCATCATTATCTGATCACCCGACAGAGACATCATCGAGTATGCACTCCGATTCGGTTTTCTGGCCACCAATAACGTGGCTGAGTACGAGGCCGCTATAAATGGACTGATGCTGGCCCGAGCACTCGGAGCGGAATCTGTACGCTTCCTCAGCGATTCCAAGCTCATCATCCACCAGCTACAGGGAGACTACGAGGCGTACGAAGAGGCAATGCAGCATTATCTAGCCTCAGCCAAGACCGAGTTGTCCAAATTCAAACACGCAGAGACTTTTCATTTACCGCGATCGGAGAATGCCCGAGCAGACGCTCTGTCAAAGATGGCCTCCTCCTCCCCTGCAGAATTGGGTCGGGCCATATACGTGGAGAACTTTTTGTTGGATATGGAAGACGTTTGTACACCCTTGTGGGGGATGTACGAGGGAATACGGACCTCGAACGTCGCGCACATGAAGTCATGTGCAAAGGGAATCTGTTCCCTTGCGGAGAGGATCTCTGTATGAGCGGGAAAGTCGCATTATATATGCATAAGTGCATGCGACATATGTCTAATAAAGGGGGAATATCTTAAGCTTATGTTGTACCATGCATATGGTACAACTTAAGCTTATAATGTGCCATGTATCATGGTACACCTTAATTAAGTTGTTCCAAAGGAACAACTTACCCTAAAATAACTACCTTGGGGGCTATAAATAAGACCCAAGGGTAGCCATTTTCCTTACACATTTTGCATGAAATTCATGCATGCATCTTCTTCATAGCGAAGCTCTGCAGAAATATTTCCTCTCCCTCCATCCAAGTTCTTAATCTAAAATAGAGATTTAGATTGTGGATTAGTAGCCCTACTCCGTTCGTGAGTAGACTCGATCCGTCGTGGCGAATCCGAAGGCGAAGTTCGCAGACTACCGTGCCGCGTACGCAAGCGTAAGTCTAAACTTCATATTATCGATCCTAACTCTATTTGGACAGGATCCTACATTGGTATCAGAGCATATGGGTTCGCCCCGGTCAATCCACCGCCCCGTCGAAACTACGAACGAGTCGTTGTCTTTTTCACGAATGGGTCTCCTACTATTACGGATATAGTAGGAACGCTTCGTGACGGAGAGAACGCAGCGGTTGTTCTTTTCACGTTAGGGTCTTCTATCATTACGGATATGGTAGGAACTCTCCGTGACGGGAAGAACCGACCGTTCACGTAGTACGTTATTCATTTTTGGCACACGGCCATTAAGAGATAACTAATTTCTTCGACGAACGGGTGCTTCATCGAGGAAGGTGATGGAAGTTATTTCCATCGGGTAAGAGGAAAATTTGGTGCATGTGCACCATGGCCAAATGGGCCATGAAGGCCGTGCACCCCCCTCTCCTCATGCGGAGGGGGTTGGCTACGGCCAATAACCACAGGCGACCACCCCATCAAGGGGGTGGAGTGCATGCGGCCACCCCATCAAAGGGGGGAGACCGGCCATGGCTAAAGGGCCATGGCCGGGCAAGGCTAATAGGCCATGGCCGGGCCATGGCCGGCCGGCCCTGGCCGCAGCCTGGCCAGGCCAGGCCAGGGCCGGCCCTGGCCGGCCACGGCCAGGGCCAGGGCCGGCCCTGGCCGGCCACGGCCAGGGCCAGGGCCAGGCCGCCCTGGCCGGGCCAGGGCAGGGGCCCTGGCCCCCGGCCAGGGCCAGGCCGCCCTGGCCGAGGCCAGGGCAGAGGCCCTGGCCCCGGCCAGGGGCCCTGGCCCCGGCCAGGGGCCCTGGCCCCGGCCAGGGGCCTGGCCACCCTGGCAGAGGCCAGGGCAACGCCCTGGCCTCAGGCCAGGGCCTGGCCGAGGCCAGGGCAGGGGCCCTGGCCCCGGCCAGGGGCCAGGCCGCCCTGGCAGAGGCCAGGGCAGCGCCCTGGCCACTGCCAGGGCCCGGCCGGCCCTGGTAGTGGCCAGGGCCGGCGCCCTGGCTTCTGCCAGGGCCTGGCCGGCCCTGGCAGAGGCCAGGGCCTGGCCGGCCAGCCCTGGCCGAGGGGGCCAGGGCCCCTGGCCGGCCAGGGCCCCTGGCCGGCCAGGGCAGAGGCCCTGGCCGGCCTTTGGCCAAGTTCCGGCCAGGGCAGAGGCCCTGGCCGGGAAGAAGATGCAGTCCGGAAAATTGGTCGACCAATTTTGTGTTTTTGGTCGACCAATCTGGCAGAAGGTCTGGGTCGACTGCAAATTTGTCAACTGACCCATACGGGGTGACAAAAGGCATTGGTCAAACTCGAATGTGTCGATTAGCCCATACGGGGCTAACCACAGTGCCAACTAGTTCATACGGGACTAACGTTTTAATGAAGTTTTTCATTGGGCTCTACTCCTTGAAGATTAGCCATAGTGCTCTACTTCATGCGAGATTAGCCAAGTCATTGTGCTCTACTCTTCGGAGATTAGCCAATGTACTTATGAAATTGTGCTCTACTCCTTGAAGATTAGCCGTAATGCTCTACTTCATGCGAGATTAGCCAAGTCATTGTGCTCTACTCTTCGGAGATTAGCCAATGTACTTATGACGTTGTGCTCTACTCTACGGAGATTAGCCAATGTATTTTCGTTTTGAAAAATACGTTTTTCAAAAACGCTTTTTCGCTGCTAAGTACTATAAGAGTACTAACATTTGATAAAGTGAGGGAGAAATATTGAAAGTTACTCTAGATAGTGATTGGAAACATAGTGACCTTTCCGATTCTAGAGTAACATCTTCAATATTTTTCGAAAGTAACTTATCAAATACTCATTTTCCGCTGCTAGTACTATAAGAGTACTATTGTTTGATAAGTGATGGGGGAATATTGAAAGTTGTTCTAGATGGTGATTGGAATCATAGAGACCTTTTCGATTCTAGAACAACACCTTCAATATTTTTCGAAAGTAACTTATCAAATATAATATAATTCCAAGTGGGATTTGAATTTTAGAACTATCCAAATGGGATATTCTATTATCATTTCAAGTGGGAGTTATATTTTGAGAATTTTTTATGCAATGTTTTTGATCGAACCTTCGTTTTTTGTCTTTTTGCAGCATTTTAAAAGTAAAATGTCTTCCGCTTCAAAGAATATCGTCGCTGAGTTAAACAAAGGTGAAAAACTCAACGGCGATAATTACAAACTTTGGTCCATTAAGATACAATACGTTTTAGAGGAGCAAGAAGTGCTCGAAACTCTAAAGAACGTAATGATTGAACCCGAGTTGGGCACTACGGCCCAACACTGAAGAGACAAGGAAGCTTTTGATGCTTGGTCTCGGAAGAATAAGATAGCGCGCATTACGTTATTAAGCAGTATGGCTGATGACATAATGTGCATCTTCCGAAAACATGACCTAGCCATGGACATATGGTCCAAGCTAGAGGAGAAGTTCGGTGGCACATCGGTGTCCAAACTTCGCGCCTTAACTATAAAGTTCGATACATATAAGAAACGTCCAGATCATTCCATAGGGAAACATCTGCGACATATGGCGAACCTTATCTCGGAGTTAAAGGACGCAGGTCATGTGCTCACAGATGAGCAACAAATCCAAGCAGTCATACGTTCCCTACCAAATGGGTGGGATCAGATGAAGATGCATCTCACTCATAATGAGAGCATCAAGACCTTCAACGATGTTTCCAAGCACCTCGAATTAGAGGAAGAGCGGCTTGCGGCTGCCAAGCCAGGTGCAGAAGTGCACATGGTTGCTAGTTCCTCACACGGGGGAAAGAAACGTAAAGATCGTTCGAAGTCTTCTAATGTAATAAACAACCTGAGTCTACCAAGGAACCCAAACATAAGGGTGGACACAAGAAATGGCACAAGAAGAAAGACTTGAAAAGGATCAAGTGCTTCAAGTGCAACAAGCTCGGTCACTATGCTCGTTCATGTACGAGTGGAAGTGACGAGGTAACTTGTAATACTAGTTACATATGTGTTTCTAGTTCACTATTTCTTGTGGAATCTAATCCATTTTGGGATAATTGATTCAGGTGCCACCGACCACATAGCAAAGGACAGACGGTCCTTCGTGGAGTATCACCGGATACTCAAGGAATGAATTGGATCAATGTAGGAAACAACACACGTGTTGAAGTGAAAGGCGTTGGGACTCGCAAGCTTGTCTTGGACAACGGCCGCACTATCCTACTTCATGATGTTCTCTTCATTCCATATATTCAAAGGAATATTAAAATTGTGGTCAATTTATTGGGTCTTGGTTAATGGTTGGTTCCTTCATGTTTGTAATATGGACCTATTTTTTTGTAATAATTCCTTTATTGGTTCTGGGTTATGTATTTAAAGGATTCATTGTAATAAGTACAATGTATGATTTCTCATTTCCTTATGACAAATTCTTTGACTAATGAGTCTAATATAATTTGTTGGCACTCAAGGCTTGGTCATATTGGACCAACGCGTATGGATAGACTTGCCAAACGTGGCCTTCTATCCAATATTTCAAAGGTTGAAATGTCGACCTGCGAACATTGCCTTGAAAGGAAATCTTGTCGCAAGCCGTTTGGAACCGGCACAAGGGCCAAGGTTCCATTACCGCTTATCCATTCGGACATATGTGGTCCGATGAATGTCAAGACAAGACGCGGGAGGTCCTATTTCATCACTTTTAATTGATGATTTCACCCGATTCGGTCATATCTATTTGATATCCCACAAAAGTGAAAGCACTAAACCTGCTTTAAAAACTATATGAGTTTAGTGGAGAATCAATTAGATCGCAAGATTAAGGTCATGCGAACCGATAGGGGCGGTGAATATCAATCAACAAGTTTAAAGGAACTTTGTGATGAAAAAGGCATAGTACATCAGGTAACTATACCTTATACTCCTCAACAAATTGGTGTTGCAGAAAGGAGGTATAGGACTTAAATGAAAAATGGTCTGTTCAATGATGGCGCAAGCTAACTTGCCAATCACCTTCTGGGGTGATGCATTATTGACAACCGTTTTCATTTTAAACCACGTACCCTCGAAATCAGTTAGCTCCACTCCTTATGAGTTGTGGAACCAAAGGTCTCCTAACTTAAACATTTTACCTTGAGTTTGTGCATTCAACGCACATATTTCCTCCCATAAGTATGGCAAACTTGGGCCATGGGGAAGGAAATGTATCTTTAAACGATACGCATTAAACTCCAAAGGTTATGTTTTTGTTAGTCAGGAAGACAATGGTGTGCTAATTGAGTTTGAGTCGAGGGATGTCACTTTCTTGGAAAACGAGTTTCCAAGACAGGGCGAGATAAGTCAGGACTTATCTCTATTTGAGATTTGTGATCAAGAAGGATTACCTCATTCGAGTGGGAGAATTCTTGGTGAAAACGAAAATACTTTTTCAACCTTCACCAATGGATTATACGAATGACGATTATCCTATTCCATACGGGAATAATGATCCAAGAGGGAGCAATTCTAACAACATTTCAAGTGGGAGTGATATTAGAATTGATCTAAATTCAAGTCAACAAGGACTTGAAGAATCTCAAATATGCCGAATCATGCCCTGCAAATGACAAATGGATGGAAGCGATAAAGGAGGAATTGAAATCCATGAAAGTTAACCAAGTCTGGGACTTAGTTAACTCACCCAGAGGACATAGAGCAATTGGGAACAAATGGGTTCTCGAGATCAAACATAAGGCTGATGGCTCTATAGATAGATATAAAGCTCGCCTTGTCGCGAAAGGTTTTACGCAACAGGAAGGGATAGACTACAAAGAAAACTTCTCACCTGTTGTGCGTTTTACCTTGATTCGCAATGGTAGCTTGCTTATACCTCGAATTACATCAGATGGATGTAAAGACTGCCTTTCTCAATGGAGAATTGGGCGAGGAGATCTATATGGAACAACCAACAGGGTTTGTAAAAGAAGGAAACAAACATAAGGTTTGTAAACTTCGTAAGTCCATATATGGTCTTAAATAATCCTCGAGGCAATGGTATATACGATTTCAAGAAGTTGTCTTATCAAATGGATTTTTTCCATGCTTGATGAAGATAACTGAGTATATATCAAGAGGATTAAAAGCAAGTATATTATCATGTATCTATATGTAGATAACATTTTAATAGCCAGAAATGACAAGGGCTTTGTAATGAGTATCAAGGCTTGGCTTTCATCAATATCTTAGATGAAAGGCATAGGAAAAGCCGCATATATCCTTGGAGTTAAGATTTCAAGGAGTCGTTCGAAGAAACTTCTTTCTCTTTCACAGGAGACTTATATAAAGAAGGTTCTAGAATGATTTAATATGCAGGACTGCAAGTCCATTGATATTCATATAAGCATATGCGATAATTTATATCTGGAATCATGTCCAAAGAACCAAAAGGAAAAGGAAATTATGGAAAAAGTTCCATATTCCAGTGCAGTTGATAGTCTTATGTACACTATGGTGTGTACGAGACTGGACATCTGTTTTGCCGTTGGAAATGGTAAACTGTTACCAATCCAACCCAGGGCAAGAACACTGGAAAGCGGTTAAGAGGATAATGCAGTATCTTAAAGGAACTGCAGATTTGCAAAAGACTATGATAAAACCAAGAAGGTAGACATAAGGTACATATCTACGCATGAGATGATAGAGGATCAACTTACGAAAGCGATCCCCAGAAATGTGTTTTATAAACACTTATCATCTCAAGGATTGCGTATGGGCTGAGTTGTACCAAATATATATTCC
The DNA here is from genome assembly GCA_030789695.1 of Scilla litardierei. NCBI lineage: Eukaryota > Viridiplantae > Streptophyta > Magnoliopsida > Asparagales > Asparagaceae > Scilla > Scilla litardierei. The sequence continues at coordinate 46,966,272 of CM061131.1, forward strand.
CATGTCTAAGAAATGATCAAAATTAATAAAAGAATAAGTTCTTTTTCCAACATTGCATATGAATTTCTTAAGAAATGTTTGTGTACATTTTTGAAATCTCAGCTGAATTGTGTGTATGTCGGACAGATTAAGGTTGGCTCTCTCACATGAGCAACCGCCTTATCTTATCAGATGGATAAGATAGAGATGAGACTAGTTTAAAGTCAAAATCATTAGACGAATGATTTAGAGTCATGACTTTAACAAGATAGTCGAATGAAAGATCTGCATCATATGGATGTTTACAAAAGATCTGAGATCTGTATCACAAGGATATAAAGATCTCATTGGATTTTTTAATCCTATCTGTCTTATGCAGGATGAGAGTCCGGGAATATTTCCTGAGTAGTAAGGGGACTCAAAAGATAGGCACTGTGGTGTCTGATCTTTCATCCGTACAACATCATTAAGACATACTCTCCCTGGGAAAGGAGTGATGTTGTAATACGTGTTCATACCACGTATGCATTTCGACCACTGAGTTAGTAGCAATAGTGTTTGCTATTATGTGAGACTCAAAGGCCATACGGGTCTTAACTCTTACCCTCAAGGACTCCAATTGGTTCCTTTAGATTTGACGAGATGATCGCTATCTTAGCGTGTTACTAATGGGCTATGGTAATTCGGCTCGGCGGGGCACGTTAGAAAAGCGAATCAAGTCAAGATCATAAGGTTCGCAAGAAGAGGAAGATTGATTTCATATTTGCATTTGGACTTTAATGATTCAAAGCTGGCCAGCCAATTGTAATCCAGATGGGATTCAATTGTTGAATATAAAGTACAAGAAATGTGAAGAAATAATCTAGGGTAAAGCATGCGTTGAACTACTCAACTTTGCACCTTCGAGGTCGTTGTGTATCTCTAACAAGTGCACAACAACAGACTCTACGCGCATGACGGTCGCACGGTCTATTTCTCGGTATGATAGATGAAAGAACTAAGGGAAAGACGTTCTCTTACAATCCCCTCAAGTGTGAGTGGGAGATGTTGGATATGGAAGACGTTTGTACACCCTTGTGGGGGATGTACGAGGGAATACGGACCTCGAACGTCGCGCACACGAAGTCATGTGCAAAGGGAATCTGTTCCCTTGCGGAGAGGATCTCTGTATGAGCGGGAAAGTCGCATTATATATGCATAAGTGCATGCGACATATGGCTAATAAAGGGGGAATATCTTAAGCTTATGTTGTACCATACATATGGTACAACTTAAGCTTATAATGTGCCATGTATCATGGTACACCTTAATTAAGTTGTTCCAAAGGAACAACTTACCCTAAAATAACTACCTTGGGGGCTATAAATAAGACCCAAGGGTAGCCATTTTCCTTACACATTTTGCATGAAATTCATGCATGCATCTTCTTCATAGCGAAGCTCTGCAGAAATATTTCCTCTCCCTCCATCCAAGTTCTTAATCTAAAATAGAGATTTAGATTGTGGATTAGTAGCCCTACTCCGTTCGTGAGTAGACTCGATCCGTCATGGCGAATCCGAAGGCGAAGTTCGTAGACTACCGTGCCGCGTACGCAAGCGTAAGTCTAAACTTCATATTATCGATCCTAACTCTATTTGGACAGGATCCTACACTTTTTGGCTCCTAGCACGGAGGTGAAGGAAGTGATGGCCATTGACCAGGAGCCAACGTGGTTGGATCCAATCGTTTGGTATCTCACCAGTGGAGAAGTCCCATCAGACTTGGACGAGCGCAGATCGTTGGAGCGAAAGGAACTCCGGTACGTACTCCATGAGGGAGAGCTATACAGGAGGCGTTGGACAAAGACAGACATCCTCCCTTACCTGAAGTGCCTCGAGCCGTAGGAGGCTGACTACGTCATCTGGAAGGTACACGAGGGGATCTGCGGAAATCACTATAGAGGCAAGGCGGTCGCCCAGAAAATCCTGAGGCAATGGTACTACAGGCCGACCTTAACCAACGACGCCACCAGGTACATCCAAATGTGTCAGGAATGTCAGAAATTCGCCAAGCTTTGCTCATCACCCCCATCAGAGCTCGTTCCGATAATCAGCCCCGTCCCCTTCGCGAAGTGGGGTCTGGACATCCTCGGACCCTTCACTTCTGGGAGGGGGCAGAGGAGATACCTGGTTGTTGCGGTGGATTATTTCACCAAGTGGATTGAGGCGAAGCCGCTAGCTTCCATAACCTGGAAGAAGGCGAAGAGCTTTGTGTGGAACTTCATCATCTCCAGATTCGGAATTATCCGATTCATCGTCACAGACAACGGGAAACAGTTCGACTTTGCATGGTTCAAAGACTTCTGCACAGACTGGAAGATCAAGCTCTTGTTCGCCTCAGTGGCACACCCCCAGACCAATGGGATGGCCGAAGCCGCCAACAAATGCATCATCGAACCGCTCTGCAAGAAAGTGACGGAAGCGAAAGGGAGGTGGCCGGATGAACTCCCGGGGATACTCTGGTCATATCGAACAACCCACAAGCAGGCCACGGGCGAAACCCCTTTCATGCTCGCCTACGACGTCGAAGCGGTGGTGCCCGTGGAAGTGGACGAGGAGTCTCTTCGCCTCAAGAATTTCGATGAAGAGAAGAACTCGGAGGGCCTGGAGCTCTGTCTGGAGCTAATGGACGAGCGACGGGACCGGGCCTTGGCCACTATCGTCCGACAAAAACCAAAGGTGACCCGTTATTACAAGTCCCGGGTTTGGGAAGGAAGCTTCCACAAGGGGGATCTGGTCCTCAGAAAGGCAATCTTCAACCCAGAGGTCACCCGCAAAGGGAAGCTTGCAACTAAATAGAAAGGGCCCTACAAGGTCATCGAGGTCCTCGACCCCGCGACCTACCGGCTCGCCAATCCGGGAGAGAAGATCCTGACTCACACTTGGAACACCGAGCACCTGCGCAAGTACTATCAGTGAGGTCGACCATGAATGTATCTTCCCCCTCCCCCTATCTGAACAAATGTATTGAAAAGAGAAAGCATCCACGAATGAAGAACTCTTTCCACCTCTGATCGCTTTATGGACCTGACCGGGGGGGGGGGGGGGGGCAAACCCTACTAGCTGGACACCTCGTTGTCCAATCGCAAGGCTCAGAGGCGAGTCCCCCAACGGGCCAGCCATGCGACCGACTGGAAGGATGGGGCAACCCCCCTAACCAATCAGTCATTGGATCGACCATAAGGCTAGGGGCAACTCCCCTAGCGGGTCGATCTGTCGTTCAGTCATAAGACTGGGGTAGCTCCCCCAACAGGATGATTGACATAAACCGACCGACCGTAAGGCTGGGGGCAGCTCCCCCAGCGGGCCGGTCAAACTGACCGACCGTAAGGCTGGGGCAGCTCCCCAGCTGGCCGGTCACCGGGCCGACCGTGAGACTAGGGGCAACTCCCTCAGTGAACTGGCACATCGATCAGTTGTTAGACTGAGGGTTGCTCCCCCAGTGGACTGATCGACCCGACAGACCGTAAGGCTGGGGGCAACTGTAACGGCCAGTTTTCATCAACACAACTATTTATGTGTTTAACCTATTTTCAAATTTTTTTAAAACTATTTTAGAATGATTCGTCGGGAGTTTTATGATTCCAAAAAGTTCTTATAAAAATATTTTGAAGTATCAAACTAGTTATGGAGTATTTTAGTAAGTTCGGGTTTCATCAAATACCTCTGAATAATCTGATAAAAATTCATTTTCAAATATTACCATTTTGGCTTAATAAATTAATTTTCTATACAAATATCATCAAAACGTTTTCAAACTTTTACAGTAACATCCTATGATCATTTAGGGCTCTCCACATTAATTTCGTAATTTTCTGAAGTCAAATCAATAGAGAACCCGCAAACCTGATTCCTAAACATTTTGGCCTAAAACTAGTATCCCCGTAGCCCAAATCCTGAAATGGATCTCGTATTTGCGATCCTCGCGACGATACAATCCCGAGGGTATGTTTTCGTAATTTTTCGGACACGTTTACTAGTAGGGGAAAAATCGTAATTTTGTATTTTTGACATTATCTACTAGTTACGTTTTAACCTTTTCCTTAACCCTAATTATTTTAACTAAGCCAATTAGGAGCCCATGTGTTTCATACCAATATAATTTATATGGTTAGTCAATACTAACCACCTACTAACACTTATTATCTACCTAATGCCACTAAAACCATTGACTAAATATTAATTACAACTAATACTTTATTAACATATATAAACCCCCAATCCTTCTCTCCCGTTGGAAAAACACAACCCAGGCCATTTTCTCTCTCTCCTAGTTTTTATTCACGCAAAACCCGAACCCATCTTCCTCACTCAGCTAACCCTAACCCTAAACTCACGCACACTCTAACCCTATATATCTCTCTCTCTCCCAGGCCAAACTCTCTCCCCCATCTCTCATTGCACAGCTTACATCCACGCGCACAATCACTCTCTCTCTCTCTCTCTCTTGTTAAACCTTATCTCTCTCCCTCTCAAACTCACGCACGCAAGCTCCCTCCGACGGCGACGCCCGAGCACCCACCACCGTGGCTCCCCTCTCCTCCACGCTTTGACCCAAGCCCGAACCCAATTTCCGTCGACCCATGCTCATGCCCACCGCCGTCGTTGACGAGAGGCCACCGCCGCTGCCCCAAGCTCCCTCCGAGCTCGAGTCGCCAACGCTACAGCTCTCCCCGCAGCACCTCAGCCCAGGCGACGCTCCGAATGCCCCCTGCGACGTCCTCCGACGTCGACTGAAGCTCCCCGCTCTGCCAGCCGCTTCCGTAACTCCGAGCGCCCCTCGCCATTCCCACCGGAGACCACCGCGCTCTCGCTTCGCTCCACCGCTAAGCAACCAGACGAACGAGGCTCCGATCACTCTAGGCGACGCTTTCCCCCATGTCTGCCTCGTTGCCTCAGCAGCCACCCGCCGTCGCTCGACCTCCTCTCAATCTCACCACCTCCCACACCGTCAACCTTCGCTCGATCCGCCCTCCTAGCTGCCGACTGAAGTGTCGCCGCCGTCAGCCTGCCTCGACGCCGCCCCGCCTCCGACGGAGGAAACCCCACATGCACGAACATAAGGACGGGAGAGAGGGGTAAGATGATATACTGGATTTTTTTAAACAAAATATGTATAAACGTATTTTTAACGAATTTTAATAATTATAAAATATGAGTTATTTGATAAAAAATTAATAATAAATAATATAGAGACCAGAAAAATACGAGACCAACTCCAGAAAATCAGAAACGACATTCTGAACCCAATGGTACTGGTTTCATCTCATTCTGACGCTTAGTTTTTCCAGGATTAATTTTTAAGCCTAAAAGTTAAATGTGTTATTTTCGTTCAAAAATCAATAACTTGTTATTTTTACGTACTTTGATACGTGATAAAAATATATGTTATAGTACTCTCCGAGACGGTCATTTTGACAGCTCATTTGTAACTTTCCGATACAGATTGCATCCAGAATAAATTGTTGAATAATTACGGTACTAATTGAAAAATAGTTTTTAAAATTTTTTTTGCGCTTTTAAAATTATAAAAATTACTATAAGATTTAGAAAATTATTTTCTCGTACGATAAAATTATTTTCATCATATCTAGCCTATATAAAAATTTAGAAAGCTCTTTGACAACATTTCAATCGGTTTAAAAATCAAAACGATCAAATTAATTAGATAGAACATAGGGTAGCCTGTAACTAATGACTTCTTGTGTTTACAGGTACCAATTATCGTGCACCAGCATCTTTAGAAGCTCTAGCTCCAACCTCGTCTTACTAAGACAATCTCGATAGCGTAAGTCACTTTAATTCTAACTTTAGAAATTTAGCCAGTGTACTCGTATGAACTTAGGACATGACATCTAGTCTCAGAACAGTTATGAACCAGAACAGATGACTAGAGACCTAACTAAATAGGAAATGAATCAACTGTAGAGAAATTTTGACTTGAACGTACGACATCGCTAACTTTCAACTTAGATGGTCGTAGTACTCGACCATCTACTTGGGTAAACTGTGTACTAATTGAAAACTGCATGCTCGAAGCATGGATCGGGTGTAAGTCACAATTAATTCTAAAAATTGAGATACTGTACTTTATGGAATTACCGCATGCTCGAAGCATGGATCGGCATCATAGTTGTTGGACTTCAAGCATTGGTTAGGACTGACATTCTCTGTTGAGGTTTCTGCCTTGACTTTTCAGCAAGTAAATACCATAAATATGTAAGGATCGCCTTACCCTTGCAATACTAACAACAACACACTAGAGGGTGGTGAATAGTGTAACGGTAATAAATTGTCCAATTAAAATTAAACTTGCAAATACGGAATAATAAATGCAAGAGGAATTTATCGACACAATCAATCCAAACCCAAACACAAAAATATACCATGGTTCCCCAAACTTGGGTACGTCCAGCCACACCAAATATTCACTATATTCCCACAAAGAGAAGTGAATACAAATCCCACAAAGAGATACCTCACCAAGAGGATTTTGTCCTACACAAGGACCCAACCAACCCTACACAGGGGTCAAACTCCCACCTAGAGAATTACCAACTCCCACTCAGAGAATTAGGGTTAGCCCTACACCAGAACACCAAACTCCCACAAAGAGAGTTATTCCCACTAAGAGAATATCCTATTCCCACTAAGAGAAATTCTCCCACAAAGAGAGAGACTAATTCACATAAAGAGAATTAGTGTTACAAGAAAACACCAAGTAAAATAAATACTCTTACCTATGCATTGAGATGCTTACTCATAGATGAATGTAAGGCATGGAAGAGGATCTTCAAGTGTTGAGATTTGCTTGAAATCACTTGGATGATTTCCCTTGAGCTAGACTTCAATGCATGAAGAGGAATGTGAGCTCAAGAAGGGAAATGCGAGAGTTTGAGAGTGGCTTAATCAATCTCTAATGATTTTCAATAGCATAAAGAAGTTCCTATGAACTCAGCCCTCTCATATATATAAGAACCCTATATCAACCCTCAAAACCCAAGGAAACAACTAAAAACAAAAAGCTGCAACGGCTAGTTTCTGGGCAGAAACGTCACTGACAGTCGACTGATGAACACATGACAGTCGACTGTCCAACAATCTGAGCCTCGACAGTCGACTGATGAAGATGATACAGTCGACTATGGACATGACATGCGCCTGTAAAACCTTCAGCAGGCAACTGCGGCAGGGGATGTAATAAAACAGAGAGTTGCACTCTTTCTCCCAAAAAGCATACAGGCGACTGATGACAAGAATACAGTCGAGTGTAAAATAGACAGACGACTGTAAAACCTTAATCAGTCGACTGCTGCAGGAGATGGAGAAAAACAGAAAGAGGCAGTATTTGCACTTACGCCTTTCAGACGACTGTTGACCATTCCACAGGCGACTGTAAATATACATGCGACTGTAAATTGATATCAGTCGACTGATGCGAAAAGCTCAAGTAGAGTCAATAGAAATGTTGACTTGAGCAGTGCATCACAGTCGACTGTAGAAGGCTCGACAGTCGACTGGAAATCATCTTGGTGGAGCTAGGGTTTGGTGCTTGCTTCTTCCTCAAAATCCTTCTTGCCCTAAAATCAGTAAGTTTTACTCAAGGCATAGGGTTTTGTGGTAAGTGTTTATTGTTTCATTTAAATTGATATTTCAGTTTTATCTCTCGGTTGTGAGAGAAGTTTGTGATCCCGGTTTGTGGGAGTCACATTTCGTTTTGTGTATGATTTGATCTTGTAGTAGTTTCTACAAGAATTTCATAGTGCAAAACTTGGGTTAGAGTATTCTAACTCAAGTAGCCGGAGGGGATCCGGGTGTTTGGGACGTAGGATCATCGGGAACAAGTCGGGGAGACTTGGGTGGATCCGAACCCGTTACATCGCTTGTTTGCATTGTCTTTTATTGTTGTCATATTTTCATTCCGTATTGTTGGTTGAGTTTTCACAATAATTAGGAATAATTATCTTGATTATTTTAAAGTATTATTCACCACCCTCTAGTACTTGTGCAGTAGCTATCAGGGCATTACATTTGGTATCAGAGCCAAGTTAATAGCTATGTCTACCAACGACAACAAGACTGTTCGTCCACCTTCAGACTATAGCACCTTCAAGAACAGTTAAGGATCTTCTTCGGTGATGGAAGGACACTCCTCAACTAGGCCTCCTTACTTCAACGGTGCCAATTATGGGTACTGGAAATGCTGGATGGAAATGTTCCTCCGGAGCACTTCACTATGGAGAGCTACGTTGACGGAGTATGTCGAGCCCGCCAAACAAGACTTCGATAAGTGGACTACCGCGTAGGTAAACAATGCCAAGGCAATGAATGCCTTGCAATGTGCGTTGGAGCCCGAAGACTTCAACAAGATATGCACATGTAAGAGTGCATATCAAATCTGGAACTCACTCCTCATCTTGCATGAAGGAACGAGTAGGGTAAGAGACTCCAAACTCACTGTTGTAAATAAAGAATTCGAATTATTTCACATGCAACAGGGTGAGAAGATGAAGGAGTACTATGCTCGCTTCGTTGACATTACCAATGAGTTGGAGGCTCTTGGAAAGACTTACACCCAAAAGGAGAAAGTCTCAAATATTATTGGCGGACTTCCTTCTTGTTGGGAAAAGCGTACCTTCGCCATCGAGGAAGGTAACGATATGAATAAGTATACTGTCATACAACTAATGGGTACCTTGATGTCCTATGGGGTACGCAAGGACAGTAAAATAAAGATGCATGACAAGATGAAATCGTACTTGAAGCAAGACGAGCCGAAGAAAAAGGCGATTGCGTTCAAGGCCGCTCCATCTACATCTACCGATGATGAAGAATCGGAAGACGAGTTGGACTTAGAATCCATTGCCCTTATGGCAAAGAAGTTCAACCGATTCTTCCGGAAAGGTAACTTCAAGAACAAATCTAAATTTAGTTCTACTAACGCCTCCGCTCCTTTGTGTTTTAAATGCAACAAGCCAGGACACATCAAAGCGGATTGTCCTCAAAACAAACAAAAGGAGAAATGGAAGGCGCCAAAGTTCGACAAGTCTGGAAAGTACAAGAAAGGGTACAAGAAAGTACTTGTCGGCACATTCACCGACTCCGACAAGGACTCCTCAAGTGGAGAGTCGGACGATGACCAAGTGGAGCAAGCACACATGTGCTTCATGGCTAGAGAGGAACATGATCAAGAGTCCTCCTCCGATGAAATCGAGGATGAAGGCGATGAGGTAACGATGGATGACCTTAGATTAGCTAACGAGCAAATTTGGTCTAAGTATTCTAAATTGGTAAATAGATATACTAAGATTAAAGATGAGCTAACTAGTCTCCAAATCTCACCTAAGCCTATCATCATCAACAACGACACCGTTGTTGAAGGCTTGAGAAATGAGATTGTAAATCTCAAATCTCAACTTGAGCATGTTCACATTGAGAATTTGGATGAACGCGAGATAGCGGATTTGATTTCTCGAAACTCAACTTTGAGTATTGAGAATGAGAATCTCAAGTCTCATGTTTGTGTACTCACAACTCAAGTGTCCACTTTGGATACTTCTATACTTTCTCTCACCGAGAAGTATGAGTCCACATTAGGTCGAATTGATAAATTCAACAAAGGCAAGGACTATTTGGATAATATTCTGAATGACTTACTTCCGGCCAATCATCGTATTGGCTTGGGGTATAAAAAGGAAAATTCATCCAAATCTTCCACCACCTTTGTAAGGCCATCTTCCGAAGCTTCAACTAGTGGGAGTAAACACCCCATGGGTAGTTCATCTACCAATGGTGCTTCCACTAGGTACACACCCCCGTTTGGAAAGAAACTCACTTTGGGTGGACCTCCAAAGAAGGGTCATGCATTTATGTACACCAATACTATGCCACGTAGGAACACACCTCCTACTCAATCGGTTCACAAATATGATGATTTTTATGCTCCACATCCACGGGCACGTGCACACCAAGTGAGACACACTCACGTACGTGCTCCCCCACATGTATTTGTTCATCCACATCACTATCATATGAACAATTACCATCATACACCATATCATATGATGCCACCACCATTTCATCATGTGCCATATGCTTATCCACGTCATGCATTCCCTAGGCCACTTCCTCGTAGGCCACATGTATCACGTAGAAATCAACCACATGTGCATGCTCCCAATAGGAATAGGGCACCCAAGACATTAACTATTTGGGGCCCGAAGGACACAAGCATGCATGAAAAACAAGCATACATTAATTCTTATTTCATGAATGTAGTGCACAATGCTGATTATATTGGGAAGTCTAAGTCCAATTGGACTTGGCTTCCAAAGGTCTAATCTCTTAGGACCCAATGACCTTGGGTACCATGATACGATATGTTTTATCGTCAGGTACTCAAGAAAAAGAAACGGAGCAACAAATCCAAATTTAGCTCCAAGGATGGGTGGATACTCGATAGCGGGTGTTCAAAACACACGACGGGTGAAGCTCAATTGCTCTCCGAAGTGGTGCCCATTGAGAATGGGAACCGAGTAGTCTTTGGAGGCAACGAGAGCGGAACCATCATTGGTGTTGGTAAAGTTGGTAACCAATCTAAACCTCTAATAAGTGATGTTTACCTTGTTAAAGGATTAAATCACAATCTCATTTCAATAAGCCAACTTTGTGACAAGGGTTACAAAGTTAGCTTTGCGAAAGGAATGTGTCATATTTTTAGTAAAGATAATAATAATTTGTTATTTTCTGGCACACGCCATAAGGATATATATATATCCTAGACATCCCCAATTCACATGAACAATGTCTCATTGCCAACACAAGTGAACAACACTTATGGCATCGACGTTTTGGTCATGTGAACTTTGGAACACTTTTTAAGCTATCCAAGTTAAATTCTATTAAAGGATTTCCTAAGCTTACTTTCCAAAAGAAAAGCTTTTGTGACTTGTGTCAACGAGGCAAACTTCCGAAGTCGTCATTCAAACCTAAGAAAAGCATTTCATCTAAACGGCCTCTAGAGCTTTTACATCTAGATCTTTTTGGGCCAACTAGAGTTGCTTCATTATGGAATGCTCGATATGGACTTGTCATCGTTGATAACTTTTCTAGATTTACTTGGGTATTTTCTTTAAGTAATAGAAATGATGCTTTTGAAAAATTCACAATATTTGTGAAGAAAGTACAAAATCTCATTGGAACCACCATTGTCACTATTCGTAGTGATCATGGAGGGGAATTTGAGAATGAGTCTTTCTCAAATTTTTGTGATGAAGTTGGTATTACTCACACCTTTTCCTTCCCTCGCGCACCTCCTCAAAATGGTGGTGTTGAGAGAAAGAATAGGACGCTAGTGGAATGTGCTCACACAATGCTTGATGATAGCCAACTTGGCCATTAATTTTGGGCAAAAGCGGTACATACCGCTTGCTATGTGTTTAATAGAATACTCTTGAGGCCCGACACCAAACAAACTTGTTATGAATTATTGTTTGGTAGATTGCCTCAAGTTAAACATTTTCGAGTTTTTGGTGCAAAATTTTTTATTAAAAACACGTATGGTAGTTTGGACAAATTTGATCCAAGATCCGATGAGGGGATATTTGTTGGATATTCCTCACGTAGCAAATCCTACTGGATATACAACAAAAGAACCTCAACAATCGAGGAATCACTTCATGTTTCATTCAATGAAAATTTTGTCCCGTCTAGAATTATCAATGATGATGACTCCATGGAAGTTATATGTGATTCTATTGGTAATTCTAATTCTATTGATTCTATTGATACTAACCCTATTGATGATTCTTTTGAGAATGTTCCTAGTGATCAGGGAGTTCCCAAACGGCTTCATACCGTTCGTGACCATCCCCATGAGCAAGTCATTGGCAACATACTTGATAGTGTCAAGACGAGATCTCAAGTCAACTACTTCGCTCATTGTGCCTTTGCCTCTTTAGTAGAGCCAAAGAATATCAACGAGGCGTGTGAAGATAGTTCTTGGATCCTAGTCATGGAAGAGGAACTCATTTAGTTTGAGAGGAATGAGGTCTGGGAGCTAGTTCCATTGCCTTCAAAGAACCACACCGTTATGAAAACGAAGTGGATTTTCAAGAACAAGACCGACGAGAACCAAAACGTCGTTCAGAACAAAGCTCGGTTAGTAGCTCAAGGCTATAGGTAAGAGGAAGGTATAGATTTCGAAGAATCCTTTGCTCCTGTAGCTAGATTAGAATCTATTAGGTTGTTGTTATCTTTTGCATGCCATAAAGATTTTAAACTCTTTCAAATGGATGTAAAAAGTGCGTTTTTAAACGGAGATGTCGTTGAGGAAGTTTATGTTTCTCAACCTCCGGGTTTTATAAATGAAAAATTTCCAAATCACGTTTTCAAACTTAAGAGAGCACATTATGGTTTGAGACAAGCTCCTAGAGCTTGGTATGACCGCCTAAAGAACTTTCTTTTGGATTTGGGTTTTAAAATGGGTGAAGTTGATTCTACACTTTTTGTTAAGTATGCCAATCATGATATTATTTTAGTTCAAATTTATGTTGATGATATCATTTTCGGTGCTACTAACTTCACTCTTTGCGAAGAGTTTTCTAATGTCATGAAGGACCAATTTGAGATGAGCCACATGGGTGAGCTCAAATATTTCTTAAGTCTCCAAATTCGTCAAATGCACGATGGAATCTTCGTCCACCAAACCAAGTACACGGTGGAGTTGCTAAAGCGATTTGGAATGGAGAATTCTTCTGGCAAGAAGACTCCAATGAGCACTACTACACATCTTGATAAAGATACGTGCGGCAAAGATGTAAACATTCGTCTATATCGAGGTATCATAGGTAGTTTATTATATCTTACTGCTAGTAGGCCTGATATAATGTTCCCCGTATGTGTGTGTCCTCGGTATCAGTCACAACCTAAGGAATCACACTTAGTAGCGGTAAAACGTATTTTCCGTTATTTAAGTTACACACGCGACTACGGATTATTCTATCCAAAGTCTAGCACATATGAGTTAATCTCATATAGTGACGCAGATTATGCTGGATACAAATCCGACAGGAAGAGTACTAGTGGCACTTGCCATTTTATAGGAAATCTCTTGTCTCTTGGTTTTCCAAGAAGTAGAATTCTGTATCACTTTCAACCACCGAGGCGGAATATATTGCCGCCGGTGCTGCATGTGCACAGGTTTTTTGGATGAGACACACTCTTAAAGACTTTGGTATAAACTGTGATACTTGCCCTATCCTGGTGGACAACCTAAGTGCAATATGTCTCTGTAAGAATCCGGTACACCACTCCCATACCAAACACATAGATGTTCGTCACCATTTTCTAGATGATCATGTTGCTAAAAGGACATCATTTTAGTGTACGTTGAAACCCAGAAGCAAATCGCCGATATTTTCACGAAACCACTCAAGGAAGATTCCTTTGTGCTGTTACGTCGAGAATTGGGGATTATGGGTGAATCCGAGATTTAGGATTCATATTTTCAATAATCTTGCATGATAATAATTTTTTATATGCTCATGCTAGATTTGTTGGGATTTTCTGGATTTGTGATTGGATTTTCAATTTGCGCGTCGGATTTAAGATTTTTTGGTATTTATGGGGTAGAATAAGAGTGTATGAGAGTATTTCGATGTCTCGTTCAAGTGTTCTTTGGAGAAAACTCAAAATTTCAAATTCTCAATTTTTTGGACTCTCTTAGTCGGTCCCAGTTCATTAGCCGATCGACTAGTTTCAGTTCTAGTCGGTCAGTGATTGAACTCAGACCGACTAATTCATGCTCTATATTTGGCTTCTCTTGTTGTTTGCATTTAGTCGGTCCAAGCTCATCGGCCGACCGACTAGATTGCATTCTAGTTGGCCAGCACTTGAACTTAGACCGACTAATTATGCTGGGGCATTTGTGTCTTTTGTCTCCTGAATCGTTTTAAAGACTCTCGTGCTTTTATTTTAGCCATTGTTGTTGTCGTTGATCACCTCCCGCTCTTTTTGCTAATGCCAAAGGGGGAGAGAACTAATAATGACAATGTGCTAAATGATAATTTAAAGCAATTTACCGTGAATCTAATTTGATATGTTAGATTCAGGGGGAGTTAAGATATAAAAATGGGTTCAGATCCTAAATTTCTATAATTGGGTTCATATTTTATATTTTCCTCGTCTGCTTGATGCGTATGATTATTATTTAATACGGAATTAACGTGTCATCAATGCAGGGGGAGTAAGTAAATTTCATTTGACTCATTATTATTGATTATTATTTATGTTGGTTTGTCATCACCAAAAAGGGGGAGAATGTTGAGTATTGATTCCCCGGATTTGGTTTTGATGATGAACAAACATAAATATCGTGAACTAACTCTTTGTGAGCGCAGTTATGTAGATCGTCGCCAAAATTCTACGTACATTAAAAGCGACGTCTCAAGACTTCTCAAAGCGCGTGATCGTGTGCCCGAAGCTTCGTTGAAGCTCAAGGAGCATTATTGAAGTCAAGAGATTCGGATTGAAGCTTTGAAGACGGTTCGTCTAGTTTATTTTATAGTATTCTAGCTTCTTTTCATAGAATGTTAAGCCTTGAGTATGACTTACATTATAATCTTCATAACGCTCATATCTTAGAGCTAGGATTATCGTAGAAGCCCATAGAAACTTTCCCGAAGCTTTATGCTTCATTTCGCGGCTTCTTGTGCTTCTTAGTTTGTTCAAGAAGAGAACCAACCGACTAGATTGTCATCTAGTCGGTTAAGAATCCTTCTTGAACCGACTAGTTTTCCTTGCTCAATTCAGCCTAGGCACTGTTGACCAATTAGTCGGTCCAATAAGGTTCACCGACCGACTAGTTGTCAAACTAGTCGGTTGGGAATCCTTCTTAGACCGACTAGTTATACTTTCATTTCTTCAGCCTAGCTACTGTTGACTAGTTAGTCGGTCTAAGAACATCCATCGACCGACTAGTTGTGAAACTAGTCGGTTGGAATTTGTTCTTAGACCGACTAGTTCTCCTAATGATCAGCCTATTGAATTTCAACTACTTAGTCAGTCAAAGAACACTCACCGATCGACTAGTTGTCAAACTAGTCGGTTGGCAAGTCTTCTTAGACCGACTAGTTCTATCTCCTGAATTCTCTATCTTGGATGTCAACCTTCTAGTCGGTCCAAGAAGAATCACCGACCGACTAGTTACAAAACTAATCGGTCAGTGATCCTTCTTAGACCGATTAGACTGCTTCAGAAATAGATCCGTTGGGCATTTAATGCTACGAATTTTGCTTCTCTCTTCTCTCTATCCTATATATACTTGAAGTGCTTCTAACCTAGCATTCAAGGCTGCCATTATTGAGTTTTAGAGAATCAAAGAGAAAGCATTCAATTCTCATTACCAAGCTCTCTCTTCTCACAAAGAATCTCTCCCTACTCTTTGAGCCCCAATTCCTCAAGAGAGATTCTCCTTCATTGTGAGCCACTCAAGCCAAGAGCTTGATTCAAAGTCACCAACTCCATCCTAGCCTTCGATGGCTGTTCATCTTGGTGGAGCTAGGGTTTGATGACATTCTCTCCTTCAAAATCTTTCTTGCCCTAAAATCAGTAAGTTTACTCAAGGCATATGATTTTGTTGGAAGTGTTTTATTGTTTCATTTACTTTGCTATTAAGTTTATCTCTTAGTTGAGAGAGAAGATCATGATACCGGGTTGTGGGAGTCACGTTTTCATTTGTGTATGATTTGATCTTGTAGATGTTTTCTACAAGAATTTTATAGTGCAAACTTGGGTTAGAGGATTCTAACTCAAGTAGCCGGAGGGGATCCGGGTGTTTGGGACGTAGGATCACCGGGAACAAGTCGGGGAGACTTGGGTGGATCCGAACCCGTTACATCGCTTGTTTGCATTGTCTTTCTTTGTTGTCATATTTTCATTCCGCATTGTTGGTAGAGTTTGCACAATAATTAGGAATAATTATCTTGATTATTATAAAGTACTATTCACCCCCCCTCTAGTACTTGTGCAGTAGCTATCAGGGCATTACACTTGAGTCCAAGCTTTGGCCCTTCTCCACTTGATGTCCATCATTGCACCAAGTGTTTAGTCTCCAAAAATGATATTATTGAAAAGTAACTAAGAGACTAAAACAAGAGACTCATTAACAACAACATAATGTTGTGATCATCATCAAAATAACATTGGTATGAAACACCAATACTCAACAATATATGTATTTGTTGTACTCATTGTTGTATGTATTGTTGTACACGTTGTTGGATGTATTGTTATACACATTGCTGGATGTACGAAATGATGGGCCTACAAGGCCACACGGGCACGGACATGGATACAGATACGGATATGGATACAGATATGGATACAGATACGGTTTTAAATGTTTAATGTGATACAACACGGGTTATTGGGTAATCTTGAGCTATGAAGTGTGCGGGAGTGACCGGGTCCACCCTTATTTGGTAAGATGTACCATCACCCTGCAGGGGATGGTAGGTAGATATTCCATAGGTTACTCTGTGGGATGGGTGCACTTCTGGTTACATATCGTGCACTCGAGCTAAGACTGTTGCACTAGCTTGATTGATAATACACAGGATACGGGGTAGTCTTGAGCTACTAAGTGTGCAGGAGTGACCAGGTCCACCCTTATTTGGTAAGCGTTACCATCATCCTGCAGGGATGGTAGGTAGATATTCCACGGGTTGCTCTGTGGGATATGTGCACTTCTGGTTGCATATCGTGTACTCGAGCTAAGGCTGTTGCACTAGTTTGATTGATGTTGCACTAGTTGATTGATACTATTGTTCAGTCACGACTACTAACTTGCTACGACTATCCTACTGACTAAGTCGAAACTACTCGAATGTGGCAGAGTGGTTTAATAATAAGCGGTCTTAAATTACTACTGAATCAGTGTCTAGAAAGGAATGGAAAGGGGGTTGGTCAACTAAAGGACTTGTCCTGCGGTCATAGAAGTGACATGTGCCTTCAAGCCCCGACTGCCTGACTTATTTGGGAGTTAAGCTAGACTTCTTATTATTAGACCAGCCTACACTATTAGATAGGCAAGCGACGCCCATTTTCTTTTAAGTGTTGCTACATCTACCCGGATGTCTTACCTTCGTCATCATATTGTCTGTTGGTTAAAATATTGCTGCTACCATATGCCATGCCACAGTTATTGCTCTCGTATGACACTTTTGCACATGTACAGTCACCTTTACCTTATGCATTACATGCACTTCACTCACCACACTTGAGCAGTCACCAGTACTTTACTTTTCGCTCGTACATACATGTCTGTCTTACTTTACTTTTTGCACCAGTATGACCATCTTTTGTTTACTATAGTCTGTTCCATACTTTTGCACCACTTTATTTCTATTGCTAGAATTGTTGTGACTTACCTACGGTTCCATCTCCGTGGCACCGCAGACGATGTACATATGGAGGTAGATGCTCTTGGGTTAATAGCGCCAAAGTTCGACCCTGGGACCGCAGCTTTCAGAGTTATATTCAGTTGTATTTTTCTTTCCTTCGTGTACGTTTGTTGGAACATTTTGTACAGTATGGATTGTAATAATTGGACACTATTTGGGTATTTTTGTACATATCTGCATTGTGGCTATTTTTTTTCATTGGTTAACTGCAGGACCTGCACAACTATCAAAAAAGTAACGGGCCCCGGGAGCGGGTCGTTACAGCAACTCCCCCAGCAGGTCGGAGTATCGGTCGACCGTACGCCTGAGGGGTAGCCCCCCAGCGGTTCGACCGACCCGATCTGTCGTAAAGCTGGGGCAACTCCCCCAGCAGGCCGACCACCCGATCTGCCGTAAGACTGGAGGCAACTCCTCCAACAGGCTGACTGCCCGATCCCTGAAGGACTGGGGGAAGGTTCCCTCCCGCAGGATGATTGGCTACTAAGACCAAGGGCGGAGCCCAGGCCTCCTAAACAACATAAGATCCTGGGAAACCAGCCCGGCGGCCAGATCTCTGAGCAAGTCGGGGAGACTTTACCAACTCGGTCCGCTCGAGAGCCCCGTCCAGGGACAGAAGAAGGGACACATAACCACCAGCTAAAATTGAATTCCATTACAGAAGAGGAAGAGTGTATTACACAAAAGCCATAGAACGGTGAGGCTAGTGGGCTAAACCCTACTTCCCGCGTGATGGTCAGTGGCATCTTCGAAAACGCCGGCTGGATGGTCGGTGCTTTGGAGGGGCACACCCTGAGCCTCGTCCTCACCCTTGGACTCCAGCTGGAGTTCTTCAAATCGAATTCCAGAAAGCACGAACCTCCGTTGGATCACAGATCGGCACCGGGCGAACCCCCTCACAAATGCCTCGTTCATCGCCCCGACGACAAAAGATGTGGCGTACTCTTCCACGACTTCCATTGAAATCCGCTCTGGATCCACTGCTCTCAGCTCCTGGACTCGGCCCTTGAGGGCGGCAACTTGGCGCTGGTGCTCCGCCCGCTCCTTCTCAGCCTCTTGGGAACTGGCGTTGAGTTTGGCCAGAAGAGCCCGCTCTCTCTCCTCTGTAGCCTCCAAGAGGCTTGCGAGCTCCGTGGCATCGCCTTCGATTGTGGGGCCACCATCCCCCTTAACCCCAGCAACGGCCTTCGTAAGCTTAGCTACCTGATCCTCGGCATTCGCTTTTTCGACCAGCGCTAAAGCTCTCTCCAGCTTTGACTTCTCCAATGCAGCTGAGAGCTCACCCATCTGAGTCTCCAGTGATCTGGCGCGTGCCTCGGCTACCTGGGTCACTTCGTCTTCTCCCCCCTCGGCCTCAGGTTTCCGGGCCTGGCCTTCCCATATCTCAGAGAGCACCACTAATTGGCGTCTCATCCAAAGGCCGACCGAGGACAACTGCATCGGGAGGCAGGGATAAGTTGGAATCCCTTACAAAAGATGGAACGCGCTAAAGACCTCACCTGTTGATCGGCTTGTACCACGAAGGCCGTCAGCCGATCATATTTCACTCCGTCTAGCACGGATTGGTCTAAAGGAAGGCAGCAGTTTTCAGCCAGCCGGGCCGCCACATCGGAATCAGAGAAGACAGACTCCTTCATACCCACAGGAAAGCGGGGGCTGAGCAAGCCTTCCCCTGGCCGCGGCAGATCTGCCTCGACCGACCGGAACATGCCCAAGGACCGCTGATAGACTTCCGGGAGCGGTCCCAGCGGGGGAGGCTAGGGGCCGACTTATGGCCATGCGTCCTACGTCGGGGAAGGCCGGGTGTGACCCTCGGGATGGGGGATGCCCTCGACCGTAACAGGGACCCGAGCCTTTTTTGCATGTCCTCCCCCGGACCGGGCAGAGTTGGCCCCCTCGCCCTCTTAGAACCCGTCCCAGAAAAGCCGACGCGCGTCTTCTTCTGGACTTCCAGCACATGGTCCCTCCGCCGCGGGTTGGGATCCAGGACGACGACGGGAATGGAGGACTGAGAGGAACATTGGCCGAACCCACCAGCGCAAAAGGACAAGATAAGGAAATCGTCTCGATTGGCCGAGTTTCCGACGTCGGCACCCCCAGATTCAGGGCTTCAACAAAACTCACCGAGGGGCACACGGTTTTCTGCAGGATTAGGTCGGAGAAGAGGACATCGACTTTGCGGTCTGCAGCAGGGACCAACAATAGAGTGTCGACCGCCTTAAGCTCGGCGTCGGTGGGACTCACAAGCTCGAGAGTCGGCGATCTCACCACCCCCCATTGGACCGGGATGTCCACCTCTGAGGGGAAGCCAACGAAGACGTACTCACCCATCCAGTGTTTCAAGGAACTCGGTAGCCCCAGCACCAAGCTCTTCTTCGGTCGAGCACGGATGTAAAGCTAGGCTCTCGACTGATGATGGCTCGGGTGGAAGAATTGGGAAAAAAGTCGAAGGGACGGCTCAATCCCCTTCAGCATGCAGAGAACGACAACCCCAACAAGGCACCCGATGGCATTGGGGAAGAATTGGCATAATGCAACCCCGTAAGCTCGCAGAAACATGACGACAAAGGGGTGGAGAGGGAACCGAAGCCTGAACCGAAAACTCTGTTTGTACACCCCGACTTCTCGAGGACCAGGGAAGCAGATCTGCTCGTCCTTCTCGGGGGCTCGGGCAGAGCACGGGGGAGAAGATGGCTAGAGCGCAACGCTCTAATTGAAGTGGCGCAAACAGACGACTGCCACCCCAGTACCTCAAGAGACACCCCTTAGAGCTCCCCCCGTGGTGGTGCACCGCCGTGAAGGAGCCGCGACCGGACCTGGATTGGTGACAGCTACCGGACGCCCTGAACCGGCGGTCGAAGAGGAGGATGACATGAGGCAGCGCTTAAGGAAGACCCGGTTCGATGGAAAGGGAAGGGAAGCAAAGGGTGTCGATTGAAGGAGCGAAACCCTCGTCCGAAGGACGGTGGCCTCTCTTTGTACTGCCCCCTCGAAACCTTCCCTCGCATCGCCAGTCGACCACACGAGCGCACGTGTCAACATCCCGCGAGGCACGACGCCTCGAATTCCACACCCAGGGGCAGGGGAAAATTCAACTGGCCCAGGTCATGGTGGTTCCCATTTAATGGCATCATCTCGACTGGCGTGCTTGACAAGATCTATCCAAGTCACATCGCCCGAACCAAAGCGGCAAAATCTGATCGGCACGAGTGATGGGGGCAATTGATACGACCATTTGGAGGCGGCCCAAGAACTAGCGACCCAATCCCACACTTGAAGATGGAAGCCCACAAAAGGAGTTCGGCCCAACCGACGAGGCCCTTGCAAGGACTCGGAATCGGATCGACCACGACCGGGCATGCGCTTGGTCAGCCCACGCCAACAGGAGATAACAGCTCCCCTAAAAGCACGCCTCCTTAATGACCATTAAGGAGCCCATTAACCCACCCCCACGACGCACACAGGCGCCTTGAAGGAGGCGGGTCATGTGACAGAAAGTTGGGGACGTGGTTTGGGAGTGATCATGGGACGAACCCTATAAAGGGACTCGGGAGGCAACCAAAAGGGGGACCTGAACCCGGATACCAACGAACGGAGGTATTCTATTCAAAGACCTTGTTTTTCACGTTGCCTTCCCTCCCCTAGCTCGGTCCGAGGATATGCATAGCGGCCTCCCTGTGAGCCGTACCGGTCCCGGTGAGTATCTTTCAGATCCGTTCTGACTTAGGCATCGAAGGGGATTTGGCAGGAACCAAGGTCCGGCCCCCTGACGAGCTCCCTCATCTGTCCATGTCAAGCAGATCCCAAGGCGCTAAGGCTACCCCTCAGCACAGCACCTATCGAGGCCAGGCGCACCCAGCATTGAGCCCGCTCGCCCCCGACGAGCCTCTCTGTCAACCAAAGCTGAGCGTTCTCCGTGGTGCCGAGGCTACCCATCTGCACCGCACTGACCGAGGCCGAGCGTTCTTGAAGGTGCCGAGGCTACCCCTTCACATCGCACTGACCGAGGCCGAGCGCTCCAGACAAAGAGCTCGCTCGCCCTCGACACACCGAGCCAGCAGTTTCCGGAGCTGGCGCGTGGATCTGAGCTACCCTCGTTGAGCCCTCGCACGCTCGTCGGGACCCAGGGGTCTCACCTGATCCCCTGACCACGTTGACCGTCCAACCCTTGGTCAACGATTCAGTGGTGAGAAAACACACGTAAACACCTACCGTTATCCAGAGATGCACCTCTTACATTTATCCAAAATCATAGCCTTCTACCTTCCTCCAAATACAAATTTTTGCCTTTATTCAAAGGAGTAACCTTCTACTTTTATCCAAAAATCATAGGCTTCTGCCTTTATCCAAAAGAGAAACCCTCATTTATTACATGTGGATAATTTTTTGATGTGCCTCAAAACCTCAATGGTGACTGAAGGTGAAGTGCACGGAGGACTTAGCAATGCCCGAATGTAGAATGCCCAAAGATTTGGTAGTAATTGATGGTAGCGATGAACTCATCCCCTTATGTTATTATGTTGAATAAAATACATGCTTAACATGGCGTATACAAGACAAACCCCTCAGTGCAACTATAAAAGATTAGTCCCTTAGGTAAATAATGTAAGATTGATACTACAAACACTAGAGAGTATGAATAATGCTTTTTAACGGTAAGAAAGAAATTTAAAATGTTATTAATAAATTTCAAAGAGAGATCAAATAATATGAATTCAAACCAAATAATTATGGTCAATTGTAAACACGAAGATGTATCCTAATTAGTGTTTCCATATCTACCCCCATTCACAAGCCTGTCTTGCTTGAGATGTTGGTAAAAACACTCTTGTAAATTGTAAAAAATCAAACTTTACAACTTAACTACCCACCATTTTCAATTGTATAACAATCTCTCAATTCCTGAGAGATCTTTTGAAGAAAAATAAAAGACTACAATCTCATACTAGCCTTGAATAATCATTGCATGTGATTCTTATGTAGTTAGCAGGAAATTTCTGTTCAAAGGTGGAAAGTCTGAAAGAACCGACTTGCTGAACTTCTTCTAAATTTTTTCTCGAAGAAACTAAAATAATATTAATCAATTTTCTGCAAATCAAAAAAGGGATTGGATGGGTAAATATGTATGAAATACAATATCAAATGATTCAAAAAAGTAACTATCATAACAGTTTTATCAGACTAACGATTGAATATCAACATGTATAAACTGCATGATTTGTGGACCAAAGCACTTTAGTAGTAAATAGACACGTTGTATTAGTCATTTATAAAAGGAAGTAAACTAATAGAATATAGTTCAGAATAAACTAGTTCTGTATTATCAACTAATAAACTTGTATGTTGACTAATTAGTTCAAAGTAGAATTATCTAGTGCACTGGATTAGTCGACTAACAAAGGGATTAGTTGACTAATAAGGATGAACATGAACTAGATAAGGATCTATATTCTATCAGCTACCTTTCATGGTGTAAAGAATACTTGATTCCTCAACCCTAAGGTTGAGCTACATTCTACATTCCTTGCATGTAGGGGTGGCAAACGGGTCGGGTTGCTTCGGGTTCGGGTTGGGTCAGATTGACCCGACCCGTTTAGGGATAAACCCTAACCCGACCCGGATTGAATCCGGGTCGGGTTCAGGTGACCCGGAAAATTTCCCGGTCTGGTTCGGGTTAACCCATCGGGTTCAGATTTGACTTATACACAACTGCTCCTTTTTCGATATCCAGCTATTTATTAAGAGCCACCGACAATTTATTAAGTGTTGCATAATTTCCAGTAGCTCGTCGCTTAAACCACACCGATGACATTAATGAAGTATAATTAACGTTACCATTTTATTAACGAAAGTAATAAAATTAACTAAAAAGTTGTATGTACAAGACCTCTTAAAGAAGAGGACAAAAATTCAATCATACAATCACAACTCCCCATTGCAACTGTACATTGAAGTTATTATAAATTTTTTATATAAATAGAGAAAGTAAACCGGATTGAATTCGGGTCATTCGGATTGACATGCCAAACCCATACCGGACCCAGATTTTATCCGAATCCGGGTCGGGTCGGGTCAACCCGTATCCTACTTGACCCGTATTGGCCCCTACCCATACCCGGTTTAGGATGCCGGGTTCGGGTCGGTTCGGATCGGATCGGGCTCATTTTGCCACCCATACTTGCATGCGAGCTACTCAGGGTGAATACAGTCCTTACATGGTTATCAAAATTTTCATCTTCCAAGACATATGTTTTATTTTTACTCCATATAAGAATGATTTCAAAAATCAACCGGCCAGGGTTCATATTTTCAAAACTTTTCCATGATGCTCATTTTCACTTTTGTCTGATAGGACATGATGTTTACGAAAACCATTCCATTTATATGCCCATTCTTCACATTCATCTGCTACGGTTTCATGTTTTCAAAACTTTGCCATTTAAGAACCCATTTTTTGCTTTTACCACGATGGCTTGTTGTTCGAGCCGTAACGAGGCACAAGTTCTATGATGAACGGCTGATTGTTAGAACTTATCCAACTCAGTTGAATCTTAATCCAACATTGGGCTAATATGCGGTGTATAATTATATGGTGCTACGTTGTCATATTAAAGCCCAACGTATAAGCGGTCCCATTTAATTAATTAAGTGGACTAAATGAGTCAAGTAGACCGTGGATCTTTATGTGTAGAGGCTATTGGGCTTCAATTCGTTGATGGGCCGAATTGGAAACCCTAGGGCTAAGGAGGCTAGCCTATTTATATGCGGTCGTGATCCCCGGAACACACAAACAAATTAACCGTATTTTCTACGTCCCATCGTTAGAAGAGAAACCGAGAGAACGCCAAAGGGTTTCTCCAACGGTTGATTCGTGTGGATTTGGAAAATCTTTCCGCTGCGTCGTCCAGATCATCGTCAGCTATGGATTCAGGTATGATTCCTATCAAAGAAGGTAAAGTTTTAAGAATCAGCATGCCTACATCTAGATCTTTATTATTAGGGTTGTATACAGATTTAGATCTCTAGTTCTTTCAAGTGGTATCAGAGCCTACTTGGTAGAATCTTATTATTTTGCCTCCTCTATGAGTAGATCTGATAAAAATAGAGTTTTAATCTATTTGGATTCAGATCTGTAATTTTTATGGGTTTTTGATTGATTTTTTTCTGTTTCAAAAAAAATTAACGAAGATCGGGGGCGGCCCGTCGGCTGCCGCCCGACATGGATCAAGAAGGGGCGGCTCCGCCGCCCTCGTCAGTAGATCGATGCAGGCCAGCTTGCCCCCATCCAAGGTCGCCAAGATGTAAGTGGCCGGCCCGACGGTGTCGATGACTTCGTAGGGCCCCTCCCATTTGGCAGTCAGCTTCCCTCAGCTAGTGATCTCGGGTTTGAAGGCGGCACCTCTGAGGACCAAGTCGCCCATCCTGAAGGTCCACTTCTTCACCCGGGAGTTGCAGTGTTGGTGTAGACAGTCTTGCCCTCATCCGTCGCTACGGACACCTCTTTGACTTCCTCAGCGGGGGTCGGCCGTTGGTCACATAAGTCCTCTCTTTCATCAAGGAGGTTGATCGGTAAGGCCTGCTCCAGACCCTTACGCTTAGTCGACCCCACGTAGCAGCTCCTGTATAGCTTCTGACTCCCCTGCACCAAACCCACCCCTCGCGGAGTTTGGAATTTCACCATCTGGTGGAGCAGGCTGGGGAGCGCCTCGATGACCATCGTGTATGGTCGCCCTATGATCCCGTTGTATGCCGACGTAATGTCGACGACAACGAACTTTGTCATGCGAGTGACGACCCTGTGTTCTGTTGGATCTGGATCTAAGCCTAGAGGGGGGGTGAATAGGCTTATAAAAATTCTCGTGCAACCCACGAGAAATCACATGCAGTTATAGCACAATCAACCAGATGCAGAGTATAGAAAAGCATTCACAGCATGCACAGGCGATATACCCTGGTTCGGTCGCACCCACGACCTACATCCAGCCCCAAAAGCAATACTAGATTATTAAAGTTAACTGGTACAACCTGTAGCTAGAGCACCAACCCTACACTCACCTGGCCCTCAGTACCTGCACTCACCAAAGTGCCCAAACAATAACAATACTAGTAAAGCTCTCTCTTGGCTAGTCCCAACTAGCCAAGTCCCCAAAAAATAATAAAATAGTTTTACAGAGATCACAACACCAAATCACAAATAAAATAAAGTTCAGAGTTTAGAATCGCTCAGTCGTGATGGCGTTAGTGTCTCTGTCATTCAGCGCGTGGTCGGATCAATCTGACAAGTAGTAGTCTCTGATGTCTTCTCGATAGTTTGGCTCCCTCTCCTTGAAACTTGCGCCCTTCTCAAAAGGTTGGAACTTGCAGGACCTCAACAAAAATCGAAACTTGCGGCACCTTTAGAGAGATGAACAAAACATGTTCGACCCCTGTTGTAAAAAGCTGCGCTCCCAAACAATAAACCTCACGGCTCTTTGGAATTATCAACAGAGAACACCAAGAAACAAGAAAAAGACGCACTGAGTTTTTTTAATAAAAAAATGTGTTCTTTAAAAATCGTTTTCAGATAGGAGACAAAGTGCGGCTGTGCACTTGATGAAGTGATTTTTGTGCGTGCCCCTCTCAAGACTTTGTGTATGAACCTCTCACCAATAAGAATTTGTTTTTTTTAAAGAAGGGGATTGATTTGAAGTGCTCTCAGGGAAAAAAAAAATTCTTCACAGAAAATTTGATGAAGAGTGCACCAAATTTTTTTGCAGAAGAGTTTAACAAAAGAGGGGAACGGCGCAACATGCGGCTTGTGCTTGTGGGAGATTCAAAGAGAAGAACAAGGATGCTGTGATGATTCGGCCGGGAGAAAAATGTTTTGGGAGCTTAAGGATTTTTTTTCTCTCTAAAAAACTTACGGCTGTGTCCTCTCTTTTCTTTTGAGATGGGGGTGTTTTTTTAAGGTCAGATGCTTGGGCAAATATACCTAACCCTAGAAGAAATTGGTGTCACGGCTGTGTGTGTGTGGGCTTTTAAATTCGGCCTGTGCCTAGTTTTTCTCAAAACGAAAAATACTTTTTGGCCTGGGAAAATTTTTTAACCCTTGAAAAAAATGATGTGGCTTCTACTAGGATATTTTTGGAGAAGGCCTTAACAAAGATACGGTTGACCTAGTTTTAATCAATGACCTCACCAAACCAAGTAGAGTATCACCTTCTCCCCATCATATTGGTCGCGTCTCACAATGAGTCTCATCACGCTTTGCCTTTCCTGAAACACTTAACACACACGTTAAAAACGTTCACACAAGTTTGTTATCATCGAACACAAAGTTCATAGATCGTTGCAACCAACAATCTCCCCCTTTTGATGATGACAAACTAAGTATAAGATTTGAGCAGTGAGATTCCAAATAGTGTGTGTGATAGTGTGGCAATAATGAGTGACATGCAATGAGATGAAATGATGTGCGACAATGATGTATAAAGTATATCAGTGAGCATGCTCCCCCTATTGTTGTGCTTCCCTAATATTCATTAATGATCCCCCTTAATCAAACAATCATAAAGTTGCGAGCATTACAAACCAAATGCCAAATACACAATGAGTAAATACCAAATCTACACCAAGTGAATATCAAATCTTTTCCAAATTTTTCTCCCCCTTTGTTATGATCTAAAGTCATACCACGAAGTCAAAATCATACACTATGCAAAAAGAGTGTATTATTAGCCATTACCAACAATTCCATGCATACACTCATAGAATAATCAAGTCAAAATCCAATGAAAGTAAACAACTACGACTTCTACACCAACGTGTATGTGTGATGATTAAAATTGAAGCACAGAGGGAGAATCATTTAAGAAAATCAACCAACACAAATCCACATTTTCCAAATAACAGTTTATCACCTAGGATTGATTTTTCCCACCTCATTAAAAAGGAGTTCAAGGTACCACACCCCACAACATAGCCTATAAGGACACTTAGATGTGGGGGTGGCATTGCTTGACGAGTAAGAACACCAACGCTAGAGTTTACCCATAAAGCTTATGTTGGATACTCGTGGGTAATACCTGTTGGGGTTTTGGCGGACCCCCAGAGCTCGGATCCGTATCCGTCCTAAGTCGGACGGACCACGGAGGCACATAGGCGCAGCGGAAAAACAGAAATCTTAATTTCTACACTAGCTAAACAATTTAGCTAGGCTCTGGGGAACCAGAACCCAGCCCGATCTATGCCGACTTGGAGTGGGTCTGACCACTCCAAGAAGGATCTACACTAAGCGACTAATTAAAATCTACGCTAA
Organism: Scilla litardierei; assembly: GCA_030789695.1. Taxonomy (NCBI): domain Eukaryota; kingdom Viridiplantae; phylum Streptophyta; class Magnoliopsida; order Asparagales; family Asparagaceae; genus Scilla; species Scilla litardierei. The sequence continues at coordinate 46,994,045 of CM061131.1, forward strand.
AAATGCTTAACCACATACCCGGAATCTTGGCCCTGGAGCAGGCAAGATGTACCGCACCGTCTTGAGAAGCTCCTCGTAGCCGAGCCGCGTTGACCCGATCTCCCTGAGCCGCCTCGCACCCTCGCACCGATCCGCCCGAGCCGCTTTCGCCTCCGAGCCGATCACACGCGGTAGAAAGTTTCACTTGAGAAGAAACCCGCGTCTTAGACGTCCGGATCGGATCCAAACCCCTTTCGTAGTCGTGCTAGGACTACTCCAGAGAATAGGAAAGTAGAGAGAGAGATTTAGTCGCGGACCGAGCTTGCTCAATAATTTGGAGCTACCCGATCGTTGACTGGTGTGTTTTTCAACGAGGAGAGTGCACCCCTATTTATATAGGGAGTGAGCACTCAACATCTCGTTGCGGGCAATGTGGGACAATTCCCATGAAGAGAAAAACCAATTAAGCCATTTGGCTTAATTTCAATTTTAAAGTTAGCCTTTCACAAAGTCAAACTTTAACGAATTAATTCTCCTCACATACTAAACTTTAGACACCAAACAAGCTATCAATCAGAAGAGCTTGGAATGGTGAACGCGTAGGAACTGACGGTGACGAATTTCGACTTCGTTTGACGCCTCAAACAATTGCTCAAAGTTTAGCAATTTCTCAAAATTCGTAGCCGTCATTAGGGTTATTCAAAAAACCCTAATTGACTTAAGTTGCGGGCGCGCCCGCTAGACTTAGCGGGCGCGCCCGCCCAAGGGGGGAAGGGCGGGCCACCCGCCCGCTGCAAGCAGCGGGCGGGCGCCCGCTGCTGCAGCGGGCCGTGCCCGCTGCAAGCAGCGGGCTGCGCCCGCTGCACAAGCGGGCGCTGGCCCGCTGTGCAGCGGGCGCTGGCCCGCTGCGTGCAGCGGGCCATGCCCGTTTTGCCCTTGCACATGGGCCTCTTGGCCCGGTGGGTCTAACCCACTTCCCCTTGAACTCTTTCTGCGTTTCTGGGCTCGTTTGAGCTCCGATTTGGACGCGGTTTGAACCTGTGTTTAGACCGGGACGATCCCGTCATCCAGGTAACCCTTTCCAACAAGTTTGTTCCTACAAAATTCGTCGTAACTAATTTACAACACGTTTAGTTAACGTTAGCATCTAATGCAACGTTGTGTCCCTATTGCTATTGCGACTAACTTTCACAACTCAACTTGTGAATATCATCAAATGATATTTCTCTCTATTCTATATTCCTATTACTAAGACACGAGTACTACTCGGTGTGAGACCCTACAGCCTGACCTTACTACAGGTTGGGGCTCGAAACCCCTAGACGACGGTCACTACGAGCAGTAGCTGTCGTCCCTGTTTCAGAGTCATCATAACGTGATCGACCCTTTGACAAAAGTGTCATAGGGTTTGCATTGGCTGTGTCAGAGATGAATTCCGTTAGCTAAAATCCCTTCGTCAAGACTGTGTTTGATGTTGGCCTAGGGTATGGTTTTCTGTCAACCCTATTAGACAACATTGGTCAGTATACGGCGGTCTTTATTGTAAACACGTTGTACAACTTGCAACGTACCCCGGCCGAGGATTAACATAAAGACCGTACTGAGCCTATAACACTAACTTCCCTTTAATGGAAGTGACGAATCCCATCTTAGTCACTTACTCACCTAGAGAGCTTCTGGTGCAACCCAACCTAAGATCTTTCATCAGGACTGGTCCTCGAAGCTAGATCATGGGTCTAAGCTACACCGTCCGTTCACAGGTTTATACAGTTGACTTCAGGTCTTAAGGATCAACTAACCTATCATCACCCTAGAGTTATTAAAGACAGATCATTAAAGTTAACCATTTAATAACTCTAACTTGGTCGTTCAGTGAACTCATTCTCCAATGAGCACCTGTGTCTCGTCTCCGACTTCGCTAAGTCGAATGACTATGAGATCATCATTACCCGAAGGCAAGACGAAGACACAGTGATCTATCCGATGTGTCGATATCCAGTTCTCGACACATCTATGATCACGAACCGTTTAAGACTTATGTTTCTATTCGGTCACTTACTTACTCATAATCGAGATCTCATCTAGATACGTAAGGACCTAACTATAAGTCTATGGATATTATCTAAGTATATTAATACAAATCCTTTTATACCTAGAATAATACGTACCATATACGGTATGAACGAGACGTATAATCAAGATAAATTGCCTTATGGGCATATATCTTCCTACATCTCCCACTTGCACTTAGGCTATTTATCTCGGTATCTCATGCCGTTAAAGCATATCAGTCACTTTGACATTTGATATGGCAAACCTAAGAGTGGTTCTACTAATAAGTATCTACAACGAATTTTAATGGATTGAAATTACATCTCTTGATCACACAAGGTTGATCCTTTGGAAAAATGATCTGGATCCATTTTCCTAACTTTGTATAGCTAACAGTTAGCTTATACTATTTAGATGTGGGGTCTAACATTTCCGTAAGTCAGTTCTAGCTCACTCCACTTTACTGTGTCAATATGTCAAGTACATATTTGACACCCTAAGTCTCTATATATATGCGATTAAATCAAAACAATTTTGACTTAATGATTTATATAGAAGATTCATTAAAGTGAAAAATCCTTTTTACTTAGTCCGGAAAAAACCGGAACTAAGTATACTTACTTGCTCCCACTGACTTTGAGAATTACCTGGTTAAATTACTTCAACATAATGACTAAATCATATTTAGATTTATGTGCAAAAATAACCTTTTGGTAAGTGCCTTAGCTGGAATGTACAAGTGTCAGATTCGGTTTGACGAATGAGTCAAGTCAAGATCGTATTAAGGAATCTTGACATTGACTCGTTCAATCAAAACGTTCTACGCTGTACTAATTCCTTTAACCACATTTATTATTAACCTTTTTAATAACTAAATGCAGATAATGTCGAGTTAATCTTGATGTGCGTATTTATTGTGATTGCACACAATTTGTACGCCCCCTGGAACCTATATTTAACTACTGATTGGCTTCAGACATTTAGTCAGCTTCAAAATCAATATTATCGAAGCTAAACACCATTATTCAAAATATACGCAACCATCACAGAAAAGCCACATCCACAGAATTTTAAGCCAATTCAATTTCAGTTGCAGCAAACGAGACATCTATTCCAAAACAACGGGTTCATAAAAGGAACCTTGATATGTTTATCAAAAATAAACTTTGAGTGCAAAGCACTCATTCATTGTTTTCGATCCTTAAAGATGATACATTTTATTCAAATAAGAAAAATATCATCTCCATCACGATCAGCGTCTCCAGAAGTCTTTGAGCGGTCCCAGCAGCAACTGTTGCTTTAATTGCCGACCGATCTCCGTACTTCTCCAATCTCCAGTTCTTATCAGCCACCTGTATACAGTACACAGATGTCTATAAGTTTCTCATACCATATGAATGGAAATCATTGCATTTAATTGAATTTTAATTTGTACCTGAGGTAGAGGCATCAGTATGCCCCTTCTTCTTCTCTGCAAGATAGATCTTGCAGTTCCTCTTCCAGTGGCCAATCTTGTGGCAATGGAAGCACTCAGATTTCGACGGGGCCCCTTTGTTCTTCTTCTTCCCATTCTTAGCCTTCGCAGGTTGTGGGACCTGCCTCTTCTTTCCTTTGCCTTTCGGTTGGTCGGAAGTAGCAGAGCCAACAACCAGTGCAGCCGGCTTCTTATGAATCTCCTCAAACTGCCGGAGCATATTGAGGAGACCCGGAAGATCCGTCTCAAGGCTGTTCATTATAAAGCCAGTTATAAAAGGCTTGAAATCGGGAGTCAAAGACTTTAGGATAATGTCCGTGGACATCTCATTGTCCAGGACAAATCCTAATTGGGCGGCGTCCTCCACGTACCCGATCATCTTGATAACATGATCATGTACGGGTTCCGTCCCCATCTTGGTGCCCCAGAGGTTGCTAGTGGCCTCGAACTTGGCAGCTCTTGATCGCTTGCCATACAACTCTTGTGCGTTGAGGAGCATGCTTTGAACATCCATATGTTCATGCTTCCTCTGCAACTCGTTGGTCATCGAAGCCAGAGTAAGGCACCTGGCCTTCTCTGCATCCCTCTGGTACAATTTGTAGGCTTCCTTTTCTTCGTGGGTCGAATCTTCATCCGGCTTATCTGGAGCGTCCTCGAACAGTACGTATCCTATTCCGGCTAGGGAAAGGACCAACTTGATGTTCCTAAGCCAGTCTTTGTAGTTCGTTCCATCCAGCACGTTCTTCTCAACCATGTATCTAAGTCCCGAATCCATTCTGTATTTTATAGATACTATAGTTAGTAAATGTTCGTAGTATAGTTTTAATGGTTTTAATAAAACTATATTCTCCCACTAAATTTATTTAAAGCCACGATAATAACCAATTTATTATAAAATAACATTTGTGAGAGAGGGATCCGACTACCCTGAGTCTGACAACCTTGAGTGTATCTCAACAAGTTGTCCGACTCTGCAGTCGGTAGACGAACTCGTCGTCAATCATATTTACTATGATTCCCTATCGATTTTTTACCCCTAGTCATTTGTGATCATGAGTGTGCTCAACCGGATCACAATGGCTAGCCTTAGTCGGACCCTTGTTTTCGTGTCTAGCCTGACTTGCCCCTTTGCTCGGTGTATGCACGACGCGCCGGTTTGGGTCAGGTCTTAGACTACATTCTTGGTTAGACTTACGCCGAAGCTCGAGGGATGAGACAACAGTTTCAGTCAGGTTAAGATGTCAATCAAGAAATCGGTTTCTATAAGATTGACATGTCACGGCTTGAGTGTAGCTCAACAACCGGAACATGTTTCTTACAGTTGCCAACTCCTAAAACAAGGAGGGCTACGATTTATCTTGAACAAGATTATTATCGTATTGACTTAGGTATAGTCGATGGACTTACATAGTCATGAATCGACTCCTTGCGGTCCAGCGGACGCGGCCAGGGAATTGACTAAGCCAGGACCACTTGTTACCCAGTCTAGCTAGGTTGGTCCAAAAACTTTAGTCAAGCACATTGACCGACATCATGATCCATTGAAGGAGTTGTCATCAATCTTATGTTTTCCAAACAACTAAATGGCTTTTAATTAAAAGAACTAGTTAATCCTTATCAACTAGTGGATCCTAAAAATTCAAAATTTTTTAGATTGGTTGAACATCTTTTATTAAGTCCTTATCAACTATAAGGTTTTTCGTTCAACTTACTACCCCAATCTTATTAGGATTTTAATAAAACAATTCAGCATTTTTGTCTTTTGTGAAAATCATTATTTAAATATTTTAATGAAATGATTTACAAACAAAGGGACTACCCTAATCAGGTATTAGGTTCAATGTTGTTTTGTTTTATTAAACATAACATGTCACTATCATGTTTTAATGGCTAACCTAACAAGGTTTGTGTATACAATATACAACATGAAATGAAGCAACTAATTTTATCCGCATAAAAGAAAGTTTCATTTTTAGTGACATATGAAAGGTATTTGCAAGTTTTAAAAATTATCTAAAACATGCAAATCTAAATTTTAACACTTAAAATTAAAGATTAAAATTTTAAAGCCTTCATAAAAATTTTATCGCATAAAACTAAGTCGTACAAAATTATCTAATAATTTTTAAACTTAGGCCTTAAAAAAAAATTTTAACCTCATTTCTAAAATTAAAATATCACATAAAATTTTAGAAACATCTATGTAGTAAAAGAAATTAATTTTATATTACATCTCATGAAATAAAATTATTTCTATTATTAACATATTTAAACAATTTCAAAACTCTTTTAAAATCTTTTAGAAATCCTTTTTAGAAGCATTCAAGTAAAGTTTAAAGATTTCTAACTTTATGTAACTAAAGAAAAATTCTTAAATTTCAAAAATAAAATTTTTCTAAAGATTACATAAACATTAAATACTCTTTTAAAATTTTTAATGTCTCATAAAAATTTAATAAAGTATTTAAAAACAAAAGAGACTACTTTTTAGATTTATCGCATAAAAATAATTGTCCCTAAATTTAAAACAAATTTCCGTGTTGCAAAACTAATTTTTGAAACACAAAATTATTTTCAAAACTAATTTAACATAAAAAAGTTTTGCGAATTAAAGCTAAGCATTTTTAACTATTTAAAAAAGTCGCTATAGTAGATCTATAGCATAACCGTGGCTCTGATACCACTGTTGGGGTTTTGGCGGACCCCCAGAGCTCGGATCCGTATCCGTCCTAAGTCGGACGGACCACGGAGGCACATAGGCGCAGCGGAAAAACAGAAGTCTTAATTTCTACACTAGCTAAACAATTTAGCTAGGCTCTGGGGAGCCAGAACCCAGCCCGATCTATGCCGACTTGGAGTGGGTCTGACCACTCCAAGAAGGATCTACACTAAGCGACTAATTAAAATCTACGCTAAAAATGCTTAACCACATACCCGGAATCTTGGCCCTGGAGCAGGCAAGATGTACCGCACCGTCTTGAGAAGCTCCTCGTAGCCGAGCCGCGTTGACCCGATCTCCCTGAGCCGCCTCGTACCCTCGCACCGATCCGCCCGAGCCGCTTTCGCCTCCGAGCCGATCACACGCGGTAGAAAGTTTCACTTGAGAAGAAACCCGCGTCTTAGACGTCCGGATCGGATCCAAACCCCTTTCGTAGTCGTGCTAGGACTACTCCAGAGAATAGGAAAGTAGAGAGAGAGATTTAGTCGCGGACCGAGCTTGCTCAATAATTTGGAGCTACCCGATCGTTGACTGGTGTGTTTTTCAACGAGGAGAGTGCACCCCTATTTATATAGGGAGTGAGCACTCAACATCTCGTTGCGGGCAATGTGGGACAATTCCCATGAAGAGAAAAACCAATTAAGCCATTTGGCTTAATTTCAATTTTAAAGTTAGCCTTTCACAAAGTCAAACTTTAACGAATTAATTCTCCTCACATACTAAACTTTAGACACCAAACAAGCTATCAATCAGAAGAGCTTGGAATGGTGAACGCGTAGGAACTGACGGTGACGAATTTCGACTTCGTTTGACGCCTCAAACAATTGCTCAAAGTTTAGCAATTTCTCAAAATTCGTAGCCGTCATTAGGGTTATTCAAAAAACCCTAATTGACTTAAGTTGCGGGCGCGCCCGCTAGACTTAGCGGGCGCGCCCGCCCAAGGGGGGAAGGGCGGGCCACCCGCCCGCTGCAAGCAGCGGGCGGGCGCCCGCTGCTGCAGCGGGCCGTGCCCGCTGCACAAGCGGGCGCTGGCCCGCTGTGCAGCGGGCTGCGCCCGCTTGCAGCGGGCGCTGGCCCGCTGCGTGCAGCGGGCCGTGCCCGTTTTGCCCTTGCACATGGGCCTCTTGGCCCGGTGGGTCTAACCCACTTCCCCTTGAACTCTTTCTGCGTTTCTGGGCTCGTTTGAGCTCCGATTTGGACGCGGTTTGAACCTGTGTTTAGACCGGGACGATCCCGTCATCCAGGTAACCCTTTCCAACAAGTTTGTTCCTACAAAATTCGTCGTAACTAATTTACAACACGTTTAGTTAACGTTAGCATCTAATGCAACGTTGTGTCCCTATTGCTATTGCGACTAACTTTCACAACTCAACTTGTGAATATCATCAAATGATATTTCTCTCTATTCTATATTCCTATTACTAAGACACGAGTACTACTCGGTGTGAGACCCTACAGCCTGACCTTACTACAGGTTGGGGCTCGAAACCCCTAGACGACGGTCACTACGAGCAGTAGCTGTCGTCCCTGTTTCAGAGTCATCATAACGTGATCGACCCTTTGACAAAAGTGTCATAGGGTTTGCATTGGCTGTGTCAGAGATGAATTCCGTTAGCTAAAATCCCTTCGTCAAGACTGTGTTTGATGTTGGCCTAGGGTATGGTTTTTTGTCAACCCTATTAGACAACATTGGTCAGTATACGGCGGTCTTTATTGTAAACACGTTGTACAACTTGCAACGTACCCCGGCCGAGGATTAACATAAAGACCGTACTGAGCCTATAACACTAACTTCCCTTTAATGGAAGTGACGAATCCCATCTTAGTCACTTACTCACCTAGAGAGCTTCCGGTGCAACCCAACCTAAGATCTTTCATCAGGACTGGTCCTCGAAGCTAGATCATGGGTCTAAGCTACACCGTCCGTTCACAGGTTTATACAGTTGACTTCAGGTCTTAAGGATCAACTAACCTATCATCACCCTAGAGTTATTAAAGACAGATCATTAAAGTTAACCATTTAATAACTCTAACTTGGTCGTTCAGTGAACTCATTCTCCAATGAGCACCTGTGTCTCGTCTCCGACTTCGCTAAGTCGAATGACTATGAGATCATCATTACCCGAAGGCAAGACGAAGACACAGTGATCTATCCAATGTGTCGATATCCAGTTCTCGACACATCTATGATCACGAACCGTTTAAGACTTATGTTTCTATTCGGTCACTTACTTACTCATAATCGAGATCTCATCTAGATACGTAAGGACCTAACTATAAGTCTATGGATATTATCTAAGTATATTAATACAAATCCTTTTATACCTAGAATAATACGTACCATATACGGTATGAACGAGACGTATAATCAAGATAAATTGCCTTATGGGCATATATCTTCCTACAATACCGTTGCCAAGGATTGTATCCATTTTTCATACAGAGCAATTAACCTTCTTTTTCATTTTATACTTGTAGTATCATCATTTTTCTTAATGCTCAATTTTTATCCATGGCAAGGTATATCATATCCCTTAGATTATCAGTTAAGTTTTCCTCCTACATTCACATTTCCAATTTCAAAAACGATATCTCCAAATGTGCAACAATAATAATATATGTGGAAGTGAAGTAGGTGGTGTAGAAATCAAGTTATTTTCAGTCATTGAACATACCATGAATATTTAGAAAGATGGACATGCGCATGTAGCAAAATAAATAATACAACAATTTCTACATAGATATGAAAATCATGCATGAATACTTCTTTTAATGAAACAAAGAGAAAGATACACATTGAAGCACCATTTTTTTTGTTTTTTTTTTCAATTTTTTTGTTTTTGTTTTTGTTTTTTTTTTCAATTTTTTTTGAATGCATGAGATACTAAAGCAAAGACGAGATGCAATCACACAAATAAAAAAAATCATGCACACATAATACCAAAAAAATCATGCAATCACACAAAAAAGTTCAAGCACACAAGAAAGCATGGAGTCGCGTACTAAGTTTTATCAATAATACCAAGCTCAAGACGAAGACGACAAAAGCGAGCCTCAACCAAAGGTTTAGTGAATATGTCTGCAAGTTGTGATTCCGTAGGAACGAACTCCACAGACACATCCTCTTTAGTGAGGTGATCTCTAAGAAAATGGTGTCTTACGTCAATATGTTTAGTACGAGAGTGGTGTACGGGATTATTAGAAAGATCTATGGCACTCTTACTATCACATCGAAGAGGAACTCTTTTAAGAGCTAGTCCGTAATCAGATAATGTTTGCATCATCCACAGTACTTGAGCACAACAACTGCCGAGGGCAATATACTCTGCTTCAGTAGTGGATAATGCAACACTATTTTGCTTACGACTAGACCATGAAACTAAAGAGTGTCCTAGCATAAAACAAGTGCCACTAGTGCTCTTTCTATCAGTTAAACTACCCACATAATCAGCATCAGAATAACCCACCGAATCAAAGTTACCACTAGAAGGATACCAAAGGCCTAAAGTAGGTGTATTGATTAGGTACCTAAAGATCCTTTTAATGGCTTTCAAATGAGATTCTTTTGGGTTTGATTGAAAGCGTGCACACAAACATACAGCAAACATTATATCAGGCCTAGATGCAGTCAAGTACAATAAAGAACCAATCATACCTCGATATAGCTTTTGGTCCACTGCAACTCCTTGTTCATCCCTGTCCATTTTCGTGTTGGGGCACATCGGCGTTCCAATTCCTTTAGACTTCTCCATCCCAAACTTTTTCAGAAGTTCCTTGATGTATTTGGTTTGAGATAGAAAGATGCCTTCCTTTCCTTGCTTTACTTGGAACCCCAGAAAATATTTCAGCTCTCCCACAAGGCTCATCTCAAACTGATCCTGCAAGACTTTCTCAAACTTTTGACATAGAAGATCGTTAGTAGCACCATAAATAATGTCATCAACATAAATTTGCACAATGAGAAAGTCTTCAGATTCATGCATCAAGAATAGTGTATTATCAGCACTCCCCTTTTTAAAATTATTTTCCAACAAATATGTGCTTAGACGGTCATACCAAGCTCGTGGAGCTTGCTTAAGACCATACAAAGCTTTTTCCAATTTATAAACATGGTTTGGAAAATTATGGCTTTCAAAACCTAGGGGTTGCTCAACAAATACCTCTTCTTTTAGGTAGCCATTAAGAAAAGCGCTTTTTACATCCATTTGTTTCAGTTTGAGCCCTTTATAACTTGCAAAAGCTAGCAAGATTCTAATGGACTCAAGCCTAGCAACTGGTGCAAAAGTCTCATCCACATCAATCCCTTCAATTTGATTATACCATTTAGCTACCAACCTAGCCTTGTTTCTAATAACATTACCAGATTCATCATGCTTATTCTTAAACACCCATTTAGTACCAACTACAGGATAATCAGTGAGTCTAGGTACTAGTTTCAAGACATTATTCCTGGCAAATTGATTTAATTCCTCTTGCATGGTCAAAACCCAACTTTCCTCTTCTAAAGCAATATCTATAGTCTTAGGCTCTATTACAGAAATAAAGTCACCATAAATACATAGAGCGCAAAGATCTCTAAAAGAGGAACGTGTGCGAATACCTGCCGTAGGCTCACCTAGGATTAAGTCTGGTGGGTGGTTTGGAGTGAATCTCAACTCTCCTCTGGTAACTGCTTCATCTTGTATTTCTGTCGAACCAGTTTCAGCTTCTTTCTGTATTTCAGGTTGCTCCTCATTAACTTTTGGAATGCCTTGTTGTTCTACATTTTCCTCTTCAATGTTCTGCCTGCAATCCAAAGAATTTATATCAGATTCATCAAACTTTACATTTATAGATTCAACAATTGCAAGTGTGCGTTTATTATAAATCCTGTATGCTCTGCTCCTTGCTGAATATCCTACGAACACTCCCTCATCTGATTTTGATTCAAAGGTGCTAAGCTGATCTGCATTATTTAATATAAAGCACCTGCATCCAAAAACTCTAAAGTACGAAACTTTCGGGGTGTTGCCATGCCATAGTTCATAAGATGTTTTATTTAGTATAGGTCTAAGCATAACTCTGTCGTATACATGGCATGCAGTATTAATGGCCTTAGCCCAAAAAGACATAGGCAAGCTATATTCATTTAACATACTCCTAGCCATCTCTTTTAATGTGCGATTCTTTCTCTCGACCACCCCATTTTGTTGAGGTATTCTAGGAGAAGAGAATTCATGTAAAATTCCTTTTTCAAAACAAAATTTTTCAAAAATTGCATTTTCAAACTCACCTCCATGATCGCTTCTAATTTTTACAATGGAAGAATTTTTCTCATTAGAAACTTGTATGCAAAAGTTTTGAAAATGGTCAAATGAGTCTGATTTTTTGGCTAGGAAGTATACCCATGTATATCTAGAGAAGTCATCCACTAATACTAAACAATACTTTTTATCTCCTAGGCTAGCAATGTCTGTTGGACCAAATAAATCCATGTGCACTAATTCCAATATACGTGTGGTGGCAATTTCATTGATGCTAGAGAAAGTAGATCTAGTTTGCTTACCTTTGGTGCATGCCACGCACAACTTACCATTCTCATATGTCTGATGCGGTAGTCCTCTTACCAAATTTTTGCTTTCGAGCTTCTTTATCAATCCCATGCTTGCATGTGCTAATCGTCTATGCCATAGTGTGGCCTCTTCTTCGCCTACAAGCAAGCATTTAGAAACAGTTAGTTCTTCAATCATAAGAGTATACACATTATTATTTCTATTTGCAGTAATAATAATGTCACCTGTGGATCTATCAATGATTCTACAAAGTTTTTCATTAAATTCAACTTTCATACCTTTGTCACACAGCTGACTGATAGAAATGAGGTTATGTTTCAACTTTTCAACCAATAGGACATCTGTAAGCCGAAAGGTGTCGTTACCTACAACACCTTTACCAATTACCTTGCATTTTCCATTATCCCCTAAAGTAACACTTCCTCCTTCATGCTTTGTAAGGCTAAGGAACTTTTCTCTTTCACCTGTCATGTGTCTTGAGCAGCCAGAGTCTAAGTACCACTCACACTTTTGTTCCTTAGCCGTGCCATGTACCTACATATAAGAAGAGCATGATATGTGTGACCTAGGAATCCAAATAGGTCCACTAGTGTTAGTCACTTTATTTTTTGGAACCCAAATTTGCTTAAATTTGATGTTGGTATTCCTATACTTGCAATTATAATAAGCATGACCAACACCACCACATGTATAACATTTAGCAAACATGCTTCTTCCTACGCCAGTTTCTTTTTGATTCTTTCTATAAATTTTAGGCCTCTCATCAATTTTATTTCCATATCCCAAGCCACGCCTGTTATTTCCGTGTATCTGATTACCTAGAATAATGTCTAGTGAATGCTTTCCAACACCAAATTTTTTAATAGACAATTCAAGATCAGATATTTTAGACTTTAAAAACATGTTCTCATTAACAAGCATGGTACATTTACTAATGAAGGCCTTTTTGTTCTCTTCCTCACTCTTTTTTAGATTAGCCATCTTCTTCTCTAGCTCTTTATTTTCATTTATTAGCATGCAAATTTTCTCATTTAGCGATTCATTTTCCACTTCTAGCTTAATCGTATTTAGTTTAAACATGCTAATATCTTTAAGTAAAGTAGAGCAATTCAGACACTCAGTTTCAGTAGGCATGCGAGATTTTTCCTTTTTCAAAGAGCTAATAGTAGAATTACATGCAGCAATTTTCTGTTTAAAATCATCAACTTCTAATGACATATTATAATTGTCTTGTTGCAATTCAAAATTAGCATTTTTAAACTTCTCTACATGAGATTCAAGTAACTCAACAGTTGATTCCAACCTTTCAATTTCATCTTGCATTTCTTTAAAGGTAGTCGCTAGTTGAGCTTTAGTTAAAGATTTTACCTGATCTAGTTCTCCCATCAGACAAAGAGAGGAATATGCAACTTCCTCTTGAGATTCATCCTCGCTGTCCATATCCCATGTGAGCACCAAATATTTTCCCTTTTGCTCCGCAGCGCTATTCTTTCCTTGAGGGCATTGTTTCATAAAATGTCCCTACTTTTTACATTTAAAACATGTAACCGGATCAGTAGTATTCTACTCAAAAGATTTATTATTAGAATTAAATTTAGAGCGATTAAACCTTTTCAGCATCTCTGATCTCCCGTTGCCAGTTCTGATATATTTCTTGAAGCTTCTCACCAAAAAGGCCTCCTCTTCATCTCCATCTTCATCCTCCTTAGCCTGAAGGGCTATTGCCTTTGAAGTCTTCAATTCATCTTTCTCTCTCAGTTCAATGCGCTGCAGCTCTAGCTCGTGGGACATCAGGTTCCCTATCAGATCCTCCACTTTCATCTGCGATAAATCCCTTGCTTCCTGAATAGCTGTGATTTTAGGACGGAAGGTACTAGGTAATGCTCTTAAGATTTTTCTGATCTGCTCCAGACTCGAGTACGGCTTTCCAAGAGAGGTAGATTTGTAAACGATGTCTGTGAACCTCGCAAACATCTCTTTAATTGACTCTGATGGAAGCATGCAGAAGCTTTCATATTCAGTGCTGAGTAGCGCAAGTCTGGACTCCTTAACCTGCGATGTACCTTCATGAGTCACCTCCAGAGTATGCCAAATTTCCTGCGCAGTTTGACATTGAGATATACGGTTAAACTCAGCTTTATCTAAAGCACAAATTAATGCATTCATAGCTTTTTTATTCAATGAAAAACGCTTCTTATCAAAGTCATCCCACTTATCTTCTGGTTTTATCATTTCATTATTAGCAACATTAATGGTGGGAGGTTTATAGCCTTTTTCTACAATGCTCCATACATCATAATCAACAGCAGCTAAATAAATCCTCATCCTAGTTTTCCAATAAGCAAAATCAACACCATTAAACTTGGGGGGACAGGAAATAGGCTGTCCCTCAGCAAAAGCACTATCAGACATATTCATAGACATGATCAACTAGGCTAGATCCTCTAAACTGGCTTTGATACCACTTGTTGGATCTGGATCTAAGCCTAGAGGGGGGGTGAATAGGCTTATAAAAATTCTCGTGCAACCCACGAGAAATCACATGCAGTTATAGCACAATCAACCAGATGCAGAGTATAGAAAAGCAGTCACAGCATGCACAGGCGATATACCCTGGTTCAGTCGCACCCACGACCTACATGTTCCTCTCCGAGTGACACCGGTAAGGTGATCACCCCCACAATGGGAACCGAGTGGCCAGTGAAGCCGACGATGAGGCCCGTACAAGGCCTCAAGTCTGCCTGCTTCAGCCCCATCTTCCTAACCGTTGACATAAACAAGATGTCGCACGAGCTCCCCGTGTCAATCAGGAGGCGGCCGATGATGGCCATCCCGATCTGAGCCTCGATGACGATGGCATTGTCGTGCGACAGCTCGACTCCTTCCAGATCCTCATCGGTGAAAGTAATGGGGGTCGAGCCACCCTCCTATGCTTCGCCTCACCGCCGAGGCCCGCCGCCATCACATGTCGGGCGTATGCCTTTTTGCCAGACGACGACACTCCCCCGAGGACGGTCCTCCGCATATCACGTCTATGCGCATGACCGCCCTGGGAGGGCGGGGCTCCTCCTGCCTGTTGTCTGGTGGTGGGTCTGGCCTCCACGCTCCTCGCGGGACCCTCTCATCCTGGATCGGCCTTCTGCCCTCCACGAAGCCTCCCAGGTGTCACACCTGGATCAATCACTCGATCTCCCTCTTGAGGGTGTAGCAATCGTCGGTATCATGATTGTGGTCCCGGTGATACCGACAATACTTCCGGAGATCTCTCTTCGCTGGGTCGGACTTCATTTCCCTGGGTAGGTCTGGCAGCAATCCGGCCCTCGTCGCCACAACCAACACCTCTATCATTGGGGCATTAAGTTTTGTGTACTGGGCCCGCAGAGGTCCTTCCAGCCTCGGGATCGCTCGGGCAGGCTCTCAGATGGGAACGAACTCTCGCGCTGGGCCTGGGCGGTCTTGCGGGCGACGTCCCGCAGGGTCGCGCCTTGGTTGAATCGGCTGGTCATGGCCCCGGGGCCCGCCTTCTTGCCTTGGCCCGGGATAGGGCCGAGGCTCTCCCTGGGACGATCTCGCCGGGGCGACTGGTTTCTTGACGCCGAGAGTCTTCTCGCTCAGTGCATACCTTTCCGCCTGAGCGATCAGCGTGTCGTAGTCGGCTAGCGGGTCTCGGAGCAGGGATTTGTGGAGGCTCCGATTCCGCTGCCCCATCTTGAAGGCTTGCATGAGCACTTCGTCACCACAGGCCACCACCGCCCACCTCTCGTCCTGGAAGCGATGCAGGTATTTTCCTGACGTCTCTCCTTCCCCTTGGACTATCGTCATGAGGTAGTCCAAAGGCTTCTTCTTGGTGCGCCCGGCCCAGAACTCCTGGCAGAACCTGTGGGACAACTCGTCGAAGCTCCTAATGGATCTTGCGGGCAAGCCGTAGTACCACTCCAGCGCCGTGTCATGCAGGCTTTATGAGAAAAGCTGGCACAGGAACGCGTCATCCACATCTTGTGCCTCCATAGCCCCCCCAGTATTGTTGTACGTGCGAGAGGGGGTCGCCTCTTCCGTTGAAGGTGGCTACCGGAGGGGCTTGAACCTTTCGGGTCTCGGGGCTGACGTGATCCACCGTGCCAACGGCGTGGCCTCCTCAGGGTAGGCGGGGCGCTCTGGCGTGCGCCCTCTCCGCCATTCTGGGGTTTGGCTTCGGTCCCGCCTCGGCTGCCGACGGTCATCATGCCCCGGGGAATGGCAAAGCGGTCGCCGAGGAGGACTCCTTCCGCATGTTGGGGATTCGACGGGTGGCAGGCTACGGTCATTCCAGTATCGCAGGCCCATAGCCGTTGCCTCCGGGATCTCTCTCCGCTCCTGATTCTCCCTTAGCAGCCTTTCACGCTCTGCGGCGAGGAAGCGGAGTTGTTGACGAACGGCTTCCTCGCCCAGACGATCTAGGGAGAGACACCGACGGGGCAGAATTCACCCCCGAGGTGGGGACCTGGCGAGCGGCGGGCTGCGCTCGTTCATGCATCGTCGGCCCATCGTCGAATCCTCCAGGATCTCCCGGTTCTCCTCATTCTCCCTCCGGAGCCTTTCACGTTCCGCGATAATGAAGCGGAGCTGGCGTCAGGCGGTCTCTTCGTCGAGGAGGGCTTACCAGGCGGCCTTGGCAGCTTCGCCCAGATGCCTCTGTGCGGCCGCTGCTTCCTCCTGGTGCCTTCGCAGCCGCGCGATCTCCATTTCTTCCTCCAAGAGCTTCTGTTGGGTCGCAATCTCCTCGGCGAGCCCTTTGTCTCCTACTTCTTTGTTGAACTGAGGGTGAAGATTTCTCATCACGTTTGGGGGCTCAGACGGGCCGGGCGGTGCTTCAGTGCTGGGTGCAGCGAAGCCCGCCATAATCTTAGTGAAGGCCTCGAAGCTCTGTTGTACCGCCCGAGCTGAGGCCTGGACTGTCTCGACCTCCACCAAGGGGGGTGGATCAGTCGCAAGAGTCAAGGGGTGAGAGTGAGACTCTTGATCCATCGGGTTCTTGCTGTGATCAGGGTTTTGGTCGATTGGTATGGGATCTGACATGGGTGTAACCCTTCGTTCCCACAGGCGGCGCCAATTGTTGTTGGGTAGAACTCTCGTACAATGAATTTGTATTAAGGGGAACCAATGGCATGATGGTTATGCTAATGGCGGGATTAGGGTAGGCTATTTGACAAGTGATTAGTGGGGTGATGAGGCTAAGCTTGTTGCAGACGCTGACCATGGTATCGAATCCGGTAGGATGTAACGGAGGGGCCGAACTGCCCAGGTTGAGGGCGAGCACGACCGGTGGTGACGAGCTAATCTGCGCAAGGAGAAACTCGTCAGGGTCCAACCCTTAGCCTCTCTGATGCCTAAGTCAGTAACAGGACTTAAAGCGGGGGATAGACACGCAGGTCGGACTGAAGGTGAGGCGACCGTACGTAACAAGCTATGAGTGGAAGAACAAAGATATGGACAACCTTTACTCTTGTGTGTGAGTAATAAGATTGAGAGTGAATTTGCCAACCCCTTCACAGTTGGAAGCGAAGGGGTATTTATACCTGACGGGAGGCGGTTAGGTGGGGCTAACCTGGCATGCTGACTCGACGTACTGAGCTGGCCCTGCTATCAGCGGAAGTTTCGGACGAGAATGTCAGGAACGGGAGTGTCCGCCATGCTTTTTGTAACAACTGGTTTTCATGTATTGGGATTAGCTATATTATATTATATGTTTTGGTGGATTTTCTCCTTATGCGTGGTTTTCGTCTCCGTAGCTTTCATTTTCGATCGTTTCGTCGCGTTTTCCTAGCTTCTTCCGTTGATCGTCGATTTCGGAGTAAGTCATTCGTGACTGGCTTCATATCGGTCATATCTTATTGTTAGATCAAGCCTAGGAGTCTTAGAAATCGATCCCGGAGCTTCGCGCTCCATTTCGGAACTTTTGGTGCACGTTAGCCGATGTTAGAAGGGGAACCGACCGACTAGATGACGATTTAGTCGGTCGGCAAACCTTCATGGACCGACTAGTGGGCTTTGTAAATTATTCAGGAGTTACTGTTTATCGTTAGTCAGTCTAAGAACGTTGGTTAACCGACTAGGTTACAATCTAGTCGGTCAGCAATGCTTCTTTAACCGACTAGCTCATTAATTATTTTGATACCAGATACTGTTCATTCTTAGTCGGTCTAAGAACGTTCATCGACTGACTAGATGTCAAACTAGTCGGTCAGTAGTTGTTCTTTGACCGACTAAATCTAAATCCTATTTTTCGTCAGGAGCTACTGTTTACTCTTAGTCGGTCTGCGTTGGTCAACCGACCGACTAGTTTTCAAACTAGTCGGTCACCGGTCCTTCTTTGACCGACTAATCAGTACAGGAAACCCTAGTTTTGCCCTAGCCGCCACCAAACCCAATATAAACCCCTCCAAACATTTTCTTCTTCTTCTTCTTCATCTCTAAACCTAATTTCTCCCCCATTGTGCCCCCTACTACCTCAAACCCTTATTCCTTCATCCCAAGCCCAAAATCCATCATCCAAACCCTCACTTAACACATTCTACCTCTCATCTTTCTCAAACTTTCATCAAACCCCCAAAATCCACATCCAAACCTATTTCTCCAGATTTTTCCCTCATTTCCAGATTTGAGCCGGAGCGTTTCTTCCGTTGCCGTGCTTGCTCGGCATCGTTCTTCCGCTTCATATACGGTAATAAATCTATCTCTTAATGTTCTCTTAACCCATTTGTGTTTTTGTGAAACCCTAATGAAATGAATGTTGTTTTGATGATTGTTTCTCCATAACAGCGACTTCCCCGTAGATTAGCGTCCGTGAGACGAACCTTCGTGTTCGTCATCCTCGGTGCTAGGCAAGTGAAACTTGCCACTTAGGGTTTTGGGCCGTGTCTTAGGCCATTTGCTTGTTGTAGGCGTAAAAGAGACTAGGCGACGAAATGATACTCGCCTAGGCGCAAATTTAGGAACTAGCTTGACAACGAAGCTAGATCCGACATTTATCATGTTGCACAACTACCATGTCATGTTTAATTTCCATTAACGGTATGCAAATTAATTGTCATGTCATTGCATTCTTTAAGTGTTCCCGTGATTGCGTAGCTTCGCTACATCTTGTGAAATGATTGAGGCTAGGTGCATCCCTATGCCAAATGGAATACGCTCCTGGTTGTGATCCAGGAAACGAGCTCTTGTGCGGGGCAACCCTGGCTCATTTACTGAGCTCGTGTGCAGGGACCCTGGCTCGTTCACATGTGGGTATTGGGGTAAGAGTTAAGCGGCCAATCAACTGGGAG
Organism: Scilla litardierei; assembly: GCA_030789695.1. NCBI lineage: Eukaryota > Viridiplantae > Streptophyta > Magnoliopsida > Asparagales > Asparagaceae > Scilla > Scilla litardierei. The sequence goes on from CM061131.1 coordinate 47,013,122, forward strand.
TCTGCCCGATCAGCAACTGCAGTGGTAAGGCGTAAACTCTGGGTTCTGGGGTAGTGTTAAGCGGCCAATCAGCGTGAATGCCAAACCATTCAGCTGTAAGGCGTAAATATCTACAAACAACTTGAAACGTGACTAGTGAAAAGATTGAGATCGTTAGTAGCTTGGCTACTCTTGACTTGTCCCGATAATTGTTCTCTTGTACTTATTGTTTCACCATGTCTTGCTTGTGCACTCATACCATAACTGCCATGTCATTTATACTATAACTGCTAGGTTGTTAGTTTGCCTTACTTTCAGTTTCCTTGCCCAAGTCTTTTAGACTTGCTGACATGTGCCCCTTTACTCTTTTGGGTGACACATGTTAGATCCTGAGCCTGAGTACATTATTGAGGACGAGGTGTTTGCTGACGCCGAGCCCGAGCCTGTGTTTGGCGAGGAGTATGTGGACTCTGGGGACCAGTCCTAGTGTCTTCGTTGAGCTTTTCCCTTTTTTTTAGACTGCTATTTTGTTATCGGTGCGTAGCACCTATACTTTGTTACGTTGTTCCTTTTGTTGGCATTGTTCTAGGCCTTTAGACTCTTTCTTTTAGCCTGGTGGCTTTTCTGGATGTTGAACTTAATTTTCATGTTGGACCTTTTATGAGATTTGTGATTTTATTTCTGTCTCTCCTTGTGTTATTACTGTTGTTCCGTTCGTGGTTACAGGGACCTGCTTATGTTTTATTGACGCTTATCGGGTTTGGGGCTTCACAGCTCCACTCTCGTGCGGACCTTCTCACGTCTCGCCTCCATTTTAGGGAAGCGGGGCGTGACACTTTTGTTGGTGGCCCATGCAGGTCCTCTTCTGTAACTGCGATTATCGGAATGACGATAATAATATTAGAATGTCCAATAAACTAAGTTCGACATCCGAGTCATGAGCTATGAGTCTAATCTGCTTCGTTTTCTGTGTCATTAGATGGCAGGAAGGCGATTCACCCGTGGTGGAGGTAGTGGTGCGCCCCCTCATGATGAGGAGCCTGAGCGGGAACCCACCAATGGAGAGATGATGCGGATGATGCATCAGATGATGCAGGTGCAGCAGGGCGTGCTCCTACAAGTCCAGAATGCTCCACTTGCTCGAGCTGCCGGGCACTTCCGGATGCCCCTCGCTCCGAGCCGGGAGCGAAGCAATTTCGGGAGCTGGTTCCCGCATATTTTGATGGGTCTGAGGGTCCTCTGGCTGCCGATGAGTGGATTCGGAACATTGAGGATAACTTGAAGATGGCCAAGATCACCCCGGCTGGATGGGTTGATTTGGCGAAGAGGCAACTCAAGGATAATGCTCGGAACTGGTGGGATGCTGAAGAGAAGATGCTGGTGGAGTCGATAGCTTGGACTACCTTTAAGTCCAGGTTTGATGAGGAGTTCTTTCCAAAGGCTGCTAGGAAGGAGATGATGCAGCGCTTTATTGATCTGAAGCAAGGGAGCTTGACGGTGGACCTGTACCACCAAGAGTTCACTAGGCTGAGTCGGTTCGCACCGAAGATGGTGTAAGATGTTGATGAGAGGGCTCAGAGGTTCCTACAGGGACTTGCTTTGGGCTTCAGAGTTTCGTGTCTTCCTCTGATCTGGACTCTTATCAGAAGGTTCTGGTCGCTGCGAGGAGGCAGGAGCTGAACCTGAGTCTGAGGAGAGGACATGTTTCTGGTGCTGGGAAGAGGCCTATGGAGCAGGCCAGGGCGGTGGTTAGGCCTGGTTTCAAGCCTAATCATCCGGTGCAGTTCAAGAGGCCAGGAGGGCCTATTCAGAAGACTTGCCATTTCTGCGGCAAGCCTGGCCACATCAAGGATCAGTGTAGGAAGTTTCTGGGCCAGTGTTTGGTTTGTGGTGATGCTTCTCATGTCACGAAGGATTGTCAGCATGCGAATCAGTTGCGGAGGGCACCTGTTGCAGCACAGCCGTTGCAGCAGCGAGCGTCTGTTCCTGCTGGACGTGGAGCAGCTCTTATTCCACAGAGGCAGGCTTTTCAGCAGGCTATTCTGCCGAGGAGGCAGGCTTTTCTGATGACCGCTGTGGAGAGCGAGGCTGTGGATGAGGTTATCGCAGGTAATCCTCAATCTAGCTGTTACTTTCCTAGCTGGTTTTGATTGTTGATTATGTTGGTTGCTTGCTCATGTTTGTTGCTAGAATAAGATTTGATTGTTAGACTGTTTGCTAGGTGTGGTTTTGGTTTGCACATTTCCTGCACGAGTCCTCTTTGACTCAGGTGCGTCGATGTGCATTTGGCCTGGAGCTTCGTGGAGAAGCATTCCTTGTCGACGTCCTCTCTTCCTAAGAGTTGGAATATCGTCACAGGGAACGGTGTGGTCTCGGTGCATCGTGGGTGCAATTCTTGCCCGTTGGTGGTTTGTGGACGTGAGCTTTGTGCTGATTTCATTGTCAACGACATCATCAACTACGATGCAGTCCTTGGGATGGATTGGCTTGTGAGCTTCTATGCTACGATTGACTGTCGGAGGAAGAAGGTGGTGTTCGAGATTTCCGGACATCCAGTATTTGAGTTCAGCCGTGGTAGCAGCTCGCTTGGTCCTGTCAGGTTTTGGGCCAGGCCGGTGGAGATTGTGGCTATGCAGATGGAGCTGGAGAGGCCAGCGGTTGTGCGGGATTTTGATGACTTCTTCCTGAGGAGATGTCTGGTTTGCCACCTGATCGAGCTCTAGAATTTTCTATTGATCTTGTTCCGGTAGTGCAGCCGATTTCGAAGGCGTCGTATCGTATGGCACCCGCTGAGTTGGAGGAATTGCGGAAGCAGCTGGATGAGCTTTTGCAGAAGGGTTATATAAACCCTAGTGTGTCTCCGTGGGGAGCACCGGTGCTGCTGGTGAAGAAGAAGGATGGTTCGCATCGCATGTGCGTGGACTATCGGGAGTTGAATGCGGTGACCATCAAGAATAAATACCTGTTGCCTCGCATCGATGATATTTTCGATCAGCTTGGAGGTTCGAGGGTGTTTTCGAAGTTGGATCTGAGGAGTGGTTACCATCAGTTGAAGGTGAAGAAGGGAGATGTCCCGAAGACAGCGTTCAGGACAAAGTATGGACACTACGAATTTATGGTTATGCCTTTCGGTGTAACCAATGCACCCGCAGTTTTCATGAATCTGATGAACCTGATTTTCTATGACTTTTTGGATAAGTTTGTCGTTATCTTTATTGACGACATTCTGATCTATTCGAAGTCGGAGGAAGAGCATGCCTTGCACTTGAGGACGGTGTTGGAGATTCTGAGGAAGCATCGATTGTATGCTAAGTTTTTGAAGTGCGAGTTTTGGTTGGACAGAGTTGCTTTTCTTGGGCATGTGGTGACTGGAGATGGTATTTCAGTGGATCCTGAGAAGATTAGGGCCAGCAGGGAGTGGCCTGTTCCATCGTCTGCGTCTGAGATTCGGAGTTTCCTTGGTTTGGCAGGATATTATCGGCGTTTCATTAAGGACTTTTCACGTATTGCGGAGCCGATGACCAGGTTGACGCGGAAGGATGTTGCTTTTGTTTGGTCGGGTGATTGTGAGGATGCCTTTGGTGTTCTGAGGGAGAGGCTGACGACTGCCCCTGTTCTTGCTGTGCCTGATCGCAGCGGTGGATTTGAGATCTTTTGCGATGCTTCTGGCAATGGTCTCGGTTGTGTGTTGCATCAACATGGGCATGTTGTGGCTTATGCTTCTCGTCGGCTCAAGGTTCATGAGAAGAATTACCCGACGCATGATTTGGAGTTGGTTGCTGTTGTGTTTGCTCTCAAGATTTGGAGGCACTTCTTGCTGAGTGAGAAAGTGAAGATTTTCACCGATCACAAAAGCTTGAAGTATATTTTTACTCAGAAGGAGCTCAACATGCGACAGCGTCGATGGTTGGAGCTCATGGCGGATTATGAGATTGATTTGCAGTATCACCCTGGCAAGGTGAATGTGGTTCCTGATGCGCTGAGTAGGCTTCCAGCGGTGATGATTTTGACTTCGCAGTGGAGATTGCAGCAGGATTTTTGCGAGTCTGGTGTGGAGATTGTTCTTCCTGGGGAGGCTTCTTCATTGATGAGTATGCAGATTCAGTCGACGATCGTGGATCGGATCAAGGCTGGCCAGGCTGAGGATCCGAAGCTGGTGAAGATTCGGGAGCAGGTGGAAGCCGGTCTGCGGACTGACTTTTTGATTCATGAGGATGGCTCACTGAGGTTTGGAGCCAGGTTGTGTGTGCCAGCTGGGGATATTAGAGAGGAGTTGATGGTGGAGGCACACAGTTCGCCGTATTCTGTGCATCCTGGTGGGACCAAGATGTACCAGGATCTTCGTCTGAACTATTGGTGGCATGGCATGAAGAGGAGTGTGGCTCGGAGTGTAGCCAAGTGTTTGGTTTGCCAGCAAGTGAAGGCGGAGCATCAGCGTACGGCAGGGTTGCTACAACCGCTCCCGATTCCGGAGTGGAAGTGGCAACACATCACAATGGATTTCGTGACTGGACTGCCTCGGAGTCCGAAGCAGAATGACGCGATTTGGGTGATCGTAGATCGATTGACCAAATCCGCGCACTTTATTCCGTTCCGAGTGGGACAGTCCACTGAGGCGCTAGCGAGGAGATATATGGAGGTAAATTCTTTTACTCTCCGTTTTTATTTCCTTTTCCTAGTTTAGATAGTGATGTAACGTGAATCGTGCAGGAGGTAGTACGACTTCACGGAGTCCCCGTGAGTATCGTGTCGGACAGAGACACGAGGTTCACATCTCAGTTCTGGCAGAGTTTGCAAAAGAGTTTGGGTACGCGTCTGAGTTTCAGCACGGCGTACCATCCGCAGACGGATGGCCAGTCCGAGAGGACGATTCAGATCTTGGAGGACATGCTGAGGGCGTGCATGTTGGATTTCAAGGGTTCGTAAGAGGACCATCTACACTTGGTGGAGTTCTCTTACAACAACAGCTACTAGGCGTCTATTGGCATGGCGCCTTTCGTTGCATTGTATGGGAGGAAATGTCGATCGCCATTGAGTTGGGATGACGTTGGTGATCGGGAGCTGTTGGGACCTGAGATGATTGTGGAGGCCGTGGATGTTGTCAGGAACATTCGGAAGAGGTTGAGGATTGCTCAGGACCGTTTTAAGCATTGGGCGGATGCTAAACGCCGTCCTTTGGAGTTTCAGCCTGGGGATCATGTGTTTCTGAGGATTTCCCCGAATCATGGAGTGATTCGTTTTGGGAAGCGAGGGAAGTTGAGCCCGCGATACATTGGACCGTTTGACATTCTGGAGAAAGTTGGCGAGGTAGCTTATCGCTTAGCCTTGCCGCCATCTTTGGAAGGAGTTCACGATGTTTTCCATGTGTCGTAGCTTCGTCGATACATTAGCGATCCATCTCATGATGTGGATTTCTCGGAGATTACCGTTCGCCCCGATATGACGTATGACCAGCAGCCAGTGCAGATTCTGGACAGGCGTCAGAAGTCACTTCGGAACAAGGTTGTTAATCTTGTGAGGGTGATGTGGTGACACGGCTCACCTGGAGAGTCTACTTGGGAGAATGAGGATGAGATGCGAGAGCGTTTCCCACTTTTGTTTCCAGACACGTGAGTGTTGGAAAATTCCGAGGACGGAATTTTTCTTAAGTTGGGGAGGATGTAACGACTGGTTTTCATGTATTTGGATTAGCTATATTATATTATATGTTTTGGTGGATTTTCTCCTTATGCGTGGTTTTCGTCTCCGTAGCTTTCATTTTCGATCGTTTCGTCGCGTTTTCCTAGCTTCTTCCGTTGATCGTCGATTTCGGAGTAAGTCATTCGTGACGGGCTTCATATCGGTCATATCTTATTGTTAGATCAAGCCTAGGAGTCTTAAGAATCGATCCCGGAGCTTCGCGCTCCATTTCGGAACTTTTGGTGCACGTTAGCTGGTGTAAGAAGGGGAACCGACCGACTAGATGTCGATTTAGTCGGTCGGCAAACCTTCATGGACCGACTAGTGGGCTTTGTAAATTATTCAGGAGTTACTGTTTATCGTTAGTCGGTCTAAGAACGTTGGTTGACCAACTAGGTTGCAATCTAGTCGGTCAGCAATGCTTCTTTAACCGACTAGCTCATTAATTATTTTGATACCAGATACTGTTCATTCTTAGTCGGTCTAAGAACGTTCATCAACCGACTAGATGTCAAACTAGTCGGTCAGTAGTTGTTCTTTGACCGACTAAATCTAAATCCTATTTTTCGTCAGGAGCTACTGTTTACTCTTAGTCGGTCTGCGTTGGTCAACCGACCGACTAGTTTTCAAACTAGTCGGTCATCAGTCCTTCTTTGACCGACTAATCAGTACAGGAAACCCTAGTTTTGCCCTAGCCGCCACCAAACCCTATATAAACCCCTCCAAACGTTTTCTTCTTCTTCATCATCTCTAAACCTAATTTCTCCCCCATTGAGCCCCCTACTACCTCAAACCCTTATTCCTTCATCCCAAGCCCAAAATCCATCATCCAAACCCTCACTTAACACATTCTACCTCTCATCTTCCTCAAACTTTCATCAAACCCCCAAAATCCACATCCAAACCTATTTCTCCAGATTTTTCCCTCATTTCCAGATTTGAGCCGGAGCGTTTCTTCCGTTGCTGTGCTTGCTCGGCATCGTTCTTCCGCTTCATATACGGTAATAAATCGATCTCTTAATGTTCTCTTAACCCATTTGTGTTTTTGTGAAACCCTAATGAAATGAATGTTGTTTTGATGATTGTTTCTCCATAACAGCGACTTCCCCGTAGATTAGCATCCGTGAGACGAACCTTCGTGATCGTCATCCTCGGTGCTAGGCAAGTGAAACTTGCCACTTAGGGTTTTGGGCCATGTCTTAGGCCATTTGCTTGTTGTAGGCGTAAAAGAGACTAGGCGACGAAATGATACTCGCCTAGGCGAAAATTTAGGAACTAGCTTGACAACGAAGCTAGATCCGACATTTATCATGTTGCACAACTACCATGTCATGTTTAATTTCCATTAACGGTACGCAAATTAATTGTCATGTCATTGCATTCTTTAAGTGTTCCTGTGATTGCGTAGCTTCGCTACATCTTGTGAAATGATTGAGGCTAGGTGCACCCCTATGCCAAATGAAATACGCTCCTGGTTGTGATCCAGGAATTGAGCTCTTGTGCGGGGCAACCCTGGCTCATTTACTGAGCTCGTGTGCAGGGACCCTGGCTCGTTCACATGTGGGTATTGGGGTAAGAGTTAAGCGGCCAATCAACTGGGAGTCTGCCCGATCAGCAACTGCAGTGGTAAGGCGTAAACTCTGGGTTCTGGGGTAGTGTTAAGCGGCCAATCAGTGTGAATGCCAAACCATTCAGCTGTAAGGCGTAAACATCTACAAACAACTTGAAACGTGACTAGTGAAAAGATTGAGATCGTTAGTAGCTTGGCTACTCTTGACTTGTCCCGATAATTGTTCTCTTGTACTTATTGTTTCACCATGTCTTGCTTGTGCACTCATATCATAACTGCCATGTCATGCATACTATAACTGCTAGGTTGTTAGTTTGCCTTACTTTCAGTTTCCTTGCCCAAGTCTTTTAGACTTGCTGACATGTGCCCCTTTACTCTTTTGGGTGACACATGTTAGATCCTGAGCCTGAGTACATTATTGAGGACGAGGTGTTTGCTGACGCCGGGCCCGAGCCTGTGTTTGGCGAGGAGTACGTGGACACTGGGGACCCATCCTAGTGTCTTCGTTGAGCTTTTCCCTTTTGTTTTAGACTGCTATTTTGTTTTCGGTGCGTAGCACCTATTCTTTGTTACGTTGTTCCTTTTGTTGGCCTTGTTCTGGGCCTTTAGACTCTTTCGTTTAGCCTGGTGGCTTTTCTGGATGTTGAACTTAATTTTCATGTTGGACCTTTTATGAGATTTGTGATTTTATTTCTGTCTCTCCTTGTGTTATTACTGTTGTTCCGTTTGTGGTTACAGGGACCTGCTTATGTTTTATTGTCGCTTATCGGGTTTGGGGCTTCACAGCTCCACTCTCGTGCGGACCTTCTCACGTCTCGCCTCCATTTTAGGGAAGCGGGGCGTGACACTTTTGTCAGACGGCGCAACGGCCAGTGGTGCTTTTGTCAGAGTGTCAGTGCCGAAAGCATTAAGTGTCAGGGGAGCCGCGGCTAGGGGGTGCTTTGTCAGATGGTCAGGTGGCATGTGTGTCAGTAGCGTCCTTGTACTAGGTTGTTTGTCATGTCTAATGTGCCAAGGAACCGTCGGAGCGCCTCCCTGGGGCAGGACCTGAGACGGGTCGCCGGACCAGCCCGGGCTGAGGCTGAGCGGTCCGGACGCATACTTTGCGCGCTGATCCCGGTGAACTGGGGGATAACGGATTCACATCCCGATGGGGTCGTGTTGGAGAGCGTCCCTATCAGCGGTCGAGACGGGGTGTGCCTTTCTCCTAGTCATGTCGGACTCTAGGATCGACAAGCGCCCTGCGGGCCTCTGAAGTTCGGGTGTGGAGCGTCATGTCACTAGGTTGGCCACCCGTTCATGGGGGAGGGGCGAACCAGTGTGGTATTTCGGCGATCTGGGATGGAAGGTCTGACTATTACGATCGTCAGGTCGTAACAGGATTGAAGGAGGAAATAAGAAGCTTTAATGTATATTTCTCCTCAAAGATAAATTTTGTGTTAATTGTGGTAAAATAAATTAAATTCTAGATTTATGGCATAAGTACATATATATATTTCGATATATAATAAGCTGACTTCATACCTCAGTATGAAAATTCAGTTTGCCTAAATATGGATTTAAATTAAAACACAAAATTCAAGTGTTTTCTTCGGGAATAAAAGGCTTTAACGTATATTTCTCCTCGAGGATAAGTTTAAAAAGCCTTAAGGAATTTTGTGTACTAACCATCAAGTAAATGGCCTTAAGGAATTTGACTTGGTGCAATGGGGACGAAGACTGCGCAACCAAACACTCTCAAATGAGAGATATTTGGAGGTGCACTATACGCTAGCTGCATCGACGATAAAATATGGCCACCAGAGGGCCGTAATCTGATAAGCGATGCGGCATGCAATATGACATGTCCCCAAGCATCAACAGGCAATCGTGATTGTATCAGCAATGGACGTGCAATCCATTGCAGTCTCTTTATCAGAGATTCTGCTAACCCATTCTGGGTGTGAACATGTGCTACTGGATGTTTAACTTCGATGCCAGTTGCTCGGCAATAGTCTTGAAAGACTTGAGAAGTGAATTCTCCTGTATTATCAAGACGTAGTTTCTTGATATGGTTATTAGGAAAATGTGCCTGCAACTTAATTATTTGTGTCAATAGCATTGAAAAAATTAGGTTGCATGTGGACAAGAGGCACACATAAGACCATTTTGATGATGCATCTATCAGTACCATAAAGTACCAAAATGGGCCACTTGCAGGGTGAATAGGCCCGCAAATATCTCCATGTATTCTCTCCAAGAAGCTATGAGACTTTACTCCCACTTTTAGTAGCTCGTTATTAGTTTACCCTTGAAACAAGGTAGGCATGGAAAATCACCCTTCTGAAGAATCGTCAGGTTCTTCATATTATGTCCAAAAGATTGGGTGATGATGCGGTGCATCATTACCGATCCAGGGTGACCAAGTCTGTTATGCCAGAGTTTGAATTATGGCGTTGAAAGGCACTTCTGGTGCACATTCGAATTAGCTTCTATTGGTTGAATATGAGTATGATAGAGACCTGACGAGAGTCCCTTAAATCGTTCTAAGACAGTTTTAAACCGTCTTTTTGACGAGTAACATACAGATATTAATGCTCATTTATATCTTTGGTTTCTAAGTGATATCCGTTTAAACGAATATCCTTGAAACTTAACAGATTCATATTTGATTTAGAAGAGAACAATGCATCTTTTATTATTAGCCTCATGTTATTTGGGAGCAAAATCATTGCTTCACCAAATCCTTCAATTATGTTTGACAGTCCTGAAATAGTAATGACGGGACCATCTAATCATTTAAGCTAATGAAATAGCTTTTTCGCGAAGGATTGTGTGCGTCGAGACACTGTCCACTAGGCACTCAGACTTCTTCTATAGAACATGAATTCAATATTTTAATAAAAAGAAAGACATTCATTGTTGAAAAGGAAAGATATAACATGATTAAGCAAACTACAGATGAAGTACTGATAACAGATGCATAACAAATAAATATGACATCAGTCTAGGAGGTCGTCATTCTCGAAGTCGTCTTTTGTGAACTTGGTGGATGGCTGGTTTTCCACCAGATTTGTTTCAATGGGAGACTTCAGGCTCGCCTGATACAGATCTTGGAGATGTCGTGGAGTACGACAGTTTCTGGACCAATGTACAGTCATGCCACATCTGTGGCATTTGTCCTCCCAATTGTTCTTGGGAATAGACGTCTGTCCACTGTTCTTTTTCTTCCACTGGAGCTTCTTCTTTCCCTCATTATTGTTGCTCTGGAGAGGTTTGTTTTTCTGGGAAGGACCTCTGGCCTGCCTCTTAGGGGCTTTCCTTTGTTAAATTTCCCCATCTGTTTGTTATTCTGCTTCTGGGAAGAAACTTTGTGAGCCTTAGGGAGAGGAGCTGAGCTTACAGGACGTAGGTTATGTGTGGCCAGTAGCAAGTCTCTGTTCTGCTCTGCCATGAGAATGCAGGAGTGCAGGTCAGAATACTAGGTGAACTTGCGTTCACGTTGTATGAGTATTGCATCCTTCTCATGGATGGATGTGTAAGTCTTTTCCAGCATGCGTTCTTCCGTGACCTCTTCACAACACAACTTCAGGCATGAGATGATATTGTGAAGTGCTGAGTTATACTCAGGAACAGACTTGAAGTTCTGAAGTCGGAGATTTTCCCACTCATAACGTGCACGTGGGAGGATCACATCTTGCTGATGCTTATATCTGTTCTCCAGTGCAATCCAAAACTCTAGTGGATCTTCTAGAGTGAGATATTCGGCCTTTAGGGTCTGATCAAAATGTCGCATGATATAGATTATGACTTTCACCTTATCTACATCAGAGACTATTGGCGTAGAAGCTGTCTCAGTAGTGCCCGTTGTCGTGACCGTAGCCGTAGGCACAAGAGTAGAGATTGTGGCCATAAGGCCATGTGCGCGCAAGTGGAACTTCATGTTCACATGCCAACTGAGATAATTTTTTCCAGCCGCATCGAAAACTTCAAAGTCGACTGTCACGACCCGCTTCCCTAAAATGGAGACGAGACGTGAAAAGGTCCGCACGAGAGTGGAGCTGTGAAGCCCCAAACCCGATAAGCGTCAGTAAAACATAAGCAGGTCCCTGTAACCACAACGGAATAACAATAATAACACAAGGAGAGACTGAAATAAAATCTCACATCTCATAAATTGTCCAACATGAAAATAAGTCCAACATCCAAAAAAGCCACCAGGCTAAAAGAAAAGAGTCTAAGGCCCAGAACAAGGCCAACAAAACCAACAACATAACAAAGTATAGGTTCTACGCACCGATAACAAAACAACTGTCTAAACAAAAGTAAAACACAACGAAGACACTAGGACTGGACCCCAGTGTCCATGTGCTCCCCGTCAAACACAAGCTCGGGCTCGGCGTCAGCAAACACCTCGTCCTCAACAAGGTACTCAGGCTCAGGATCTAACATGTGTCACCCAAAAGAGTAAAGGGGCACATGTCAGCAAGTCTAAAAGATTTGGGCAAGGAAACTGAAAGTAAGGCAACTATCAACCTAGCAGTTTTAGTATGCATGACATGGCAGTTATAACATGAGTGCACAATTAAGACACGATGAACAACAAGTACAAGAGTACAATTATCGGGACAAGACAAGAGTAGCCAAGCTACTAACATTCTCAATCAATTCACATTGTTTGTAGGTGTTTACGCCCTTCAGCTGAATGGTTCATCATTCACACCGATCGGCACTAAACACAATTCACGTTTCACTGTTGTTTGTAGATGTTTACGCCCTTCAGCTGAATGGTTCATCATTCACACCGATCGGCACTAAACACTACCCCACCCCAGAGTTTACGCCTTACAACTGCAGTTGTTGATCAAACAGACCCCCAGTTGCCTGGCCGCTTAACCCTTACCCCATCCCACACGTAAACAAGCCAGGGTCCCTGAACATGAGCCCATTAAGTGAGCCAGGGTTGCCCCGCACGGGAGCTTGTTTCTTAGTTCACAATTCAATATATCGAGCGTTGGGGTTAGCAACTCATTATGCTCGCTTCTGGTCACGAGCCAGGAACACAAGTATAGTAGCGATGCTACGCAATCACGGGATCACCAAAAGAATGCAATGACATGACATTTAATTTGCGTACCGTTAATGGAAAGTAAACATGACATGGTAATTGTGCAACATGCTAAATGTCGGAACTAGCTTCGTTGTCAAGCTAGTTCCCCAATTTGCGCCTAGGCGAATATCATTTCGTCGCCTAGCCTCTTTTACGCCTACAACAAGCAAAATGGCCTAAAACATGGCCTAAACCCTAAGTGGCAAGTTTCACTTGCCTAGCACCGGGGATGATGACCACTTCGTCTCACGGATGCTAATCTACGGGGAAATCGCTGTTATGGGGGAACAATCATCAAACAACATGAAATTTTATTAGGGTTTCATAAAAATATAAATAGGTTATGAAAACAACGGTAGATCGATTTCTTACCGAGAGGAAGCGGAAGAAACACTCCGGAGAACCCTAGGACCAGATCTGGAAGCAAATGGAGAAGTTTGGGGAAACTAGGGTTTTGGGGGATTTGGGGATTTTGACGGATTTGGTGAGATTTTGGGGAAGATGAGAGGTAGATAGAGTGGATGGAGGGTTTGGATGATGATTCTAGGGCTTGGAATGAAGAAATGAAGCTTGGAGGAAGATGGGGGCTCAATGGGGGAGATTTTAGGGTTTTGGGTCGTGTTGAGGAAGAAGAAAACGTTTGGGATGGGTATAAATAGGTTGGGCTGGCGGCTGCCCAGAAATTAGGGTTTTAACACATGTTAGTCGGTCAAAGAGCAACCACTGACCGACTAGTTTGGCAACTAGTCGGTCGGTCGACCAACGCAGACCGACTAAGTGTAAACAGTAACTTCTGAACAAAATAGGATTTAGATTTAGTCGGTCCATGAACAATTACTGACCGACTAGTTTTACATCTAGTCGGTCGATGAACGTTCTTAGACCGACTAAGAGTAAACAGTAACTGATACTAAAATTAGATGATGAGTTAGTCGGTTCAAGAAGCATTACCGACCGACTAGTTTGCAACCTAGTCGGTCAACCAACGTTCTTAGACCGACTAACGATAAACAGTAACTCCTGAGAAATTTAGAAAGCCAACTAGTCGGTCCAAGAAGGATTGCCGACCGACTGGATCGTCATCTAGTCGGTCGGTGCCCCTTCTTATACCGGCTAATGAGCACAAAAAGTTTCGATACGGAGCGCGGGGCCCCGGGATCGATTCCTAAGACTCCTAGGCTTGATCTAATAGTAAGATACGACCGTTATGAAGTCCGTCACGAATGACACACTTCGAAATCGACAATCCTAAGGAAGAAACGAGAAAATACGATGAATCGATCGAAAATGAAAGCTACGGAGACGAAAACCACACATGAGGAGAAAATCCACCAAAACATATATTATATTATAATAAATCCAGATACATGAAAAGCAGTCGTTACATCCTCCCCAACTTAAGAAAAATTCCGTCCTCGGAATTTCCAAATACTCACGAGTCCGGAAACAAAAGTGGGAAAAGCTCTCGCATCTCATCCTCATTCTCCCATGTAGACTCTCCAGGTGAGCCGTGTCGCCACATCACCCTCACAAGATTGACAATCTTGTTCCGAAGCGACTTCTGACGCCTGTCCAGAATCTGCACTGGATGCTGGTCATACGTCATATCGGGGTGAACGGTAATCTCCGAAAAATCCACAGCATGAGATGGATCGCTAATGTATCGACGAAGCTGCGAAACATGGAAAACATTGTGAACTCCTTCCAAAGATGGCGGCAAGGCCAAGCGATAAGCTACCTCGCCAACCCTCTCCAAAACATCAAACTGTCCAATGTATCGCGGGCTCAACTTCCCACGCTTCCCGAAACGAATCACACCGCGATTCGGGGAAATCTTCAAGAACACGTGGTCGCCCGACTGAAACTCCAAAGGACGACGTTTAGCATCCGCCCAATGCTTAAAACGGTCCTGAGAAATTTTCAACCTCTCCCGAATATTCCTGACGATATCCACGGCCTCCACGATCATCTCAGGTCCCAACAACTCCCGATCACCAACGTCATCCCAACTCAATGGCGATCGACATTTCCTCCCCTAAAGAGCGGCGAAAGGCGCCATGCCAATACTCGCCTGGAAGCTGTTGTTGTAAGAGAACTCCACCAAATACAGATGGTCCTCCCACGAACCCTTAAAATCCAACATGCACGCCCTCAGCATGTCTTCCAAAATCTGAATCGTCCTCTCGGACTGGCCATCCGTCTGCGGATGGTACGCCGTGCTGAAACTCAGACGCGTACCCAAGCTCTTCTGCAAACTCTGCCAGAACTGAGATGTGAACCTCGTGTCTCTGTCCGACACGATACTCACGGGGACTCCATGAAGTCGAACAACCTCCTGCACAATTCACGTTACATCACTATCCAAACTAGGAAAAGAAAATAAAAACGGAGAGTAAAAGAATTTTACCTCCATATATCTCCTCGCTAGCGCCTCAGTGGACTGTCCCACTCGGAACGGAATAAAGTGCGCAGATTTGGTCAACCGATCTACGATCACCCAAATCGCGTCATTCTGCTTCGGACTCCGAGGTAGTCCAGTCACGAAATCCATAGTGATGTGTTGCCACTTCCACTCCGGAATCGGAAGCGGTTGTAGCAACCCGGCCATACGCTGATGCTCCGCCTTCACTTGCTGGCAAACCAAGCACTTGGCTACAATCCGAGCCACACTCCTCTTCATACCATGCCACCAATAATTCAGACGAAGATCCTGGTACATCTTGGTGCCACCAGGATGCACAGAATACGGCGAACTGTGTGCCTCCAACATCAACTCCTCTCTGATATCCCCAGCTGGCACACACAACCTGGCTCCGAACCTCAGCGAGCCATCCTCATGAATCAAAAAGTCAGTCCGCAGACCGGCTTCCACCTGCTCCCGAATCTTCATCAGCTTCGGATCATCAGCCTGGCCAGCCTTAATCCGATCCACGATCGTCGACTGTACCTGCATGTACATCAACGAAGAAGCCTCCACAGGAAGAACAATCTCCACACCAGACCCGCAAAAATCCTGCTGCAATCTCCACTGCGAGGTCAAAATCATCACCGCTGGAAGCCTACTCAGCACGTCAGGGACCACATTCACCTTGCCAGGGTGAAACTGCAAATCGATATCATAATCTGCCATAAGCTCCAACCATCGACGTTGTCGCATGTTGAGCTCCTTCTGAGTGAAAATATACTTCAAGCTTTTGTGATCGATGAAAATCTTCACTTTCTCACTCAGCAGGAAGTGCCTCCAAATCTTAAGAGCAAACACAACGGTAGCCAACTCCAAATCATGCGTCGGATAATTCTTCTCATGAACCTTAAGCTGACGAGACGCATACGCCACCACATGCCCATGCTGATGCAACACACAACCGAGACCCTTGCCAGAAGCATCGCAAAAGATCTCAAATCCACCGCTGCGATCAGGCACAACAAGAATAGGGGCAGTCGTCAACCTCTCCTTCAGAACACCAAAAGCACTCTCACAATCACCTGACCAAACAAAAGCAACATCCTTCCGCGTCAACCTGGTCATCGGCTCAGCAATACGAGAAAAGTCCTTAATGAAACGCCGATAGTAACCAGCAAGTCCAAGGAAACTCCGTATCTCAGACGCAGACGACGGAACAGGCCACTCCCTGATGGCCCGAATCTTCTCGGGATCCACTGAAATACCATCTCCAGTCACCACATACCCGAGAAAAGCAACTCTATCCAGCCAAAACTCGCACTTCGAAAACTTAGCATACAACCGATGCTTCCTCAAAATCTCCAACACCGTCCTTAAGTGCGAGGCATGCTCTTCCTCCGACTTCGAATAGATCAGAATGTCGTCAATAAAGATAACAACAAACTTATCCAAAAAGTCATAGAAAATCAGGTTCATCAGATTCATGAAAACTACGGGCGCGTTAGTTACACCGAAAGGCATAACCACGAATTCATAGTGTCCATACTTCATCCTGAACGCTGTCTTCGGAACATCTCCCTTCTTCACCTTCAACTGATGGTAACCACTCCTCAAATCCAATTTAGAAAACACCCTCGAACCTCCAAGCTGATCAAAAATATCATCGATGCGAGGCAACGGGTATTTATTCTTAATGGTCACCGCATTCAACTCCCGATAGTCCACGCACATGCGACGCGAACCATCCTTCTTCTTAACCAGCAACACCGGTGCTCCCCACAGAGACACGCTAGGATTAATATAACCCTTCTGCAAAAGCTCATCCAACTGCTTCCGCAACTCTTCCAATTCTGTAGGTGCCATACGATACGGCGCCTTCGAAATTGGCTGCGCACCTGGAACAAGATCGATAGAAAATTCCAAAGCCCGATCAGGCGGTAAACCAGACATCTCCTCGGGGAAGACGTCGCCGAAGTCACGCACCACAGCTGGCCACTCCAACTCCATCTGCATAGCCACGACCTCCACCGGCCTGGCCCGAAATCGGACAGGACCAAGCGAACTGCTACCACGGCTGAACTCAAACACTGGATGTCCGGGAATCTCGAACACCACCTTCTTCCTCCGACAGTCGATCGTATCATAGAAGCTCGCAAGCCAGTCCATCCCAAGAACTGCATCATAGTTGATGATGTCATGGACAATGAAATCAACGAAAAGCTCATGTCCACAGACCACCAACGAGCAAGAATTGCAACCACGATGCACCGAGACCACGCCATTCCCTGTAACGATATTCCAACTCTTGGAAAGAGGGGACGTCAACAAGGAATGCCTCTCCACGAAGCTCCGAGAAATAATGCACATCGACGCACCAGAGTCAAAGAGGACTCGTGCAGGAAATGTGCAAACCAAAACCACACCTAACAAGCAATTAACAATCAAACCCTAGTCTAGCAAACAACCATGTTTAAGCAAACAACACAATCTAACAATCAAAACCAGCTAGGAAAGTAACAGCTAGATTGAGGATTACCTGCGATAACCTCATCCACAGCCTCGCTCTCCACAGCGGTCATCAGAAAAGCCTGCCTCCTCGGCGGAACAGCCTGCTGAAAAGCCTGCCTCTGCGGAACAAGAGCTGCTCCACGACCAGCAGGAACAGACGCTCGCTGCTGCAACGGCTGTGCTGCAACAGGTGCCCTCCGCAGCGGATCCGCATGCCGACAATCCCTCGTGACATGGGAAGCATCACCGCAAACCAGACACTGGCCCAAAAACTTCCGACACTGATCCTTGACGTGGCCAGGCTTGCCGCAGAAATGGCAAGTCTTCAGAATAGGCCCTCCTGGCCTCTTAAACTGAGCAGACTGATTAGGCCTGAAACCAGGTCTAACCACAGCTCTCGCCTGTTCCACAGGCCTCTTCCCAGCACCAACAACAGACCCCCTCCTCTGGTTCACGAGCAGCTCCTGCCTCTTGGCTGCTACTAGAACCTTCTGATAAGATTCCCGGTCAGAGGAGGTCACAAAACTCTAAAGCTCCGAAGCAAGTCCCTGCAGGAACCTCTGAGCTCTCTCCTCAGCGTCCTGCACCATCTTTGGTGCAAACCGACTCAGCCTCATGAACTCTTGGTGATACATGTCCACCGACGAGCTCCCTTGCTTCAAATCGATAAAACGCTGCAGCATCTCTTCCCTGGCAGCTTTCGGGAAGAACTCACCCTCAAATCTGGCCTTGAAGGTAGCCCAAGCTATCGGCTCCACCAACATCTTCTCTTCCGCATCCCACCACTTCCGAGCATTATCCTTGAGTTGCCTCTTCTCCAAATCAACCCATCCAGCCGGGGTGATCTTGGCCATCTTCAGATTGTCCTCGATGTTCCGAATCCACTCATCGGCAGCCAGAGGACCCTCAGAACCATCAAAATATGCGGGACCCAGCTCCCGAAATTGCTTCGCTCCTGGCTCAGAGCGAGGGGCATCCGGAAGAGCCCGGGCAGCTCGAGCAAGTGGAGCATTCTGGACTTGCAGAAGCACGCCCTGCTGCACTTGCATCATCTGGAGCATCATCCGCATCATCTCACCGCTGGTGGGTTCCCGCTCAGGCTCCTCATCATGAGGGAGCGCACCACTGCCCCCACCACGGGTGAAACGCCTTCCTGCCATCTAATGACACAGAGAACGAATCGGATTAGACTCATAGCTTATGACTCGGACGTCGAACTTAGTTTATTGGACATTCTAATATTATTATCGCTATTCCAAAAATCGAAGTTACAGAAGGACCTGCATGGGCCACCAACAAAACCTGTCATGACCCGCTTCCCTAAAATGGAGGCGAGACGTGAAAAGGTCCGCACGAGAGTGGAGCTGTGAAGCCCCAAACCCGATAAGCGTCAGTAAAACATAAGCAGGTCCCTGTAACCACAACGGAATAACAATAATAACACAAGGAGAGACTGAAATAAAATCTCACATCTCATAAATTGTCCAACATGAAAATAAGTCCAACATCCAGAAAAGCCACCAGGCTAAAAGAAAAGAGTCTAAGGCCCAGAACAAAGCCAACAAAACCAACAACATAACAAAGTATAGGTGCTACGCACTGATAACAAAACAACTGTCTAAACAAAAGTAAAACACAACGAAGACACTAGGACTGGTCCCCAGTGTCCACGTGCTCCCCGTCAAACACAAGCTCGGGCTCGGCGTCAGCAAACACCTCGTCCTCAACAAGGTACTCAGGCTCAGGATCTAACATGTGTCACCCAAAAGAGTAAAGGGGCACATGTCAGCAAGTCTAAAAGACTTGGGCAAGGAAACTGAAAGTAAGGCAACTAGCAACCTAGCAGTTTTAGTATGCATGACATGGCAGTTCTAACATGAGTGCACAATTAAGACACGATGAACAACAAGTACAAGAGCACAATTATCGGGACAAGACAAGAGTAGCCAAGCTACTAACATTCTCAATCAATTCACATTGTTTGTAGGTGTTTACGCCCTTCAGCTGAATGGTTCATCATTCACACCGATCGGCACTAAACACAATCATGTTTCACTGTTGTTTGTAGATGTTTACGTCCTTCAGCTGAATGGTTCATCATTCACACCGATCGGCACTAAACACAATTCACGTTTCACTGTTGTTTGTAAATGTTTACGCCCTTCAGCCTAATGGTTCATCATTCACACCGATCGGCACTAAACACTACCCCACCCCAGAGTTTACGCCTTACAACTGCAGTTGTTGATCAAACAGACCCCCAGTTGCCTGGCCGCTTAACCCTTACCCCATCCCACACGTAAACAAGCCAGGGTCCCTGAACATGAGCCCAGCAAGTGAGCCAGGGTTGCCCCGCACGGGAGCTTGTTTCTTAGTTCACAATTCAATATATCGAGCGTTGGGGTTAGCAACTCATTAAGCTCGCTTCTGGTCACGAGCCATGAACACAAGTATTGTAGCGATGCTACGCAATCACGGGATCACCAAAAGAATGCAATGACATGACATTTAATTTGCGTACCGTTAATGGAAAGTAAACATGACATGGTAATTGTGCAACATGCTAAATGTCGGAACTAGCTTCGTTGTCAAGCTAGTTCCCCAATTTGCGCCTAGGCGAATATCATTTCGTCGCCTAGCCTCTTTTACGCCTACAACAAGCAAAATGGCCTAAAACATGGCCTAAACCTTAAGTGGCAAGTTTCACTTGCCTAGCATCGGGGATGACGACCACTTCGTCTCACGGATGCTAATCTACGGGGAAATCGCTGTTATGGGGGAACAATCATCAAACAACATGAAATTTTATTAGGGTTTCATAAAAATATAAATAGGTTATGAAAACAGCGGTAGATCGATTTCTTACCGAGAGGAAGCGGAAGAAACACTCCGGAGAACCCTAGGACCAGATCTGGAAGCAAATGGAGAAGTTTGGGGAAACTAGGGTTTTGGGGGATTTGGGGATTTTGATGGATTTGGTGAGATTTTGGGGAAGATGAGAGGTAGATAGAGTGGATGGAGGGTTTGGATGATGATTCTAGGGCTTGGAATGAAGAAATGAAGCTTGGAGGAAGATGGGGGCTCAATGGGGGAGATTTTAGGGTTTTGGGTCGTGTTGAGGAAGAAGAAAACGTTTGGGATGGGTATAAATAGGTTGGGCTGGTGGCTGCCCAGAAATTAGGGTTTTAACACATGTTAGTCGGTCAAAGAGCAACCACTGACCGACTAGTTTGGCAACTAGTCGGTCGGTCGACCAACGCAGACCGACTAAGTGTAAACAGTAACTTCTGAACAAAATAGGATTTAGATTTAGTCGGTCCATGAACAATTACTGACCGACTAGTTTTACATCTAGTCGGTCGTAACTAGTCGGTCGGTCGACCAACGCAGACCGACTAAGTGTAAACAGTAACTTCTGAACAAAATAGGATTTAGATTTAGTCGGTCCATGAACAATTACTGACCGACTAGTTTTACATCTAGTCGGTCGATGAACGTTCTTAGACCGACTAAGAGTAAACAGTAACTGATACTAAAATTAGATGATGAGTTAGTCGGTTCAAGAGGCATTGCCGACCGACTAGTTTGCAACCTAGTCGGTCAACCAACGTTCTTAGACCGACTAACGATAAACAGTAACTCCTGAGAAATTTAGAAAGCCAACTAGTCGGTCCAAGAAGGATTGCCGACCGACTGGATCGTCATCTAGTCGGTCGGTGCCCCTTCTTATACCGGCTAATGAGCACAAAAAGTTCCGATACGGAGCGCGGGGCCCCGGGATCGATTCCTAAGACTCCTAGGCTTGATCTAATAGTAAGATACGACCGTTATGAAGTCCGTCACGAATGACACACTTCGAAATCGACAATCCTAAGGAAGAAACGAGAAAATACGACGAATCGGTCGAAAATGAAAGCTACAGAGACGAAAACCACACATGAGGAGAAAATCCACCAAAACATATATTATATTATAATAAATCCAGATACATGAAAAGCAGTCGTTACATCGACGCTCGCTATTTTTGCCATATTATCTATGCATTTAAAATAACATGAATTAATATTAAAGCATATTCAAAATTCATGTAAAGTTAATAAATTAGTTGCGTGGATCGCCCAGTCACCATATAAAAAGTCAAAAGTCCATAAGATATACAGTCCAGATAATACAAAAGACAAAAATAGAAAAGTACAACTTGGAAATCCATTGGGGTCCCAGCAATTTTGCAATTTTGTCTCCATCTTCAAGGAATGATACTCCGATCTTTGGCTTATACAAATATATCCTCACTACAATTGAATTTATCTCAAAAAAGAAAAGAAAATGCCAGGAATATAAAATTGTGACAAACTGACCGATCCAAAAACCACAACGTACTTTATTAAACATCCATGTAATTTATAAATTATGCAACAAACACATGCATAAATCATTGCGCAACATCAAATGCAAGTAATTATATGGAGAAATTTAAATATTTAATAATTACTTAGGCCACGAGGAGACATATCATGCACTGTTATGTTTGATAACTAACGACAGAGCAATCTCAAGACCTTTCATAATTATTAAATATAAAAATACTAATTAATCCAATGTAATAATTAAGCAAATAGTGATGTTATTAATATTATATGGACCAAAAACACTATTTTATTAACAAAAATTCTCCAAAAATCAAAATTTATTGCCCATAAATGATTTATGTTTTTTTCCTTATTTTTCAGAATTTTCCAGAAATTTTCTGGATTTTTCTGATTATTTTAAGGTTTTAAATAGAAAATCTGATTTAAAACAGATTTTACAATTTAGAAAAGCTCTTTATATACAGAATTTTTTAAATAAAAGAAATCCTAATTAATTTCTGAATTGCCCTTTTAGAAATATATTTATAACTTGCCCGCAATATCCCATGAGGAGTTATTAAAACTCAACCTCCACTCCCTGATTTTTCCTGATTTTTCTGGATTTTTTCAGAACTTTTCGGATTTTTTTCGAATTTTCCAGAATATTCCGGAATTTTCAGGGATTTATAGGGTATTTTCTGAATTCTATATATAAATATATAATAATTTTAGAATTTTTTATTTCTTTTCGAAAGAAGAACGAAAAATTGGCTTGCAGGTCAGAGGCCCGCGGGCTGGCTGTGGGCTTCAGGCCCGTCAGCCAAAAATACCGAGATTATTATTTTTTTGTTCTTTACTTGGTTCATGGCCCATTAGGGGAGGCCCATGCCTATTCTCCCCCTCACCCTAGGGTTAGGATGTCAAGGGGAGCCGCCGCCGGCACCGCCCCCCGTTGCCGCGGGGGGTGGGGGGACACCACCAGGGGCGACGGTGCAGCCCCCCTCAATTGGGGGGCCTGCCGGCGTCCCTGGCCCCCCTGCAAGGGGGCCTGCCGGTGCCGCCCCCCGCTGCAGGGGGGCGGCATGCCGGCGTCCCCCTATAGGGGCGGTCTGCAGGCACCAACCACAGCTGCAGGGGGCGGCCTGTCAGTGGCGGCGGCCCGGGCAAAAAAAACAGAATTTTTTTAATAATTTATCTATTAAAAACAGCTGTAAAAGTTTTTAATTGTAAATCTGTGTTTTAAAAAATTTATTTTCTTGTCGATCTTAATAAAAAATAAGATTTTGCTATAGATCTAAGAAAAATATCACATATTGATCAACATGCACATGAAAAATGTAAATCTAGGGGTTTCTAAGATTTATCTTTAGGTCTTACCCGTCGGATCTAGCGAAGTTTGGAGAAAAAAGCCCAATCTGCGTCCTCGCGATTCGTCCATCGGCAGGGGTTCGGCTCAGCAGAAGAGCATGCTTGTTAATGTGTTAAAATTGGAAGAAGGTGTAGTTCATGGTATCCACTATAGCCATATTAGTATGTATTCAAATAGGAGTTACATTATAATAGAACCCAAGGGACACCTGCTACTAAGTGAGTGTAATGGTGGATGGTTAGTGGGTGAAAACTAAAGGTCACACCCATTCATAACAGTCCCAACATGCCCTAGTGCAAGGCCTGCGCTTTGGATATGGGTGGACCCAACTAATGAAAGCGGGGCCGGTTTTACAGTAAGGCCACTTAGGCTGCCGCTTTAGGCCTCCAATTTTGAGAGGGCCTCATATTTCATTTTATTCCTAAGCCCAACTGTTGTGTGCCCGCTGCAGTTTTCCAATTGAACAAACAAACAACGACGACGATTATAAACTGAGAGATTAGCAGAAAGAGAAATAAAAGGGAAAAGAACAGAAAAGGCGTGATCGTTGTTTGCCTTCGAGGGAGCGGGAGATTTTCACCAAAATTGGATGCTTCAATCCAATGCATCTCTATCTCTCTCAATGTTGAATTTTGTCAAATATGCAGATGAACTCCACAGAAACCATGAGTGTTGAGTATTGGACTTCTCCCTACTTGGTGTTAATGATGAGCAAACATAAATACTTGTGACTAATCCCCTATTTTGCAGTTAATCCATTGTCTAAGCTTACTATGAAGATCAACTAGCAATGGATGACTCACAAACGTGATTGAAGGCAAATGATATGAATTGGATGATCGTAGATTGATGATTGAAGCTCCGTAAAGACTTCAAGCTCATACGATGAAAAGAAGAGATTATTCGTCAATGTAATTTTTCTTTTATCTCTTCTAGTATCTAGCTTAGAAGTAGAACTATGATGGAGCACTCACACACATCTACTTTCGGTCATAGGACACCTCTAGACCTTTGTCCTTTGATCGCAATTCAATTCTCTTTTGTTTGTGCTAGGATTGTTTATAACAGCCGACTGCTTAATAGTTTGCAGTCGCCTGTCTCAAAAACAGTCGACTGTGTTTTGTTCTACAGTTGCCTGTTATGCACAGACTATTACAATTCAGTTTTTAGGTCCTCTCTGATTATCTCGCACAGGCTACTGTTGAACGTTTATCAGGTGCCTGTCTTAGCGACAGTCGACTGTGAATGGTTCATCAGTCGCCTGTCTGTCCTTGCCCAAACTCTGTTTGATCCGATTTCTACGGCCAGTCGACTTATGCTGTATATACAGTCGACTGTATATTAAATCAGTCGACTGACTATGCTGCAACAGTCGCCCGTCTGTAAGTCTATTCTTTGACTTAGCTCTCTGGAAATTTCTCCTGTCTGTGACAGTCGTCTGTTTAAGGTTATACAGTCGCCTGTTCTGATTAACAGTCGACTGTGTTCCTTGCATCAGTCGTCTGTCCTGTATCTTGTGAGATTTCCAGTATTTCATCTAACTTACTCTTCTCTCGGCCAGTCGCCTGTCGAAGTATGTACAGTCGCCTGTTGGTTTTACAGACGACTGTCTTGGCTTCATCAGTCGACTGTCCACGTGGTAAGTTACCGTTATGAATTCTCACCTACCGTTGCTGACTGTGCAGCAGTCGACTGTGGTTTGTTCATCAGTCGCCTGTCGCAAGTTCAGATTATATCCGTTGAGATTTTTCTCACAGATTTCGATTGGGTTTTTGCCTAAACTGTTTTGTGGATTTGAGAAAGCTATAAATAGAGCGGTTACTCATTCATTGCAAAATCCTTCAAGCTTTCATTTCCAAAGATCAAAGCTTTCAAATCCAAAGCCCTAAGTATTTCCAAATCTGATTCTCTTGCTCTCCAACCTAGAACCAAAGATTGATCCTCTAGGCATTTGGTGCAGTCAAGAGAAAGGGATTTCCTCCTCTCTTCCAAGAGAGTTCTTCAACACACATCACACTTCTCCTTCAAGTTCTACTTCAAGGCATATGTGATTGTAAGTGTTGCTTTCAGATTTCATAACTTCATTATTTGAATTGTGCTCTCGGTTGTGAGAGTGGTTTTTGCTTGCTCCCTGGTTGTGGGAGTCAAGGACATCGATTGTATTCGATTGCACTTGTAGGGTTGCTACAAGTGGGTTTTAAGGAAACCTCAAGTTAGGGTTCTAACTTGAGTATCCGGTGGTATCCGGATGGTAGGGACGTAGGATTACCGGGAACAAGTCGGGAGTTGACTTGGGTAATCCGAACCCTTGAAACATAACTGCGTTTGTGTGTGTTTCTCTTTGGGATGTTTTCTATTCCGCACTATTTGTTGGCTTGCATTTTATTTGGCGTAAATTCCTATTAAATTTGCATAAACACTATTCAACCCCCCTTCTAGTGTTTTCCCCATAGACAGGATCCTTACAATGAGGAGGTCTTCAATGTAATAATTTGGATCATCCGGTTGTCTCGACTCTTGACTGAACTGTTTCATTTTCGTTCTCTTTTACTTTTTCGGTGAATTTGGTTATTTTATTTTATTTTATTTATTTATTTATTTATTTATTTTATTTATTTTATTTATTTTATTTATTTTATTTTATTTTATTTATTTACTTGTTTATTGGGTTTTCTTTCTTTTTATTTTATTGAATTTTATAAGTTACATCAAATTTAAGGGAATGCTATGCGAACAGACATTTTGCTCAGTTTACATACCACTTTATTTTTATAAAACCACCACTAATACACTTTTCAAAATTACCAATAATGCCTTTTTCAAAATTGCTCAATTCACATAGCTCTTCGCTCATCACTTGCTTATCTAGAACCAACAAAATTGCTCATTACAAAAAACGAAATACTGTTGGGCTTAATATCTGAGATGCTGATAATAGATTTCGAATGGGATTAATATCTGAGATCCAAAAGATCTAAGAAGTAATATTTTTGGTAGGAGAAAATGTAAGGATATAAATAGATCTGGTAGGAGGCAATATCATCCCTCTTGGGGGGTGTAATTTTCACAGTGATATGTGATGTAATATATGCTTTTGATTTAAAAAAACATGATCTTTGTTTCCTTTAATTTTAAGATTGTAACGTGTTTGGTTTATGAGGGGATTCTGTCCTAATTTTTTTTGCTTTTTTTGGTGACCCGGTCTCCCACACCGCCTCACAAGTGCAGCAGTCAGGCACCAAACAGGGGGTATGCAAGGCTGACCCACACCTTGCATACCAGGTTAGTCGAGTGAATTAAGCGAGTTAGCCATCGATACTCGATCCCTCTCCACTTTGGGGGAGAGGAACACACTTCCCACTCAGCCAACCCCCTCGGGTTCATTCTGTCCTAAATTCAGTTATATGAAAGCTCCTAAAAATTTTGTGTTAATACTTAGACCTCATATTTTGTTTTGCTTTAGGCCTTATTTATGCTTGAACTAACCCTGGGTGAAGGCCGCAGCCGTAAGCATGAGGAGGACAGTGATGGCGGGCGACGGCATTGTGACCCGTGGGCTGTGGCAGTTGGAGTGCAAGTGAGAATGAGAGTGCTCTGAGATCGGGGGAGGGTGGTAATGGGATATATATATAAGGAAAGAGAGACGCGTTGGGATGCTAGTAGTGGTAATTAAGTTGAAGTTACAGAAATGCATGGAGTGCGTGTTTACCCATATGGTCCTAGCTATCACAGAATGTTGTTGAGCTTTGATCCAAGGAAGAATGAAAAGGGCACCATTTTTGTTTTGGGACGTTCCAATTGATCCATTTAAACAATATCATTAATATTCCATTGTTATTTTGGGTTCCAACTTGGGACCATTTAAACAAAAGACACGATTTCACATCCTTTTCCATATGGTTGATAATCCATTTAGAGGGGCTTTCTCATTTGGGGTACCCCTCAAATGGAATATGGAGATTCCCTTGCCAAAGATAACCCTTAATATTAATTTATAGGCAAGGGAGAATTGTGCACTTTGGTTGATTGAGTGTTGCAGATACCAATTCCATATGCATTTTCAAACAGAATTTGCATGTGAAAACTAAGCTGGCATATATTTTTAGGCTAGCGTAATAAGCATTGGCAGTGGATGCCAAGAAGCTTTGACACGCCCATTATTTCTGCACTTGTTTACTTCAACTTCGCGTGTATACATTTGTCTCATACACACTAAATAGAGCAAGCCCATTAATTATTTCTGCAGATTGAATGCATAAAAGCTTTGCAGGAGGATGCCAGGAAGCTTGGCAGGAGGATGCAAAGAACTGTAGTTTGTAGCAAAAAATGTATAGTTTCTTTGGTTCCAGACTCGGGTTTCTTGACCGTAGATTTGTTGTGAATGCAATGTATCATGTATAAGGTGACAAATGATGTACACCAATGGGTTACTTACAATAAATTATTTGTATTAAGAGGTGAATTCCATTTGGTGATTGCTTTTGCTTATGGTTATTTACAATTGTTTCTATTTCATTATGTTTTCTATCAGCCTGCAACATTATGTTATATATAAATACTTAAGTATGGTTTTTTTCCAATAGGTTGATAACCAATTGAAAGGACAAAAAAATTTCTTGTTAATCTCTTGAAATAACTAGCCTATTAATTTACATGATTTGTTATGGTCTCAGAATGCCCACGTACGGCATCCTTGCACATGGCAGGCCCGATTATTGACTACACTTGATGAACTGGAAGGGTGGTTACCTTAATCTCATATCAAGTCAAACATGTACCGACTTTTTTTAGTTACTTGATGTGCTAAACATTTTTATCTCTGCCAGAACTCCAATCCACTTATTACTGGGTCACATGAATTTGAACTAGCCATGAGACCATGTTCCCTTCTCATATTAGTCCCTAAACCCGTCTTCAAGCTGATATTTTCTATTCAGCTCAAAAGCTTTTTGAATTTGTGATATGTGAATGGCTGAATCATCTAACCTGCATAGCAATTACTCGTAAAATTGATACACTTTAGATATTGGTCATGAAGATCACAGGCTGAATTGCAAAGGCCATCCCGATATAATACTACTAATGTGTTTAGTGGGAGAATTGTTTTTTAAAATGTTGTTTAGGGTTTATGATGATTTAATGGTAGCAGGGAAAAACAATGATGAATTTGTCAAAAAAGCATAGAAGTAAATAGTTTCCTAGATCATTCTGTAGAATTGATTTACGATTTTTTGGACTTTCAGTTGAGCAATGTAGATGAGCTTTGAGGACTTTCTGAAAATTGGGCTTGGATTTTTTTTAAAGGAGATTAACTTTATGAAACTTAACTGGTTTTCTTGGTTTTGCTTCCAAGGAAGAATGAAAAAGGCACCAATTTTGTTTTGGGACGTTCCAATTGATCCATTTAAACAATAGCATTAATATTCCATTGTTGTTTTTGGTTCCAACTTGGTCCATTTAAACAATAGACAGGGTTTCGCTTGCTTTTCCGTTGAATAATAAGTTGCTATGCAGATACCAATGCCATATCCATTTTCTGAACAGAATCTGCATGTGAAAACTAAGCTCTCATATATTTTTAGGCTAGCATAGTATCATGTTTTTCTCCCTGTTAGTAGCTAGTAGATTTACCTTATCAGGATAATTGTGGTTGTAAAAGATTAAAAGCAAGAATTCTTCATTTTGCAAGCTTGCAGTGATTTTCTTTATCCTGTCTCAATCACTTTGATTTCCTGATTAATTGAAGTGATGTGCCATATTCGTCTGTGCTCTATCTTCATGTTAATCCCTAGAGTTTATGCGTTCATGTTAATGCAGTTATTTTGTGATCGTTGGTTACATTTTGCTGGATCATTTGCATATTAATTCCCGGAACATGCGAATTTAATTTCTTGGTTTTCTTTCTGGGATTTGAAACCCAAGTTTCTGTTAAATGCTCATACACAATCAAATTTAATTTCTTGCTTCTCTTCTGAATCTTTTAAGATGTTTACTGTAGACAAATACTACAGGCATGAGAATTGTTTATTTCTTAATTTGCAGCACAAACTGAACAATCAAACTATGTTAAGTGTATACTTCTTATGGTGTATTCCATGCATCCTCCGTTTCAAATTGCTTCTTATAATTTTGGACTTTACCAAGTACAAACTGAAACATGAGGATTTTTTTCCTTTCAAGCATTACTTGAATGTGATCCTTTGCCGAGTTGAGTCTCCTACCTGTTTATGGCAAATGCAGGGGTGCCACCATGGCCAAATTTAGGAACTGATAGTGTGCTTGGTGGAGTCCAGTTGATGATGAGACAGTTGGCATCTGTTAGAGAAGGCTATGCACATGGATCCATGGATAATGCTGCTGCTCGGAACCTGCATGTGGTCGTCTCATCAGGAACCCCATTGAGCTTCCTTTTTTTACAGGATCAAAAACAAAATGCTAGTGAATTATCTCTAAATTGGTAGTACCTATCAAGAGTGTGTGCAGACTCCAAGACAAATACTTCATACAGATATTTTTGAGGATTAGCTTCAGCTGTGGGTAAAACCAATGCAGGCTGTTCAATTTCCTTCAGAAAAATTTGCTCTATCTTCTAATTAACGGGAAAACAACTTCACTCATTGTATCAACATATATCAAATCACTTGTACTTCTCCATTGCTTGAATGAATCAAGTTGCAACATCTTCATTGCAATTCCTAGTAAGTTTCCTCTAACTATATATCAAAACAACGAAATTTATCAACATATATCAAAACAACTTCACCCACAACGAAATTCTAGTAAGTTTCCTCTAACTTGCAATACAAAGGAGAGAAAGGCAAATTCATTTGTTTTAAGTGGATTCAACAGATTTCATCGTGTTTCCATGAAGTTCCAATTGCTCTGAGATTGTTGGGGCACCTTCATTATGGGCTCGTCTGGATATGTTCATTGAAAGTGAAGTACCTCATTCAGGATTGTAACAGAATGGTGGATGATAAAAGAACAGTTTTCACATCAGTACAAGTTGATCTACCAGACGATGCAAACCGTGCACCGTTCTAATCTGTGACCTTACATAACACTATTGATCTTGACGCCGTGGATTTAGGTGACTATCAGATAGAGTAGGATTTTGTTTCTCTGTTCTCAGTGTACATTTAAAATTAAGCAAAAGCTAATATGTGCTTCTTTTTTGAACCATTAAACATTGTGCCCCTCCCCCCTCAACGGCCCTGATGATCACTGTAAAACATATGATCAGATTACTCTACAAGGTTGTTGTCGTCTGCCTCCTTTTTTTCCCATTTCATCAATATGATGATACTAGTTGTAATTTTTATCACATTGTCAATTTGCAAACTTAAGATATTCTGCATGCTCACAGATCGATTCCAATTTGAATGAGAAGAATATGTGTCTATGTTTATCAATGAGGTCTCAGTTTAATAGATTGGACAATATCGAGTGTGCCTCTTTACCATATTATTTTGCATATTAATCAGTTCCAAATGCAACCTAACGACAGATTTCAGTTTGCACCGGCCCCATAAGTTTACTAATTTCACAAGAAAAATCTACACCTTATAACTATGCACACCACTTTATAAAACTGTATAATGAAATTTGTTTAATTGTACACTATAATTATACACTTAATGCATGGTGACAATTCATACACACGTTTATGCATGGTGAACAAACTTCGAAATTAGTATTTTATTTTATTTTATTTTATTTTATTTTATTTATTTTATTTTATTTTATTTTATTTTATTCATACACACGTTACTGTATGTACACCGTCCTCGAGTACTTCCCCCATGGCCTGCCAAGATACATCTTGGTCGAATTCAGGTCCGCTTGTAGGTCGGGTGCCACAAGAATCGTGCAATTCTGGATTGAGAATCTAGGGGCATGGTCTGGACTGTCTCGACCTTGCGCGGTGATTTCATTGGAATTGCCAGGTAGGGGTTTTGGGCATAGATGTTGCAGTTCTGGAACACGGAGGTTGCATCGCCGAAAATGAAGTCTATGATGCCGTAGATTTCACAGTCCCGGTAGAACTGTTTGCCGAATTAGGTGTACAGGGTGTCCTGATAGTCGACGAATTTACAGCGATAGTAGACGGAGAGGTTTGTGCTGTTGCGGGCTGCAACCGCATGTCCCTTCTTCGGACCCGACGTGTTCTCGAATGTAATGTTTATTGCGATGAATCGCTCGCTGCTCACGGCTGGAAGGCAGTATCAGAAATGAAGTCAATGAACGTTATAAGTAAAACAGAGCAAAAAATATTCGTAATTACTATATAAGATGCTTTTAAAAAAGTGAATGACTTAAGTGCTTCTTGGAGGGGTTTGATATAGAATAATTATGAACCCATAACCAAACTAAACCATAAAAACCTTTTAATTATTATAGCCTTACCAAATGTGGACGAATCAAACGTTTTATATCCGTCAGACACGCTTCGGTTTCCTGTTATCACAGTCCGATCTATCCCGGCTCCTATCATGAATATGTTCTACTTGTTATCATCCACCAGTACATTCTCATGATAGACTCCCGGTGCGATATAGATCGCAAAGTAGCCATCCTCGATCCTCGTACCATTGGGGATGAATGCGACGACATCGACGATGGTCGAAAAATTGCCCCTTCCATCTTGTGCAACCACCACCCGCTGGCTCGTGGGTACCACGCTTAGGTCCCTCGTAAGAAGATTAAGGCCGATCAAAAAACCCTGAAGCCCTACTGATTAGTTATTAAAAAATCTGTTTGAGATGTAATTGTTTTTCCTGTTGTGTAAGCCCGGTAATACTCATGTGTTAGTAATACAAGACAAGTTAAATATGATTCGAAATTAAAAACCGATCATCACAACCCACTCGGATCATGATTTATTACCAATAACGCTTTGTTTTCACCAAACTATTTATTTAAAGCCGTTTATCTCCAGACCCCCCACCGGTGTGGGACTAAACAATGCTGAAGAAAAGACACTGCTATCCTGATAAAATTATATCTGTCTGATGAAATCTGCTGTACTTAAATCAAGATACCGATTATTCTTTATCCGATTGTGTTGAATCGGTTTCGTATTTTTTTTGCTGGTCCGAAATTAAATTCGGATTTCGATTCGGATTTCTCAGAAAAAAATCGGTTTAACCCCCACCCCTAGTCATTACTATAATATATCAATAAAACTATATCTATGAAGCTACTGGATTATCATAAATATATGAATAAAACCGTATAATGTATCTGTGAAGCCAATACAAATGAATCACGTCTTTTTTTCCCGTCCGAAATTAAATTCGGATTGGGATTAGCTGTTGTAGTATGATGCATGTAGGTGAACAACTTGTGCGGGAGCAGGGGCAGGTTGCAATTTAAGGAATTAACATGGGCTGTGTGTTATTTTGACAAAGATACGTGGGCTGTCTTAGTGTTACCTAAAACTATCACATTACTTAGTAATTATTTGATTGCCTCTACAATAACCTCCCAATAGCGAGGCGACACGTGACACCAAATCAATTAATTTTGGTTTTTTCTTTTTCCTTTTTCAAAACTGGGTTAGGGGCGAGGATGCAAATTCACAAAATTAAATAACATCCCAAATAATACTCCCCATTGAATTTCTCAAATTAATTTTCCAAAACTATGTCTTCTGTTTTTTGTTGTAGATATATAGCCGGTGATCCAAATAAATAGTGACTACTATTATCAGAAACCAAATATGTATAGCATGTGCCTTTCTATGACTTGTATCCAAATAGAGAACTCACGTGTTTAGGGCTGAAGAGAAAATTAGGAAGAAGACATTAATCTTTAGGGCAAACTTGGGAGATATCTAAGTTATTTTCCTTTGCTCTCTTACTGCAACGAGTTCGTAATCGCATGTTTGAATAAGCGTGCAAATTAAACAATAGTGAAAATTCCAACTAACCTGGTACGTTCGGACTGGCCCTCTTCCCGCTGCTGGCACTGCCAAGCGTCGATGTGACCAGCTCAATCGACACCTGGTACAGCCTTATTTGGTTGACAAATGTCCCGTGCAGATCCTTTGGCAAGCTTCCAGGGTCCTTCAGCCCATCATAGCACGTCTACTAGTTCGCACCAGCGTGCTCATCAGCGCCTTCACCCGGTCGACCACTGCCTATTCCAGCACCAGACCACGCGGCCCGAGCTCTGCCTGAACCTCAGTGAGAACGTCAGCGTTGAGGAACCCCAACTGGTGGCAGTCGTCCAGGGCCCCAAACCCAACGGCGACCTGGGACCTACGGTACCCGCCTCTGGAGAGGTAGTCGTCGATGAGGTTGGAGGTTTGCTTGGCCTCCGTTAAAGCCTGCTTGACGGAGTAGCAGGCATAGTCGTAGGGATCTGATGTTAGGTTTAACGGGGCGAGGAGGACACGGCAGAGGCTGGGGTAGAACAAGCTCTTGCATGCCGCTGACGTGGACTCAGAGCTGACGGCGGTGAAGGCGGGGCCGGTTTTACAGTAAGGCCACTTAGGCGGCTGCTTTAGGCCTCTAATTTTGAGAGGGCCTCATGTTTCATTTTATTCCTAAGCCTAGCTGTTGTGTGCCCGCTGCAGTTTTCCAATTGAACAAACAAACAAAGACGACGATTAGAAACTGAGAGCTTAGCAGAAAGAGAAATGAAAGGGGAAAGAAAAGAAAAGGCGAGATCATTGTTTGCCTTCGAGGGAGCGGGAGATTTTCACCAAAATCAGATGGATCTGCTTCAATCCAATGCATATCTATCTCTCTCAATGTTGAATTTTGTCAAATATGCAGATGAACTCCACAGAAACCATGAGGAGGTCTTCAATGTAATAAATTGGATCATCCAGTTGTCTCCACTCCTGACTGAACGGTTTCATTTTTGTTTTCTTTTACTTTTTTCGGGGAATTTGGTTTTTATTTTATTTTATTTTATTTTATTGGGTTTTCTTTCTTTTTATTTTATTGAATTTTTCGGGGAATAAGTTTACAGACCACTTTTTTATAAAACCACCACTAATACACTTTTCAAAATTACCAATAATGCTATGAATCATCAGACATACATATGAATGTATACATATGAATCATCAGACATCAGCTAATAATAGAATTTCATCCATTTTCATACGGAAAAAGGAGTGGGTTACTATTTCTAAATGCAAAACAGGACATAGCATATGATATCAGAAACAAAAGCTATGACATGACAAAATTAGCACGCATGTAGAGAAAAGCTAACACCACGTCATCGTCATCACCGAAAAATCATCTCTAGCAAAAGATGAAAGAAATAAAGATAAAGAAAAACAAGACTATTTACAATGCAGTACAGAAAGGAAATAAGAAAAACGTGATGCATGGTAAAAAATGAAAAAGCGATGAAAAATGGGTGCAAAAGCGGAAAAACGCGATAAAACTAAAAGTAAAGGTGATAAAAGCAAAAAGTGTGAGAACTCACTCCCCCAAGCTAAAGTGCACAGTGTCCTCAATGTGCAAAGTGTGGCACACCGAGAGACGTGAAATGGGTGGGGAGGGTGAGGGTGCATGCATGATTAAAAAAGGTAAAAATAAAAAGAAAATATGATGATGTGAATGATGCATGCAAAGATGGGAGTGATGTAGATATGTGTCACCAAAAATAACTCTCCCTCTCTCCCAAAAAGATATAGAATGATGTGATCTGAAAAGGGGTCAAAATAGTGAGGGGAGGAGGGGGTGGGCAAAAATTCTATCGACAGGACCAGCAGAGAATGGGCAGCATAACGACAAAAAAGATCAATGGCATCAAGTGTGTGCCTAAGCTGGTGGTGCTGCACCATCTCCGTCCCGTGGCGGAGGTGGGGGGTGGTGGTGGTGGTGGTGGACGTGTCTACTGTGTGGGTGGGTGTAGTGGAGGCAGTCGCACTAGGATCTGATTCAGGCAAGCCTGAATATCGGGAAGCATGGCGACGCGAGTCTGCACGGAACTGACTGTGGCAGACAGAGCCCTAAAATCGCCCCTGAGTCCACTCACCACCCCCTCAAGAGCACGAATGCTCTGAACTAAGGCGTCAGGGGGTGGTGGAGCGGAGGGACGGACAGGTCTAGGCTGTGAAGGTCGGGGTTGTCTGATACAGGCAGTGTAAGTAATCGGGCCAGCAGGTAGGTGTGGAAGAGGTGATGTGCTCACTAGTGGATGCCCAGCTTCAGTGCGAGGCTGGGACGCAGGCTGGGACGAGGAGGCAGCTGCAGTAGTGGTGGAAGACAAAATCGGCGACGAGGCAGCGATAGAGGTCGGTGACACAGGTGTGAGGACAGACGTCACGACACTCTCGGATAGGACAGCTGCGGTGGAGACAGAAGGGTCGACCACTAGGGAGGAAGTGTAAGGACCAAAAGGTGACACCCCAGCGGACATCAAACCGGACAGGGTCCCCACGATGGCAACGAAGGAAGGCTCGCCGCTCTCAAGTATGGTGGGTGGACGCTCGGGAAGAAGTGAAGAAATAGGCTCGACCGAGATAGGCACAGCACTGGTGGGGGTGGTGGGGGGGGTGGTGGTGGTGGTGGTGGGACGTGGTGGACGGCTCAGCAAGGGTACTCCCGACACTGGCAGAAGTAGAGACAAGTGACGGGAGGTGCAGAAAGTGTAGGCTCGGGCTGAGGGATCACGGGGCCAGCAGGAGGTGCAGGGTGTGCAGCGGCTGCCTGCTCAGCACCCTCAGCCTCAAGAACGTAAGCAGCTGGGATAAGGAGATCCATCGCTGGGATCTAATCCTCGTGGGCCGGTCCTATATGTGTCCGAGCTAGGCTCGGGAGGATCATGTAATCGGCACTAAAAGGACCGTGCAACCACACCCAGTGCTGCTGGCCGTGGGGACGAAGCATCTTCATCCGGGCCATGACGTCTATCGAGAGTGCAGTGGGGCCCGGGGCTCATCTAAGGTCAGCAGGTAGGTCCACGCCGGTCATCAGGGCTAGCAAAGTAATCAGACCGCTGCAGCAAATAGGTGAGCGAGCGCCCACCGAAATGATGATGCGGTCTAAGAACCAGCTAGCAATATCAATCTCTATGGCGGGGACTGATTTGGGTTCAATATTGCGTATTTAACCCCCCATTTAGCCCTATTTTGTGCTCATGTGATGCTATATTGGTCTCTAGTACGTACGTATTTTCTACACATTTATTTATTAGAGAAAACACACTATTTGAGCACAAAACAGCATTTAACGATGCAATTCTGCACATTTTATATTTTTCTTAGCATCGTCTCGATCTCACGATTCCAACGACTATTTATTTGTATTTTTCTGAGATCTGTGCTAATTTCTATGATTTATTGAATGCAGAATACCAATTAAATGAAGAAATACACTCAAAATACGCAAAATACGGGCGACAGCCAATAAACGATCGACACGTGGCGCGATCTCCACCCTCCAGCCTTCATCCTACGGCCGCGGCAAGGTATAAATGGTATTAAATATTGACCGTTCGATCGAGATCGAACGGTCGATATCTCGCCCATCAGCAGCTGCGGAGAATTTTAGAAGCGGGTGACGTGGCACATTGTGGGCGGTCGATCGGAGATCGGACGGCGTTCGGCAGCTCAAAACGAAGCGGAGCGGGAGGACACGCGGCACGCATCGGGCTTACCCCCGCTTCATCCGACGGCCCTGAACTGCCCCGCCTCGCGAAATCGGAGGAGCGACGTGGCATCCAACCGATCGTTCGATCAGAATTCGACGGACGATCTCGACCCCGCATCAGCGACGAATGCAGCGAAGCGATGACCGTTGGATTACGATCCAACGGTCGACAAGAGCCCCGCTCCGGAGTCGGATCGCGTAAATTATCGGGCAACGTGGCTTCCTCGTAGCCGTCTGATCGCGATCGGACGACCCACCGTTACCCCGAGGCGGATGCGGATTCGCGAATGGCTTTGCACGATTCTTAACGCACACGTGGCGCCACGAGGTTAAATCCCGCTGCGATGAACGGCCCACATCTGTCCCGCTTTAGATCTGTGGCTAGGATCAATTCGGGTGCGAAATTGGTGCGGGTTTGAACCCGTTAAGCCCAATAAACCCGCAATCTTATTATTTAAGCGTATTCTAGGGTTTTTGGGCGTATAATTGGCGTATTGGAGCACTTAGAAGCCGTAATTTCTTCTGAAAAAATTCTGTAAAATTCCAGAGCCTTGTTTCTAATTTCCAGAGAGTTTTGAAGACTTTTCAGAGAGATTTGGTGATATTCTCTTCAACTTTAGCTTGTATTTGGGTGTATTAGCTTGTATTTTGCCTCTAAACTTCCGTATTTTGCTATGAAACTTATGAATTTGAATCTGAAAATTGTGTATTTCTGCACCATGAGTAGCTAAATATTTTATGTGCATGGTATGGATTAATTAGGTGATGTTAATCGTATTCTTTGGTTGTGTTATTGCGCTTAATCGTTGTATTTGCTAAAGTTTTAATCGTCGCTCTTAAATCTACTAATTCGTATTCCAAAAGAATTGTTCTAGTAGATGATCACCCCACAAGGGTGAGATTTGATCTCTCCAAAAGAGAGCTTCATACTTTATATATACGTTTATAACTTTAGCAATATTCTATTAGAATTGATGCGTTAACTCCCAAAAGGATATCTTCCGACGATTCGCTCCCAAAAGGAGGTTTCGTTGTGTTATAATTGATCAACCAAAGCTTACGATTCGCTGATCCTAATGAACCCATGCCATGTACATGCCTTTTATATCTATTTTTCACGAATTAGACTTCGTTGTTTGCATTGATCACACGTGACAATTCCATCACCACACTTTTCATACCACCTTCACCATCACTATTAAAGTGCTTAGATTTTATTCGTAGTTACTCTATTTGATTTAGATTTGTGGTTTCAACAGATTCTCCCGAGGATTCGACATCTGGACTCCCAGATTTACTACTTGAACGGACTCTTGCGCTTGAGAGAAGCACCTTTCGGAGCCCACCAAGTTTTTGGCGCCGTTGCCGGGGAGAACGGTTTGTTACTACGGTTTATTTCATTCAGAGGACCTTCGGTGAGATCCTTCCACTTTATTGTATATATATTTTTTTGTTTGCTTTCATATAAAAAAAAGAAAAAAAAAAAAAATTTTTGCTAGTGTATGTGGCATAGGACTCCTAGGACACATAGGTTGACTCGACGTTTTGATATGGCTAATAATAATATGGATGAAAATTTTAGCAACAATAACGAGAATAATGTGCAACCTGGAGTACCTAGGACTTTAAAAGATTTACTTCGACCCACTAGGACTAGCACTGCTTCATGCTTTGTTTTACCTGCCGATGCAAATTCTTTCAATTTTAAACCTGGGGTGATCCAACTCTTACCCACCTTTCATGGGTTAGACAAGGAAAATCCATATCTTCATATTAAAGGATTTGAGGAGGTTTGCTTGACATGCTTTGATGGGAAAACTAGCGAGGATACGATATATCTTAAACTGTTCCCATTTTCATTGAAAGACAAAGCTAAGAATTGGTTGAATGCATTGCCATCACGCTCTATTACTACATGGATTGATTTGCAGGCTGAATTTCTAAAGAAGTTTTTTCCTATTCACAGGACACAGGGACTGAAGCGGCAGATTATGAACTTTGCCCAGAAAAGCGAAGAAACATTCTACCAGGCATTTGAAAGGTTCAATGAGTTGCTGCTCGCATGTCCGCACAATGGCTTCGACAAAAGCAGGATTATTGGCTTCTTCTACGATGGACTGCAGCCGCAAATGAAGCAATTTGTAGAGATGATGTGCAATGGAGGATTCTTTGATAAAGAGCCAGACGAAGCTTGGACGTACCTGGAGGATATAGCAGAAAATGCGCAGACATGGGACACCACTTCAGACTATGAGAGAGGATGCCATTCTACACCATCCCAGCCTACGCGAGGACTAGTTTATAATTTGAAGCAAGAGGATGCGTTGGAGGCAAAGATGGAGGCCATGATCTCAAACAAGCTTCACGCCATGAATCTGAAAGAGGCCAAGGCAGTCGAGATAGAGCAGATTTGCGCACTTTGCGACGTTGGTGGCCACGACACTAGTGCTTGTCCTACACTTCCAGCCTTAAAGAGCATGTTAGGAAATCCTACTGGGGTGAATCAAGTTTCTTCGAACTACCAGAACTTCAATTCCAACAAGGGGTGGCGCAACAATCCAAACTTGAACTGGGGCCCCAATCAGCAGACTCAGCAGCAGCAGGCTCCCCCTCCGTTCCGACAACCTCAATACAACAACAACAACTATCAAGGTGGGAACCAGAGGAGGGACCCTGAGCCAGTGCAACAACAGCAGATGCAACCATTTGGCGATGCGCTTCAGCAGCTTATCCAATTGCAACAAGCCCAGATGCAGCAGCAGCAGGCTCAATTTCAGGCTCAGCAGACTCAGAATCAGCAGATGAGCGAGAGCTTGGCGAGGCTTACAGCGACATTAGAAAAAGGTAAGCTCCCATCTCAGTCAATTCCAAATCCTAATATGGGCTCTTCTTCTTCTGCAGGAAATAATATGAAGCCTTGCCAAGCGGTGTCCACTTTGAGGAGTGGAAAAGAGATTCAGAAGCCTGATCCACCGAGCAGACAAGCTGAGCAGGAAGAGGAAATTCAGATCCAAGAAGAGGGAATCAAAGAACAAGAAGAGGTGCAGGAAGAAAGCACGGATGTGGGTGTGAGCAAAAGCGTCATTAAAGAGAAGGAGCCCGCAGCATATGTACCTGCAGCACCCTACCCTCATCGGCTACTTCAGAAAAGCAAAGATAAGTATCAAACTGAGATTCGTGAAATTTTTCAGAAGTGCCAGATCAATATTCCATTGCTTGATGCTATTAATCAAATACCTGCTTATGCTAAATTTCTGAAAGATTTGTGCACTGTTAAAAGAAAGTTAAACGTGAAAAAGAAAGCATTCTTGACTGAACAGGTTAGCTCTATTGTGCAACAAAATACACCACCTAAATTTAGAGACCCTGGATCACCCACCATCACTTGCACCATTGGCACTAAGAAAATTGGAAATGCTTTATTGGATTTAGGAT
Organism: Scilla litardierei; assembly: GCA_030789695.1. NCBI lineage: Eukaryota > Viridiplantae > Streptophyta > Magnoliopsida > Asparagales > Asparagaceae > Scilla > Scilla litardierei. The sequence goes on from CM061131.1 coordinate 47,053,123, forward strand.
CTAGTGTCAATATTTTGCCATATCCTATTTTTGTGCAGCTTGGGTTAGGACAGCTAAAGCCTACATCTGTTATATTACAACTAGCTGATAGATCTATTAAAGTTCCTAAGGGATGCATTGAGGATGTCCTCGTTCAGGTGGACAAATTTTACTACCCCGCGGACTTTATAGTTCTAGACATCCAGGGACCCCAAACTGCCAATGCTACTCCTATCATCTTAGGTAGACCATTCCTAGCGACATGCAATGCTTTAATAAATTGTAGAGATGGTCAACTGAAATTAACTTTTGGCAACATGACTTTGGACTTGAATATTTTTAATACTTGCAAGTTGCCACATGTGGATGATGAGATTGAGAGGGTGCATATGATTGATTCGTTGGTGGATGATTATATTTGTTCTGAATTTTGTGATGATGCTTCTATTGTTGAGACTTTTATTGGTGATTCTGATGACATGACTTTTGTGCAGGAGAACGTGAAGGAACTCAATGCGGTATGGGAGCCTAGGTTCGAGGCTTTGCCACCTAATGCATCAATTCAAATTTCATCTGAGGTGGAGGATCCAAAGCCAGAGTTGAAGCCACTTCCTGACTATCTTAAGTATGCTTTTCTTGGCGATGAAAACAGCTTCCCTGTGGTAATATCTTCTAAACTTTCTTTAGAGCAGGAAAGCTCATTACTTGATGTGCTAAGGAAACATAGAGGTGCTATTGGTTGGTCCATTGCTGACATTAAAGGTATAAGCCCTATTGTATGCATGCATCACATTTATTTAGAGGATGACGCCAAACCCACTAGAGAAATGCAACGTAGGTTAAATCCAACATTAAAAGAAGTGGTTAAAGGCGAGGTACTAAAATTATTGGATGCAGGCATTATATATCCTATTTCTGACAGCAAGTGGGTTAGCCCTACACAGGTTGTTCCTAAAAAGTCTGGCCTCACCGTGGTTAAAAATGAGAATAATGAGCTTATCCCAGTTAGAGCCACCACAGGTTGGAGGATGTGCATAGACTATAGGAAGTTGAATTCTAGAACTAGAAAAGATCATTTCCCTCTTCCATTTCTTGACCAAATTTTAGAGAGGGTAGCTGGACATGAATATTATTGCTTTCTAGACGGTTATTCAGGTTATTACCAGATTGAGATTGCACCCGAGGACCAGGAAAAGACCACTTTTACCTGTCCCTTTGGTACTTTTGCATTTAAAAGAATGCCGTTTGGTTTATGTAATGCCCCAGCTACTTTTCAGCGATGCATGCTCAGTATTTTTGATGATATGGTTGAGAAAATCGTTGAGGTATTTATGGATGATTTTTCAGTATATGGTAGCTCTTTTCATGATTGTTTGGCTAACTTGGCTCTTGTTCTTGACAGGTGCATTGAAAAGAACCTCCTATTGAATTGGGAAAAGTGTCATTTTATGACCACAGAGGGACTTGTCCTAGGTCACCTGGTTTCTAAAGATGGTATACAGGTAGACAGAGCCAAGGTAGCGGTAATTGAGAAGCTACCAAGTCCTAAATGCGTGAAGGACATCAGATCATTTTTGGGACATGCAGGATTTTATAGGCGGTTCATCAAAGATTTTAGCGCAATATCTCGCCCTCTTTGCAACTTACTTACTTTAAATGTGGACTTTATTTGGACACCTGAGTGTCAACTTTCTTTTGAGACTTTAAAGAAGTTGCTGATTTCTGCTCCTATTTTACAGGTACCAGACTGGTCCCTACCATTCGAGATAATGTGTGACGCAAGCAATTACGCAGTTGGTGCAGTCCTAGGCCAAAGAAAAGACAAAGTTCCAGTGGTGATTTACTACGCTAGCAAGACACTAAATGACGCTCAGAGGAATTATACGACCACAGAGAAGGAGTTGCTGGCAGTAGTCTTTGCGTTGGAAAAATTCAGGAGCTATATTTTAGGATCACCAATTTTGATATATACTGATCACTCTGCTTTAAAATATTTGTTGTCTAAAAAAGATGCTAAGCCTCGATTGATACGATGGATTTTATTGTTGCAGGAGTTCAATGTCACAATCAAGGACAAGAAAGGCGTGGAGAATCTAGTAGCTGACCATTTATCACGATTGACAGTAGGCCTTGATTCAGCAGATGTGCCTTTGAAGGACTCCTTTCCCGACGAGCATCTTTATAGCGTCTCCACCTCTCCATGGTATGCTGATATCGTTAATTATCTGGTAACTGGTAAGACCCCTGACACTTGGTCTCTTCAAGACTTTAAACGGTTCAAGTACGAGGTAAAATATTTCTTCTTTGATGATCCGTACTTATATAAATATTGTAGTGACCAAATTGTTAGGAGATGCATTCCTGATCATGAAATAACCAGTGTGATACAATTTTGCCATGATGGAGTATGTGGTGGACACTTTTCAGCGAACAAAACTGTGGCAAAAATCTCGCAATGTGGCTTTTATTGGCCATCTATGTTTAAAGACACATTTCATTATTGCAAGACTTGTGCTGCATGCCAACAATTAGGGGGAATTACTAAACGTAACATGATGCCTCTGAACCCCATTTTAGAGATTGAAATATTTGATTGTTGGGGCATAGACTTCATGGGACCTTTCCCACCTTCATTTGGATATGCTTATATTTTGGTTTGTATTGATTATGTTTCTAAATGGGTGGAAGCTATTCCTTGCAGGTCGAACGACACTTCCGTTGTGCTTAAGTTCCTTAAAGAGAACATTTTCTCTAGGTTTGGAGTGCCAAAGGCCTTGATCAGTGATGGAGGGTCTCATTTTTGCAACCGCATGTTCGCTACTTTAATGAAGAGGTTTGGGGTCACACATAAAGTTTCTACTCCGTATCACCCCCAAACCAATGGCCAAGCAGAGTTGGCAAATAGAGAGATCAAAGGAATTCTACAGAAAACGGTGAATCCATCAAAGAAAGATTGGAGCTTGCGCTTACCTGAAGCGTTGTGGGCCTACAGGACGGCCTACAAAACAATTTTGGGGATGTCACCGTACCGTCTAGTTTTTGGGAAGTCTTGTCATTTACCTGTTGAGATAGAGCATAGATCTTATTGGGCTATAAAGAAAATGAATTTTGATACTGATGTCTCTTTTTCTTCTCGCAGGTTGCAATTGTTGGAGCTGGAGGAATTGAGGAGAAATGCGTACGACAACGCTAAAATATCAAAAGAGAGGATGAAATCCGTCCACGACATGATGATCTTGAGGAGGGAGTTCACCCCAGGCCAAAAAGTACTCCTATACAATTCCAGGCTGCACATCTTTCCTGGGAAGCTTCGCTCTAGGTGGTATGGACCTTTCGTCGTCAAAGAAGTTTTCCCATATGGCGCTGTGCTCTTACTAAATGAAAAAGATGGAAGCGAGTTCAAGGTGAATGGCCAGAGATTGAAACATTTTCACGAGCCTTGGACCAAGGAAGCGAGCACCATGGATCTCACAGACCCACCTTCGGGTGGGAACTAATCAGGTGTGTTCTTTCCATGATTCCCTCTTCCTAACATTGAGGACAATGTCTATTTTAAGTTGGGGGGAGGGAAATAACTTTTAGGATTTTTATTTTCTTTTTATTTTCTTTGGATTTCATTTTGCTTTTTCTTTTTCTTTTAGGATTTTATTTTTTTAAGTTCCCTTTTTGCATTGAAAAAAAAAAAAAAAAAAAAAAATTTGAGTTAAGAAATATCACCAAAGTCTCTCTTTACCTAGAAATGAACCTCATGTGATGAAATTTCTCGTTATTTATTCACCACCGTACACTCGTGATTTATTTCCCCAACCACTATTATTCAACATTTCAATCTCATTTTACATGAATTTGAGTGCTTGTGGTGAATTTCTTTTTATACATCTCAATGGCAAGATTAATTGATGACTTAATGAATCTAGAAATTATGGATTAGCAAGTGGTATGCTTTCATTGGAACACACCAAAATTCATGTGCCAATAATTCATAAATTAACTGGTGCATTGTTCTTTATCTCGTATTCATTGCCATTTGCATGCTTGGTGTGATTTTGGGTAGAAAAACGTACCACGTTATTTGAAATGATTAGGATACCCATTCTTGTGAACAATTAAAGAATAGGAAGTTATCTTGCCAAGTTGTTTATGCACACACAAAAGAAGAAAAAAATGAGATGAATGAGAAAAAAAATGATGAATAAATGTGCTATTAAAGAAATAACTTGGTTGGCTTGAGTAGTACAGTCCGAGGGGTCCTTCTTGGCCTAATGCCCTATTATCGTCTGATTTGGGAGCCATTGACCGGAACCTCAATTATTTGATGGAGCGATCCAAGTTATATACTTTTCTGCGAATGTTGCTTGATGCGCGTTACGCGGAACTATGGAGAAAAGTGAAAGAACATAGAGAATAAGTGTGCATGATTAGCGAGGCAAGAAAACTTCCAAAGCTCAAAGGAAACACAAGATGTGGTGTGAGTTCCTATGAATAGAGATTGACGTGTGTATGTCTTGATACCATCCTACTTTTGATGCTTGCTTTGCATGAACCATCTACGCTCCAAGTTAAAATATTTGATTGAACGGTGTGGGCCATTGATTTTGTGTACTATGAGCTATGAGGTAATTGATAGTGAATTTGAGTCTATTTTATAACCATTTGAGATGCTTGACTTTTATTTTTGAAAACCCACAAGTACCATTACTTGATGAGTTTGAAATATTGATATTAGTGTTTGGTTATCTCTTTTGTCGTTGTAGTATGGTGGTGAAAGATTTGAGATCTGATAAGGTGATCTAGGCGTATTTTTAATCGCTCTTTTTGCTAGAGACTAGCAAAACGCTAGTTGGGGGGTGTGATTTGGGTTCAATATTGCGTATTTAACCCCCCATTTAGCCCTATTTTGTGCTCATGTGATGCTATATTGGTCTCTAGTACGTACGTATTTTCTACACATTTATTTATTAGAGAAAACACACTATTTGAGCACAAAACAGCATTTAACGATGCAATTCTGCACATTTTATATTTTTCTTAGCATCGTCTCGATCTCACGATTCCAACGACTATTTATTTGTATTTTTCTGAGATCTGTGCTAATTTCTATGATTTATTGAATGCAGAATACCAATTAAATGAAGAAATACACTCAAAATACGCAAAATACGGGCGACAGCCAATAAACGATCGACACGTGGCGCGATCTCCACCCTCCAGCCTTCATCCTACGGCCGCGGCAAGGTATAAATGGTATTAAATATTGACCGTTCGATCGAGATCGAACGGTCGATATCTCGCCCATCAGCAGCTGCGGAGAATTTTAGAAGCGGGTGACGTGGCACATTGTGGGCGGTCGATCGGAGATCGGACGGCGTTCGGCAGCTCAAAACGAAGCGGAGCGGGAGGACACGCGGCACGCATCGGGCTTACCCCCGCTTCATCCGACGGCCCTGAACTGCCCCGCCTCGCGAAATCGGAGGAGCGACGTGGCATCCAACCGATCGTTCGATCAGAATTCGACGGACGATCTCGACCCCGCATCAGCGACGAATGCAGCGAAGCGATGACCGTTGGATTACGATCCAACGGTCGACAAGAGCCCCGCTCCGGAGTCGGATCGCGTAAATTATCGGGCAACGTGGCTTCCTCGTAGCCGTCTGATCGCGATCGGACGACCCACCGTTACCCCGAGGCGGATGCGGATTCGCGAATGGCTTTGCACGATTCTTAACGCACACGTGGCGCCACGAGGTTAAATCCCGCTGCGATGAACGGCCCACATCTGTCCCGCTTTAGATCTGTGGCTAGGATCAATTCGGGTGCGAAATTGGTGCGGGTTTGAACCCGTTAAGCCCAATAAACCCGCAATCTTATTATTTAAGCGTATTCTAGGGTTTTTGGGCGTATAATTGGCGTATTGGAGCACTTAGAAGCCGTAATTTCTTCTGAAAAAATTCTGTAAAATTCCAGAGCCTTGTTTCTAATTTCCAGAGAGTTTTGAAGACTTTTCAGAGAGATTTGGTGATATTCTCTTCAACTTTAGCTTGTATTTGGGTGTATTAGCTTGTATTTTGCCTCTAAACTTCCGTATTTTGCTATGAAACTTATGAATTTGAATCTGAAAATTGTGTATTTCTGCACCATGAGTAGCTAAATATTTTATGTGCATGGTATGGATTAATTAGGTGATGTTAATCGTATTCTTTGGTTGTGTTATTGCGCTTAATCGTTGTATTTGCTAAAGTTTTAATCGTCGCTCTTAAATCTACTAATTCGTATTCCAAAAGAATTGTTCTAGTAGATGATCACCCCACAAGGGTGAGATTTGATCTCTCCAAAAGAGAGCTTCATACTTTATATATACGTTTATAACTTTAGCAATATTCTATTAGAATTGATGCGTTAACTCCCAAAAGGATATCTTCCGACGATTCGCTCCCAAAAGGAGGTTTCGTTGTGTTATAATTGATCAACCAAAGCTTACGATTCGCTGATCCTAATGAACCCATGCCATGTACATGCCTTTTATATCTATTTTTCACGAATTAGACTTCGTTGTTTGCATTGATCACACGTGACAATTCCATCACCACACTTTTCATACCACCTTCACCATCACTATTAAAGTGCTTAGATTTTATTCGTAGTTACTCTATTTGATTTAGATTTGTGGTTTCAACAGATTCTCCCGAGGATTCGACATCTGGACTCCCAGATTTACTACTTGAACGGACTCTTGCGCTTGAGAGAAGCACCTTTCGGAGCCCACCAGGGACCAGGTCATCGCTATCCCTATCGAGAACTCTGGGGCGAGTCATCGCGTAGAGCATATAGAGCTCAGGCGTAGACATCGTCCCAGGCTCGTACCTCACCAAGAAAGTGGTCGCCATGAGGCGTTGGGCTATGCGGAGGCAGGGGTACAGGATGGCAGAGGCCTTGGCCCTACTAGGGTCAAAGCCATGGTGGGAGCCCGTGATACGTGTCCAGAACGTGGAAGTGTCAAATGATGGTGGTGGGATGTGAGTGGGTGCGTAGGCTAGGTCGGGGACGGGGACAGTGGGCCACTGGAAGAATGCACGAAGCATGTCGAGAGTGACCTCGCACTCTCGATCCATAAGGCAGAATGTGCATCCTCCAGGGGTCCGGGAGATCGAGCTAAGTGCCTCAAGTGTCAGACGGACGTAGGTGTCCGTCGACACAGACAAGAAGTCGCGCCAACCCACGTTGTGGTACAACAAGAGCATCCACTCTAGCACCCCTAGGCGGTCAAGGTCTGCTAAGTGTGCGAACCTAGAGGGCACTATAGATCGCTGGGCGATACGCTCAAATCGGACGCGCTGTGCGTCGTCTCTGAACGTGATCCCCAGCGGCCCGACAACGGAAGCCGGTGGTGGGATAGGATCGGCAGGGATAGGCTGTGCGTGGATGGGATCGACAGGAAGCGGCTGTGTGGGGGGTGGTGGACTAGGTGGAGGGGAGTCCTCCCTAACGTGAGAGGGACCGGCATCATCGGTCCTCTTTCGCTTGGAAGAGGCTCCCCACATGCGTGGCCTAGTGCGGGGCGGCATGTGTGCCGCGAGTGCTCACCCAATAAAAATATATTGTGGCGTGCTCAATAAAAGGGACGAGTGTACCTGAACACGCCGTGAGAGCGAATCAGCAAGTGTGTGCGAAGAGCGCCGCCTCCGCGAAGCTAAAAGTACATCCTGAAGCTCCCCTAAGCTCCCCCAAGATAGCCTGCAAGTCAAACAACGATATCAGTGAATAATATTCGAAATGCATGGGGGAGATGGGATATAACAAATAGATAAACAAATTAATTTGGGTTAGGGGCTCAACGGGCATATGGATCGTCAAAAATGGGGAGAAAAAGGAGTTTTGCGCTAAATAGGGGATCACCGGAGGTCGGCCGGCGGTGGGGGGTGTCGTCGGAGGTCGGGGCGTCGGCGGTCGGATGATCGCCGGTGGTGGTCGGGCGATTGGGCCGGTGGCGAGGTGATTCGGGTGAAGGAGGGGTGCGGTCGCGGGCGAGGGGAGATGAAAAGGCTCAGGCTCAGGTGAAATTGGGGGATTAATCACGTTGAAGTTCGTGCCGAGCCCGCAGCGGCTTATATAGGTGCAGATACGACTCGGCCGAGTGACGATGTTTCTCGGCCAAGTGACGTATCGATAAAAAAAATTTAAATTTCTCCCCGCCACTTACGACTCGGCCGAGTGGCTTCTGTTCACTCGGCCGAAGGGAGAAAACTCCTTCCGCCGAGTGGCACAAGCTACTCAGCAATATTCAGGCTAGGAGGGTATCTGTTTCCCTCGGCCGAGTGACTAAACGTACTCAGCCGAGTGACAGTTAATACGAAATGCACAAAAAAGACAGAGAGTTGGGTTCAGCAGACTTCCCTTGTTGGTGCCCCACTCGGCCGAATGGGGTCCTTTGCTCGGCCGAGTCGCATATGATACTCAGCCGAGTGACGTGCTATTTTCTACTTGGGGCTCCGTTTTCGCTCTACTCTCTGTTTTTCTTCCTCCAGTTAGTTTCTTCCTCCTCCCAAGGCCTGAGCGCATTCCTGGAGCGCTCTTCCTTGCCTCTATCTTCCTCCATATGAGAGATCTCCTTTTCTCCTCTCCTGTCATAGAAATTAAGACCCGTTGTCACGGTTTTTATGGGCAAAAAGACTCAAAACACTAATAAAGTCTAAAACAAAAATAAAAACCAAAATAAAAAGAATGCAAAAACCATCGGGTTGCCTCCTGACAAGCGCTCGTTTAAGGTCTTGAGCTCGACCCCTTTGGATTTTCAATTAACGCTTGATGTTGGGTGCATATGAGATGCACCTGTCGAACTTGCCAGGAAGACCGCTCGGATTTGGATCGTGGTGGTGAGTGGCCTTCCTCAGCGCCCCTTCATCATGAGCAATGTTGGGGGATGGCTCCCCCAAGCTTGAGCTTGCTCCGGTCTTCGACTTCGTCGGTGACACCGATCTTCGAATCGGTGGAGCTTTCTTTGGATTCTTCAATGTCGAGAGCTTGCAAAGCTCTCGTATTCTCGCGACATCAGCGTCTCCATCATCATTCGTCGTGGAGCTATTGGGAGAGTCCTCCATCTTCTCTTCTTCGCTCAAATCTTAGCCTTTTTTGAAGCCGTCATCATGGAGTGCACCGATGGAGTAGGGGGTAGCCTCTTCAATGACCTCGTTAAGGAGGTCCAAGTAATCTAGCTCCTCATGATACGACATGTGCTTCATAGCCTTTGGTATATGGAGCTCGACTTCAATGTTGCCTACATTCAAGGTAAGAGTCCCTTCCTGTGCATCGACGATTACACCGGCGGTGGCAAGGAATGGGCGTCCAAGTATGAGCGATGTGTCACCCTCTTCCTTGATGTCCATGATCACAAAATCACAAGGCAAGCATATGCCTCCCAGAACTTGGAGTGGGATATTCTCCGCGATCCCAACCGGCCTTGTAATCCGACCGTCCGCGAGTTGAATCCTCATGTCGATTGGCTTTAAATACGTGCCGGTATTCAACTTTTAGAACATGGTGAGAGGCATGAGGCTCACACTAGCGCCCAAATCAACTAATGCTTTTTGTAGCGGGACGCCTCCGAGTGTGCAAGGAATCCGAAAACTCCCTGGATCTTTAAATTTGGCGGGCTCCTTCTCCTTCCTAGTGAACCACGTTCCTTGTTCCGCGAGCATGATCTTCTCCTTCCTTTTCCTTCCCGTAATCAAGTCCTTTAAGAACTTCGCATAGGACGGGATTTCCACTAAGGCATCAAGAAAAGGGATATTGAGGCTCACCCCTCTCAAGTATTCGAGGAACTTGGCTAGCCTCTTCTCGATCTTGGCTCTAGCTAGCCGTTGAGGAAAAGGCATCGGTGGCATGAATCGGTGCTCATCAATAGGTTCTTCCTCTCTAGATTTTGCTCCTTCTTGCGGCTCCTTCTCTTTTTCCACCTCAATTACCGGCTCGCTTTCTTCTAGAATCTCCACCACTGGTTCCTTGATTTGAATCATGGGGGAGTGGTATCCTTCCCACCCCTTGTCGTGACCGCAACAACCGCGTTGATATGGCCGGTGTTGCCCCGTGGATTTGGCTCGGGTTGAGCCGGCAATTGTTGGTTGTTTCTATTGAGCAACGCAAGTTACTCCCCGATTTGAGCGACGACGATGGTGAGAGAATCTTGTCCTGCCTTCAACGTGGCGTTAATATTCTTTGTTCCGCCATAAACTCCTCCACCTTAGCTTCAAAATCTGAACATGGTTGAGCTTGCGGAGGGTTGGGATTTCTCCACCCTTGATTATACCCGGGTGGCCTATAAGGTCCCACTTGTTTCCTCTGTGGGAAGTTTTGTTGCGGTGGCCCCCTCGGTTGATAATTCGATTGCGGTGGTGGAGCCCGAGCTTGAGGAGGTTGTTGCGGCGGGGGGTTCAAGGCACCATCATTATTAGCATAAGAAAAACCCGGATGGTTTCTAGCGACCGAGTTGGCCCAATATTCGGAATTTCCCGCAACATACTGAATTTGCTCCAAAGCTCCTTCTCCTTGCTCTCCTCCTACATACATGGCTTGGGATTGGTCTTGCCAATCACTCATATGGTTTGTCGGTGAGGATGTAGTAGGGGCTCCTTACGGCTCGGTAATGTATTTTTCCAATCTCTCCACTACCTTGTGGAGAGAGTCAAATTTGCTAGCAAGCTCCGCCACGGCCTTGGCCTCATAAATACTCGTGGGCTTCAAGGAGGATGAAGAATGTCCTCGCTCGTCGCCCCATTGTTGGTTGTTGGAGGCCATCTCCTCTAGCAAGGCCGTAGCTTCATCAGGGGTCTTTAACAAAATGGCTCCGTTGGCGGTAGCATCAATAATCTGTTTTGTGCTCGGTTGGAGTCCATTGTAGAAACTGTGGACAAGCTCCCAAACTTCAATGCTGTGATGGGGGCATTGATGTTGCAAGTCCTTGAAGCGCTCCCACGCCTCATAGAGAGTCTCCTGCGGTCCTTGCTTGAAGGACATAAGAGCACTTCTTATCTTTACCGTCTTGGAGGGCGGGTAAAATTTGTCGACGAAGGCACTCGCCAATTCATCCCAAGTGGTGAAGATTCCTTCAGCGTGCGTCCTCAACCAATATAAGGCCTTGTCCTTGAGTGTGAAGGGGAAGAGGCGCAGTCTGATAGCATATATGGAGACGCCCGGCATTTGGAAGGTGGCACATTTTGATAGGAAGAGCTGGATGTGGTAATGAGGGTTTTCATGGGAGTTCCCATGAAAAGGATCTTGTTGCATCAGAACCACCAATCCGGTCTTCAATTCGAAATTTTTGTCGGCCGCCAACTCCGGCATAGCTATGGACGAGGTCGTGGAAGAAGTCTTAGGCCGAAGCCTATCTCTAATGGAAATGATCCTCGCCATTCGCTCCACCAATTCTTCGGGTGTCTCAGGATGGGTCATAAAATTCCCTTCTGTATTGGGTCTCTTCTCCGCTCGGATCCTCCTCAATGTACGCTTGATCTCCTGATCGTATAGTATTTCTTCGGGGTTCGCCAAGGATCTCGTGTACATGAAGGGAGAACAGAGTTTCAGAGAAATAGTTAGCACAAAGGAAGGGTAAAATAAAAATAGAAATAATAGAACAAAAAAAAGAAAAATAGCTAGGTAGGTAGAATCAAACACTATCGCCTCCCCGGCAACGACGCTAAAAACTTGATCGGAGCCCCGAAGAGTGCGAACATGCAACCGGGGCACGCGACTCACTAGTCTTACCGCAAGCGCACGGTGTAGCGGCGAGCGGGTATCGAACACGAGGAGGTCAAATGACAGTGTCTTCTTCAGCTCACCTGGATACAAGAACAGTCGAGAAATGTTCGCAATAAAGCGGTCACAGTCGTTCAATTGTATAAAAGGAATATCAAATTAATAAAGACGCCTAGGGGTAGGGAATCCCCACTACAAACCATATCTCGTCATCGTGATTCGTAGGTGTCACAATTGCTAGACTTGAAATTCAGGTGAACTAGTTGCAACTAAATGTAGAACCAAGCTCACGCTCTCGCGCTATTGCCGGTCTATAGCAAACCTAGGGTATGGTCCAATCTCTTGCAAACCCTAACCTAGGCAAGCTAGCGTGAAGAACAACATCATCGTTCAATCGCATCTTGAGCCCACTCTCGTGCAAACTCGAGCTACGACCTAGGTTGGGATAGTTCCTACCCGTCCAATCTCTTGCAAACGGGTATTGGTATAGAATTGCAATCGAAAACCCTAGTTTCGGTCCAATCTCTTGCAAACCGATTCCAGAGAAATCCAATTGTAACCCAATTCAAATTTCTAGGGCTTCCTATCGAGTTGGGATCCAATCTCTTGCAAATCCCAATCGGTATGAATCCTTAGCTATTCGTATTAAATCAATCCCAAACTAACCCTAATCAATTCTAACAATAATTTCACCAATTCATCACAAATTAGAAATAGGGTTCGTAGGGTTCATCCCTACGCCCTAAGACAATAAAACTACTCACAATTTATAATGAAATTCAATAGAAATTCACAAATAAAATCAGTAGAATTCATTGCAATATTCAATATATCAATAAAAAGGGAGTTTTTGATAGAGAGAGACAAACCAATGAAGAATCAATAGCATCCAACAAAATAACACTTTTCTCCCTCCCCTAAAAGCTCAATCTAATCTCCTAAACGTAATCTAAAAAGGCTGCAAAAAGTTCTGAAAAAGCTCTCTAAACTAGGTTAAAACCTGGGGTTAAATACCCCCCTAAAATCGCCCAAAAAACTGTGACGAAAATGCCCCTGCGTAGCCTCAAAATCGCAATTTACGCTACAGGCAGCGCGGCTCACTCGGCTGAGTGACAAATGTCATTCGGCCGAGTGACAAACTCTGACAAATTCCAGTAACTTTGGACTTTTGGGGGTCGGCTCCTCGGGAGTCACTCGGCCGAGTGACTTTCTTTGCTTCGGCCGAGGGGACTTCTTCACTCGGCCGAGTCAGAACTCGGGAGTCGGCTGACAAATTACAGTAAGTATGGACTTTTCGTTGCCATCGTCTTGATGCCACTCGGGCGAGTGGTGTCTCCGTGGTTCGGCCGAGTGGGCTGGCGACGGTTGGCCGAGTGCACGCTGATACTCTATCTTCTACGTGTCAGATCTGATCGGCCGAGCGGGCTTTCGACGGTCGGCCGAGTGACTCCTTCACTCAGCCGAGTGACATGCTGAAAATGCCCAATCTTCGTATTTTTGCTCCCTTGTCACTCCTACGACGTTCTTTCTTCTTTCACTCCTCTCCAATAGCAAAATTCCCCTCGAAGGAGTCACGGGTGACACTCCGGAGCCGGTGCATCTCAGAATCACTCCAAATCGCTCGAAATCTCCTGAAATTCGACAAAAACAAGAAATCGTGAAAATCATCGCAATATTGCCGAAAAATCGTGAAAAGTGCGATTTGAGCGATCAAAATGGCATGCAAACATGCAGAAAAAAGGTGTAAAATATGGAGTGATCACCGACACTGCATGAAAGGCCGAGGAGGAGGCAAATCTTAAATTATGAAAGAGTAGATGCGAAAATTAAAGTGACCAACTTTCAAGTGTTAGCATCCATTTGTGTGGCGTTGAAGCGTTGAATCGCGGAGGAGTCCAAGCCAAGTAATCTTGAGGGGACGGTGACTACAAATGACCGATGAGCGTGGAATGTGGACGAACATGGACGAGGCGACAAGCGACATGGATTGGGCCCATTGGGGGGTCGCGCTCGCAAATTATTATGTTCCCGTGATAAAAGAACTGACTTGAAAAATGGCTCCATGCTTGCTTGCTTTAAGTTGAGGAATCATGAGCCTTGAAAGAACCAATGGGCACTCGATTTGTGCATTTATATTAGGGCATGTTCTTTTGCTGGAATAGGGAAGAATGGAATATGGGAAGTTTTTATTCCAAGGAGAAAGAAAATGGAGTTTTGTGTTCTTTTGATGGAATAGAGTATGGAAAGTGGGGTTTGGAATAGAAAGTGGTGTCCACATTCTATTCTTGTGTTCTTTTGGGATTGGAGAGTTGGAATGAAAAAGTGGAAAGGAGATGAGTTGGAGGGAAGAGAGAGAGAGAGAGATGAGAGAGTGGGGCCCACCATTCCCAAGGATTCCATTGTATTCCAAGCAAAAAGCTTGGAATACAAAAGTGCTCATTATTACCAAATTGGAATAGCCACGTAGGATTCTATTCCACGCCCAAAAGAACAACCGCTTGGAATACAAACTTAGAATATGGTGAATAGTGCAGGAATAGTGTCCCTATTCCCATTCACACCCCTATTATTGGCAAAAGAATAGGCCCTTAGACAATTGCTTCATGCACCTCAAAAATTGAGGTGCATATAAAATTTTGTGCAAAGTTTTGCTAATTGTGGGAGTAAGAGAAAGTTAATTGTGTTGAAGGAATTTAGAGAAGAAAGTAAACAATCTCTCATAAGAAGTAGCCATGGCACAAGCCATGGCTCTATATATATTCAATTTAGAGAAAATAGGAGTCCAAGGGACTCCCCACTAACTTAGTGGGGAGTAATGGTGAGATGTTGAGGGGGGAGGCCAAAGGCCTCCCTCAACTCACAACACTCCCCCTCATATCTCCATTACCTTGGGTTAAGCATATGAATACTTCAGGATTCAGTATGCTAATGGGGTGGATACTTCTGGATCCAGAGCCACTGTGGTTGCCTCGTTAAAACCTTAGCTGTGGAAAACCCAGTGGGAAAAACCAACAGCTTAAGGGAAAAGAGTACAACTATCGAGGGACTCCCCCTGATCTGTATAAGCTTCAGGCTTGTAGATCTCCTATGTATCTATACAATCATCTCCTATTCATCTATACATCCATCATGTTCTGAAAGAAAATACAATCATCACTCATCTATACAAGTTTCACTCATCTAGCGGCTATAATAAAACAGTGGTGTTCTGGAGTGGAAAGCTCTTCGAAGTTTGGTAGATGACGCCACTAAAGTATTCATTGAATCAGTCTTCAGTGTGTCTGCGAGGTACTGCTGGACCTGGCTGAGCGTTTCTAATACTTGCTTCTTGGATGATGAGCTTCTCAGAAGATGTAGACATTGGAGGATGATGTGTAGATATTTAGGAGGTGGCCGGCCTATTGTGTTTTAGTCATTGCGATGATCTTTAAACCTGCATATGCGATATATATTCCTTGACCCTTGGAAGTTGCGCAGAAGCAGCTTATCATTGGTCTAGTGGTGCTCTCCAGGGCAACACTTTATCTGGTTAACAACTTTACTGCAGACGTTCTATCAAAGACACGTGTAGTTGGCCAGATAAAGAAGTGTAACAAGTACACTAAAGCTAGGCTCTTCGGGACCTAGGATGTCCTCCCCCTCTTCCAGCTACTAGAAGGTGTCATAAATAAGCATACATCTTTAATAGGATGCAAGTGGACATCATTCTTCATATATTCCAGGTGTATGAAGGATATTAAAGGATTCCACCACGAAGGTGTTAAATATATAAGCCGAGATAATACTTTGTTATACCAAGGTTTTTCATTTACAAGATATGTTTAAAGCTATCAGATTTCTAAATGGTCTCTGCAGGAGATCCTATTAACTTTAAGTCGACCACCTATACGGCGAATATCACAAATCCTGTCAACGATCTTTCGAAAAAGATACACATGCAGAATATTGTTTAAGATCAACTAATGATCTTTGTAGCCTTTATGGAGAAGACGTTTCTACGTCTCTCTTTCATCTCTGGGGGTAAAGTATACCCTTCTGGAAGTTTTATATAGATCTCTATATCTATATTGCCGTATATATATGCAGTCACAACGTCCATGAGCTGCATATATTGGCTTTTTCAGAGAAGTTTAGGCTTAGTAGGAAAATGATCACATTTCCTTCATTTCAATTTTTTTTATGAAATCCAACTTATATTCCACAGGTTTTACACATTCAAGTGTATGGACTACTGGTCCAAAGACTTTGCTTTTCAAGAGTGAGTCCAGCTCTACTCTTATTGCCTCATCCCACTTTGGCCAATCTATGCGTTTACGCTATAGGAAAGTGGGTAGACGTCATCGTCGTATTCAGCAACGTAAACGGCAATGGCGAAAGCAAAACCGTCATCGACGACTATGCTATATCTGTCCAGTACCTCTCCAGTACGTACGTAATATAATGATGTTTCTCCCGTTGTTTCCTCTGCAGGGGAAATTAGGATGTGAGAGGTTGCTGGTCTGAGCTCAGCATCCTGTGGTTGGATCATTTTGATATATCCAGGAATCTTCCTATTTTGAGGAATATTATATTTTGAACCTGGCAGGCGTCCTCTTTTCAATTGAGGTACGGCCAATTCTGCTGCCGGTGGATTGCATCCATCTTTGGGAATGTCAATCCTAGCCGGCGTGTTGGCAGCGGGGACGTGTGAACGAACAATCTTCTGGTTGTCGGTAATTTTATCCGGTAATTGATGTACTTTAGTCTTAATGTGAAGGATCTTCTGGATCTCAACTTGACACAGAAAAAGTATGCGGATCATAACGAGATGAGGACTTTTGTGTCCCATGATATGGTCTCAGAAGCTTCAGGCTTCTTTAGACTGCGTGCCTATTTCAATGAGATTATGCTCATCAAATTCACATTTATCAAGACTTAGTGGTAAACCATAAGCAAACAGCATCAGCAATAAGATATGGCAACAAACGGGCCGTATCGTGATAAGCGATGCGGAATGAAGTGTGAAGGTCCCTAAACATCAACAGGCAACTGCGATTTTACAATGGACGTGAAATCCATTGGAGTCTCTTTACCAGAGACTCTGCTAACCCGTTATGAGTTTGAACATGCTGCAGGATGTTCAATTTTAATGCCAGTTGCTTGGCAGAAGTCTTGAATGATATGTGTAGTAAATTCACCCACATTATAAGCTTTTGAGAAAGCTAGGTTGCGAGTGAATATAAAGGCACACATAAGACCATCTAGTAGATGCATATATTAGTACAGTAATGAAGTACCGAAAATGGGCCATTTGCGGGGTGAATAGGCCTGCAAAAGGTCACCATGTATTCTCTTAAATAAGCCAGGAGACTCTAAACCCACTATCAGGAGGGAAGGTCTCTCTATTAGTTTTCCCTTATGACAAAGGGAAATAAGGAAACTCAACCTTTTGAAGAATCTTCAGGTTCTCCAATGGATTCATTTGATGATGCGTCCATCATTGCTAATCCAGGATGACCAAGTCCATTTTGTCATAGTTAAAAATTATGGCAAAGAAAGGCACTTCTGGTGCTCAGTCGAGTTGGTTTTCTATAGGATGAATATCTGTAATTATAGGGGCCCGATGGGGGTCTAATGAAATCGTAAGTAGATGGTCTTCTGGCCATTCTCTTGACGAGTTACATATTGATATTCAATATATATTATCCACAATTTTCAAGTTATTTTCTTTAAAAGAAATATCCTTGAAAATTGGAGATTTCCTATACGTTTAAGATGAGAATTTGCATCTTATAGTCTCGTTGTATGTGGGAGCAATATCAATGCTACACCAGTGCAACGAGGCATTGTCCACAATATTCCATACTTCATCTATAAGTAAAACGATATTTATTTAAGTCAATGAAAAATACATTCAAAATAAAAGTCCATACTTAAGCAAATTAAAGATGAAGCAACATTGAATTTTAAATGCATAGATAAAAGATGAAGCTTAATCGAGCAGGTCGTCGTTCTCGAAGTCATTTGCAGTGAACATCATTGGTGGCTGAACAGCCGCCAAGTTTGTTTCAGGCAGAGACTTCTGGCTCGCCTGATATAGTTCCTGGAGGTGTCGAGAAGTGCGGCAGATTCTGGACCAATGGACAGTCATGCCGCATCTATGGCATTTATCCTCCCAGTTCTTCTTAGGAAGTGACACTTGGTCAGTGTTCTTTTGCTTCCATATGAAGTTACTCTTTCCTGTATTGTTGTTGTTGAATGGAGGTGCTGCTCCTCGTCCATTCTTCATCACAGCTTTCCATTTGTTATTATTAGCCTTCTTCTTATTTTTCCACTTCTGGGGAGAAACGTGGTGGGCTTCAGGGATAGGGGCAGTGTCGGCTGGACGTAAATTATGAGTGGCTAGCAGTAAGTCTCGATTCTGCTCTGCCCTAAGTAGGCATGAGATCAGATCAGAGAATTGCGTGAAGTTGCGTTCACGATACTGCTGCATGAAGATTGCATCTTTCTCATGAAACGAGGTAAATGTCTTTTCCAACATGCGATGTTCTGTCACTTCTTCACCGCACAACTTCAGGCGTGAGGCGATGTTATGAAGTGCAGAATTATACTCAGCGACGGACTTATAGTCCTGAAGTCTGAGGTTTTCCCACTCATAACTGGCACGCGGTAATATAACATCAATTTGATGTTTATACCGTGCCTCCAGCGCTGTCCACAGGTCCTTTGGGTCCTCAACCATTAAGTATTCGGCCTTTAAGGTCCGATCTATATGTTTCCTAATGTAGATTATGGCTTTCGCCTTATCTACATCGGATACAGTGGTTGAAGTTCCGCTGCTGGATGCAGCAGAAGCATCGGCCGCTGCTGGGGTCGAGGAAGGAGCCAAAATGGACCCAAGGAGGGCCATCGAACGCAAGTGGAACTTCAAGTCCACTCGCCAACTCAGATAATTCTTCCCTGCAGAGTCAAGGACTACGAAATCGACGCTTGCCAATTTTTCCATTTTATCTACGCAATTTAAAATAAGCATGAATTATTTTAAAATTGAAATTCACGCATAACAAATAAAGTAAGCAAAATGTAGGGATCGGCCAGATACCTAAAAATGTACAAAGTCCAACGTCCGAATATACAGTCCATAAAGAAAAGAAAAATACAACTTGGAAACCCAGAATGGATCCCTATATTTTCAAATTTACGACGTCGTCTTCATTTTGTCGGTACACCAGTCTTTGGCAAAATTACATATAATCCTCACTTACAAATTCTCTCAAAAAAGAAAATTGCAAGGAATTTAAAGGGTATCAAATTGGCCGATCCCAAAAATCACATTTTAGATTACATAAACATCAACGCAGTTTATAAATGCTACAGGCATAAAATAAACAACCACGCATGTATATAACACATGCATATAAAATATGGAAAAATAGACTATAAAATATAATAATCTCTCGGACCACGGGGAGACGTCAACACCGTTAGGTTAGTTTACTAACGGCAGAGCGGTCGCATGATCCTTAAGATAATTATATTTTGAAAAAATCCTAATATTCCATAAATTAATAATAATGCGAGAGTGTTTTAATTTTAGCAATATGAAAGACTGGACGACAGGCCCATAACAAGGAATGAAAATAAATAAATAGTTTGAATAGGGCTTCAGGCCCATAAATATTAATCATTTTAATATATTATTATCATTTGGGCTGCAGGCCCATTTGCCAAAAATTAACAAATTAATTATTGCAATTGAATTAAATTGGCTTCAGGCCCAATAATTCAAATTAAAATATTGTTAATATTTGGGCTTCAGGCCCGGTTTCAAAATTCTAATTGACACATTAAAAATTGTAATGATTTAGTGGGCTTCGGGCCCAATGGCAAAATATTAATTAATTTGTTAAGTTTGCAATAGGATTAACTAGGCTTCTGCCCATTTTTAGTACTCAAAAGTAATTGTTAATCTAAATGGGGCTGCTGGCCCATAAAATTTATTTTTATTTATAAACTGGGCTTCAGGCCCAAATTAGAACACAAAATTAATTATTATTCTAATTAGCTAATGAAAATAATTTCAATTAGCTATTTAAAATTATCTGGGCTTCTGGTCCAAATAAGCCAAAATTAATAGGTGGGCTTAAGGTCTAAGAAACAGCCCAACAAATTTTTTAAACAGTTTTGGGATTTAAAAATTAAAATCTATTGTAACTCAAAACCCCGAAACAAAATTTAGGGTTAAGGAACGCAAAAAGCCCTCAACACCTCATCTTCCAGATTGTGTCCCTCCCCCTCCCCAATCTGCGTAAAACAATATTAGCGGGCGGCGCAAGTGAAGGGATCCCCCATCAGGGGGTGGCCGGCAGAGGCCCCCCCCCCCCCCCCCCCGTCGGGAGGAGGCGGAATGCCTAAAAAACCTCAGATGCTGATTGTTGATTACCGAACATAAGTATCTTTAATGGCTTGCTTCTCAAAAAAGTCTCAGACCAAATTACCTAATTTTGTTACACCGATTTATTACATAATTGTGTAAGTAGTAATTTTATGAGTTATATGTCATCATAGGTTCTTGAGCCGAGTTTGGCAAAGGGGAACATGGTGATGGTGTTCTGTAATACACTGAATTCCAGCCGTGTTGTAGACCACTGTCTCATTGAAAATAACATATTTACAGTAAATTACCATAGAGAAGTGCCAGCTGCAGAAAGGTGTACCTATTCATTTTACTAAATGCTTTGGTATTTCTAATAGGACTGTTTTCATATCCTGAGTGCTCAAACATGCTATATTTCACTTCTCAGTTTGTGATTCAGGAACAGATCCATAAATGGCTTACTGAAGCATGCTTAAAAGGCTTGTTGGGGGTTTTGTTTATTTTTTTTAATTTTGATATTAATCAGAATTTATCGGATTTATACAAGCTTATAGAACAGCATTGTAAAATCATAGTAAACTCTATTATGTAATTATCTACGGGATCGAAAAAGTTACCTCTAGATCAAAGATCTAGGGACGATCGTAATTAGAAAAATCCGCAGATAGAAATCCCGCTCCTGGTACGCCTAAAAATCGCCGCAAGCCGGATCGCCGCAACTATAGATTCCTTCGCGCGTAGGAGTTTAATTTTTGAGGGGATACGAGAGAAAAAGCTCAAAGAATTGAGAGCTAAGGTGCTGATAACGTGTTGAAGGAATTTAGAGAAGAAAGTAAACAATCTCTCATAAGAAGTAGCCATGGCACAAGCCATGGCTCTCTATATATTCAATTTAGAGAAAATAGGAGTCCAAGGGACTCCCCACTAACTTAGTGGGGAGTAATGGTGAGACGTTGAGGGGGGAGGCCAAAGGCCTCCCTCAACTCACAACAAATTGAGTTTATGAGGTGACATATTCATTTTTTTGGAAATGCGTACTTGCACCCCATTCTATTAGGTGCATTCAGTATTTGCCTTATATTATTTCTTTTATTTTTGGACTCAGTTCTAAACATTACAAGTCATCATTCTCTGCACCTTTTAATCTTTTACTACTGATCCTTAATATTTCCAAACCCCGGTTTCAAAATTTGGACCTTGTTCGGCTGTAAAAAACTAGATTTTCGGAAACTTGAGTTTGTTGGCTCCCAAACTTTACTCACAAATTATGAAAACGCATAAAAAATAAACTTTAGTGCCAAACGGACACTCAAATTAAATGAAATCTCAATTTCAAAAATTGAGATTTGTGTTGTAACAAACATTGATTCCATTTTAACTTAAACAAAACCATAATTTCAAACTTGTTATGAATAGGCCCATGAGGCCCATTGGGTATCCGGCCCACCATTGAAAACTATATATATGATAGTAGGGGGCTCCTAACCCCTTACACCTATTACTCTACTTTTCCCTTCACAACACGTTATCAGCACGATCACGCTCGTAGGAAAAGCCGACGACGCTCAAGGAGGGATTTCATCCAACGCTCAGATTTAAGAAGATCGTATTCTTCTCAACGGGGAGCGTAAAGGGCATCCTTCATCAACCGTCGTCTAGATTCCCTCGTCGAATCTAGAGGTAAATCATCAAATTTTTAGATCTAAAACTTGTTTTTCCAGAAGATCTGCATGTTTTAGATCACGAACACAGTAAAAATCGAATTTTTATTTAGATCTGAATGTCTAAAAACGGTAAAAATCGATTTTTTGTCAAAAAATCAATTTTTTTTATTTTAAGATCTATGGCCGTGCCTTCGTGCACGGCCAGGCCATGCCCAAAAGGGCACGGCGGCCTCGCCCTGCAGGCGCGGCACCGCCACGGCGGCCGTGCCCTCTTGGCGCGGCCAGCCGCTGCGGCGGCTGCCGTGGGGCCCCCTAGGGTTTTTCGAAACCCTAGCCCTAACGGGCTATTTTTTGGGGATGCCCAATTAACCCTATTGGGTTGTTTTAATTGCCCAAAAAGCCTGGAAGTTAGCCCAATTACACATGATTTTTCTTTTATTTATTTATTTTGGCCTCAAAAGCCCAATAATTAAAGAAATTTTAATTTTGTCATAGGGTTAAGCGGAAAGATAAATATAAATGAAATGGATCAGAATAAAAGTTTTTTAAATCATTTTTAACACGTCACTTTATTTCTAGATTATTTATTAATCTTTATTATACCTGTGACGTAAAATATCTGCGTGGTTGTATAACATATATCTGTGTGGATGTGAATTTAGGCTATGTTTTTAGGGATAAGCCAGTTTGTCGATACTCTTACTTTTCTGCAATTTTTTCTTTTTGAGAGAAATTTGTAAGTGAGATTATACATGTAAAAAGTCGAAGCTGGAGGACCACCCCATCGAGATGAAGGCACTAGCTTAAAGAAGGAAGGGGGCTTTTCTCAAAAGTTCTCGAGTTATCTTTAAATTTATGCACTTTTTATGGGATGTCACTTCTTGGACTTTTATTTTTTTAGTATCGGCTAGCTGATCCCCATAGCTCTAAATTACTTTACTTGCCTATAGATCACAAGCGTAGATGTTTACTTTAAATAGTTAAATAATTCATGCTATCTAAATGTTGCAGGATCACATGCGTGGATGTTTACTTTAAATAGTTAAATAATTCATGATATCTAAATGTTGCAAGATCGCATACGTGGATGTTTACTTTAAATAGTTAAATAATTCATGCTATCTTTTGTTTATGTTGCTAGATTTTTTAAATGGCCAAACTTGCGAATGTCGATTTTTTCGGTCCTGAAGGCCGATGGGTCGAACTACTTGAGTTGGCAGTTGGACCTGAAGTTCCACCTGCGCTCTCATGGTTCAGTCTAACACCCACAGAAAAGGCAACAAAAAGTACTGTCGCAGCTGAAAAGAATGCTTCTAAAGAAGCCCCTAATACAAAGAAGTTTCTGATATACTTAAGGTGAAAGCCATTATTTATATCAGGAAACACTTAGACTCGACCCTAAAGGACAAGTACATTACTGTAGAGGATCCTTATGAACTGTGGGACACACTTGAAGAGAGGTACAGACATCAAATGGATGTCATACTCCCTCGTGCACAGTACGAGTGGACTCACCTCCGCATACAGGATTACAAAACCATAGCGGAGTACAACTCAGCACTATTCCAAATCACCTCACGCCTGAAGTTGTGTGGTGAGGATGTGTCTGAGAAAATGTTGCTAGAGAAGACGTTTACGTCTTTTCATGAGAAGGACATAATCTTAATGCAACAATATCATGAGAGAAAGTTCACTAAGCACTCTGATCTGCTCTTATGCCTGCTGATGGCTGAACAGAACAGAGATTTGTTGGTTGCCACCCACAACCTGTGCCCTCCTGGCTCCGCTCCACCTCCACCTCCTGTAGAGGCACATTTCCAATTCCAATCTTCCCAGAAGAAGAAGATGGATAAGAATGCAAAGTTCCAAAAATGGAAAGAACAAAAGCATCGGAAAAAGGCTACTCCTCAGGCTCCTCCCCAAAACCAGAAGTTCGTGGCAAAGAAGCAAAAGTGTACTCCCAACAAAGGTGGTCCCCCAAGAAAGACTGGGAGGATAAATGTTCTAAATGCGAAATGACTGGCCACTGGTTCAGAATCTGCCGCACTTTCAAACACCTACAGGATCTCTACCAGGCAAGTCTCAAGCCACACACCGAGACAAACCTGATAGTTGGGGCAGCATTACCAGAGACCACATGGAATCCAGAAGATTTCATAGAAGACGACACTCTTTAGTCATGGACCATCTGCATTTTATTTTCTAGAAGTGTATCTTCCTTTCATGCAATGTATCTTCCCTTATTCCATGTCAAACTATTCAGCATCTTAATATAAAGTAGTTTCTTTTCGTATTATTTATTGCTTGAATGTTTTTATATAGATATAGAATCCATATGCCTAGTGGACAGTGCATCAACGCACTCAATCCTTCTAAGTATAGACTACTTTACGAGAATCAGTAGCTATTCTGGTCCATTGAGAACGATCTCAGGACTAGCTGATATAATAGAATTATCAGGGAAAGCAATCATATTGCTTCCCAATCACACACTCATCAAACTTAGAGATGCGTTATACTCACCTAAATCAATCCGATTCCTCCTAAGTTTTAAAGATATCCGTTTAAACGGGTATCACTTAGAGACGGTCGAGGATAATGAAAAAGAATAATTGCACATAACGTCTCTTACAAATGGTACAAAAACCATTGTGGAAGGTTTCAAGGGACTCCCCTCGGGACTCTACCAAACAAGTATTCACTCTCCAGAAACATTATTGACGGAGCACCTGCAGTGCCCCAAACACCAGAATTCCAACTCTGGCATAGTAGACTGGGACACCTTGGATCTGTTATGATGTACCACATCATAAAAAGCTCAAGGGGTATAAATTTGAAGAACCTGAAGATTCTTCAGAAAGGTAAATTCACATGTCCACCATGTTACAAGGGTAAACTAATTATGAGACCATCTCCAATGAAAGTGGATTTGGAGTCTCCGAGCTTTCTGGAAAGAATCCATGGAGACATTTGTTGGCCTATACACCCATCAAGTGGTTCGTTCAGGTACTTTATGGTCCTGATAGACGCATCTACTAAGTGGTAACATGTGTGTCTGCTGTCCACCTGTAACTTAGCATTGTCTAAGCTTTTGGCTCAGATAATCAGGTTGCGGGCCCACTTCCCCGACTACCAGATAAAGAAATTTCGTCTGGACAATGCAATGGGAGTTTACATCATAAGTCTTTCTAGATTATTTCCCAGCACAGGGCATTGAAGTCGATTATTACTTCAATGGATTATCACATGTTCACACCCAAAACGGGTTAGCAAAATCTCTAATTAAGGGACTGTAATGGATTGCTCGTCCATTATTACTTCAATCCCAGTTGACATTGAATGCATGTGGTCATGCAATATTGCATGCTGCATCCTTAATAAAATTAAGACCTTCTGGAGGTCAGTCATCTTCTCATATGCAATTAGCACTTGGAGTCCCACCAATTGTCTCACACTTAAGAATATTTGGATGTGCATTATATGTCCCCATAGCACCACCACAAAAGACAAAGATGGGTCAACAACGTCGTCTAGACATTTATATTGGGTTTGACACACCCTCCATAATAAGATTCCTAGAACCCCTTACAGGACACGTTTTTAAGGCACGTCTAGAAGACTGTGAATTTGATGAAATATCATTTCCAAAACTAGGCTTACAAACCAAGAAGCCTGAAGCTTCAGAGAGTATCACTTGGAAAACAAAGACACTAAGTCACTTTGATCCGCCCACAAGCCAGTGTGAGAAGGAGGTCCTGAAGATTCTCCATATCCAAAATGTAATGCCCTGGAAGCTACTGCACAAGTACTAGAGGGGGGTGAATAGTACTTTAAAATAATCAAGAGTATAATTCCTAATTATTTTGCAATCACAAACAACTATGCGGAATAAATAAGAACAACAAGAACAATGCAACGCAAACACACGATATAATGGGTTCGGATCCACCCAAGTCTCCCCGACTTGTTCTCGGTGATCTACGTCCCAGACACCCGGATCCCTTCCGGCTACTTGAATTAGAATCCACTAACTCAAGCTTTCACTAAAAAACTTCTTGTAGAAACTTCTACAAGACAAATCAATACAACAGTTGAATCATGACTCCCACAAACCGGGATCTCGAACTTCTCTCACAAACCGAGAGATAAACTCAAATAATAGATTTAATGAAATATGAAACACTTACTACAAAATCCTATGCCTTGAGAAATACTTACGGTATTAGGGCAAGGAGAGATTGTGAGAAAGGATGATCACGAAACCCGAGCTCCACTGAGTTGAACAGAAGAAGATGGCTAGGATGATGATGATGGTCGTGATTCAACCTTTCAGGAGTATGAACACACAAAGCTCAAGAACTTGTTAAGAATTAGGTCAAGAATTAGAGAGAGAGCTTTTTTGTGAGTGAGAGAGAGAGAGAGCTTTTCAATTGATAATCGATTTATTTCGAAATAGATCTAAAATCACTCTCATATCAGAGAAATTTCCATGTTTGACACGTATCAAACATATATGGAAAAAATCAAAATAAATCAAGAAAAATCGTGGAAATAAAATCTCCAACGGCTGGAAAAATAGAGCAGCTTAATCGGTCTAAGAAGGATCACTGACCGATTGGTTTGAGAACTCGTCGATCGGTGAACCTTCTTGGACCGACTAGATGGTCGACAGAGAATTTATCGAAATAAGAAGGGTAAACTAGTCAGTCTAAGAAGAAAAACTAACCGACTAGTTTGACAACTAGTCGGTCGGTGAACCTTCTTAGACCGACTAATTGGTCAACAGTTATAATGCTCTTAAGTGATAATACAAGTATTTTCCCTTCAAGTATATGGGAATATTCATGCATGGACCACTAACTTACCAAGTTCACTTATATGGTCAACTAGTTCACATTCATATCCAAGGTAGGGTATTTATTAAAATGAAAATGAAAGACGATGGCATATGTGTAAATAATTTAAATGATGAGCTACACTAATTGGTAGTGGCCATCTTGTAATTAGTTGGGTGTGTGCTTTAGTTAGGAGCTAGGCATGGCAACATTGTAAATAGTTAAACGCCATGTAGATATTTCTTTTTTTCCCTTCTCTTCTACGACCTTCTCTCCACTTCTAAAGTATTACTTATTCCTTCCCCCTCCCCTTAATTTTCGTCTGCCTCAATCCTAGTGTGGCCGAAACCTGGGTGCTTGCAAAAAAAACAAAAAAAAGAAAAAGGGGAAGGAAAAAGAGAGAAAATGAGAGAGGAAGAGAAGGGAGGTTGCAAGAAGAAGAAGGGAGTTCTACCACACATCAAGGGGGTTCCTTTAGCTCTACTACAACCTCTCACAAGCAAGAGCAAGGTAGGGTTCTCACCACTCACCATGGAGTGGCTAATTGTTGAAATTTATGTTTTTATTTCTTCCTCTTTGTAAAATTTGTCATTTGGTGCAAATGGATGCATGGGTTAAGTTTAATTGTTTTTGATGATCCCATGTTTGATGTTGGAAATTATTTAGCCCCATGATTCTTGAGTATGACCATGTGGCCATGTTTTTGGGGTTATAGCATGTTTCCCCCTTAATATTCTTTATGTTGTAATTGGAAATTCATGCTAATTACAAAGGAAACTCTGCCGATTTTTAGGAGCAATTTGTGATTATTGACATAACATCCTAGGCATTAGGTACTTAAGTTAGGCATGCTACACAAGGCTACTTGCTAATCCTCTTAGAATCCCATGGTTAAAAGAAAGCTCATTTGGAAAATTTAGCCTAAAAGAAGAATTAGTAAGAGGGTTTTGGCGCACCTTCAAGGTAGGAGCTCCCTTCCTTTGTAGAAAACATAACTTAAATGGTGAATTTGTTTGTAACATATCAAGTTAGCATTTTGAGATTGAAATTTTGTGCCTTGAAGAAGACTTATGAGCCATCCTAAAAAGATTGCATCCTTTTTGGAATTTTTTTAATTAAAGCTCACATTTTTAGAGTGGATCCAAATTCTCCTTACAACAAAAATCATAACTTTAGTAAATTAATTAACTATAAAGGTCGTATCATGATGAAGGAAGTCTAAAAAGAAGTGTTTAAGCTCGCATGTTTAGGAGAATATGCTAAGTGGGTGCTAATGTCGCCTTTTGCCTATTAATCTTGCCATTAGTTACACTAAAGTTGCAAGGATGGGGGGAAACATCATTGTGATTACTTTAGAATTACATGTGTAGGGAATTTTTCTAACCTTACTACTAGCTTTTATAAAGGTTGCATTTTGTGATTAATGTGTATATGAACTTGTGATGTATAGAAAATTGCAAGGCTAAGACATGTCCTTATAAGTTTGCTTTTGATGGAAATGCCTAAGTAGGTTGCTAAGCAAGTTGCTCTCTATGACTTTCACTAAGTAATGTTGGGTTTTTGTGATCATAAAACAAAAGAGAGATGTGGTTACTTTCTTTAAATCATGGGATTGTTCATTATGTTGTCTTTCACAACACATGCTATGCTTTCAATTCAATGCATGCAATGTTATTTGTTAAGTGATTAAAATAAAAGCCCGTGATGTCTCTTTCCACTTTAAGGTGGGTGAGCATCTTAGAGTAGGTAGACATAGTGTGGACTGGACTCTCGAGATTGTTTTCTTTGGCCCTCCTACCGCGGGGAGTGGTCGTGTCCCTTTGGTGTGTGTGTGGTTCTTTGGCCTTTCGAGGTCGTGTCCCTTTGGGTCGTAGAGAGTGGTTGAGTTACAAATGCTCCTGACGAGCTAGCACGCCAGAGAGTCGGAGATTCTTTCCACCCGCCTTATGGGTGAGGTCCAGCTCCCTTGTGTCCCATTTGATGTTTAGGTTCCAAACAACAAACATTAATTTAACAAACTCAGTACTAGTGACCCATGTGATGTATTGTGATTATGGCTTGTGTGGTTGAGTTTCCTACTAGACACGTTGTGACGTGCCCCTTTCCCCACTCCCCAGGTACAGGTTCCGGGACGACAGCACCCCTACCAGACTACCGACACCCCGAGGGCGACTCTTCCAGGCCAGGAGCTCAGAGTAGTTAGATAGGGCACGGTGTAGTGGGTTGGGGGTAGTTTCTTTTGTGAGCAGTTAATTTTGTTTTTCACCCTTCAGCTTTTGTACCCCGTGTCACTGGTGGTGGTATATGTACAGTACATGATGTTGTGATGTGTTGATAGTAGATGATATGTGTTGCAAATTCGTACGCTCCCGCTTGTTGTTTGCCGCCGCCTCGATGTACCTTCTTGTGCTGTGTTGGAGCTTTACAGTTCGTGCTTTACTTTTGCACCTGTTTTAATTGACTGTGTCATTCTAGCAGTTGCAGTGGCCTGTTAATTTTCTTACAGCACCTTAACGCTTGGTACCCCCGTACCGCGGCCGTCACCCCCGTCCCGTTTTGGGCGCCGGAGCGTGACAGGTTTTGTGGTGGCCCATGCAGGTCTCCGCATACTGCGACTGTATAAGGATGACACAGGTAATGCTCTGACACTTCAAGATGTATATGAGGTACTAATTTCAGTATGTTCTGTTTCTACTCTGCAGTATGGAGGCAGGAAACGGGACGTCTGGCGGCGACGGGACACCTGGAGGGTCTGGAGGGATCGGAGCCTCGGGTAGCTCGGTGGACCGAACCTCAGAGTCAGCCCTGATGGCGAAGGTCCTGATGGGTATTTTGGATCACTTGCAGCGGTTGGAGGACAGGGCAGCTGGACACGAGGCGTCTGCACCGAAGGCCCCGAGTCACAAGCAGTTCCGATTCTTGAGGCCCGTGTATTTTTTCGGCAGAGAGACCAGCCTAGAGGCCGATGAGTGGCTGCGACACACAGAGGGTGACTTGACTTTGGCTGGCATACCCCCAGAGGCATGGGTAGAGTTGGTCAAGCGGCAGTTGACTCATCAAGCCCGAGATTGGTGGGATGCCCAGGAGAGACATATATGACAGGGGTAGTGGAGTGGAAGACCTTCAGGGAGAAGTTTGAGGCCCATTACCTTCCAGGGGAGGCGAGGGATAAGTTGAGGCAGCGGTTGAGCACCTGACCCAGGACCGCAGGACGGTAGACAAATATGATGCAAAGTTCTCTCCTTTGAGCAGATACGCCCCAGAGTTAGTGGCGATGGATGCTACTCGAGCTAGACGCTTCCGTATGGGCTTGGACCCAGAGGTCAGGGGCTATGGCTACACATGAGCTGTTGACATATGAGGCAGTGCTTAGCACGGCTCGACGGTACGAGCTACACATAAGGAGCCTGAGGAAGATTCCAGCTGTCGACAGACAACCTGTAGCACCACAGAGGGCTGTCCCTGGCCCGATTCACCAAGTGACCTTCAAACAAACAGGACATCCGCCAGTACCTCAGAGGGGGCCTGCTTGTTCGAGGTGTGGGAACCCTGGGCATGCAGCCAAGGATTGTAGGGTTATGGGCAGACAGTGCTAAACCTGTGGCGAGATGGGACACTTCAGCAGGGATTACCCCCGACGAAGATGGCCCATGGAGACACCAGTACCAGTAGCAGCTGCACCGTCTCAGCCGAGGGCTCTTCCACCGACACCGCAGCGGTTGGCTCTTCCACCACCGCCGGGGCCGCGACCGATTGCTCCCAGGGGACCTCCAGGGAGGCCTCCATGGCGCAACTTCCAGAGGCAGGCTCCTGTTCCACAGAGGCTGTCGCAGTTTCAGATGACAGCGGTCGAGGCCGAGCGCTCAGGACAAGTGATCTCTGGTATGACCCTAACCCTAGTCCTTGTATTTCATGGTTTTATGCTTGGCTATTGCTAGATGGTTAGTTGTTTGTACTGTGTTATTATAGGAATGGTTAGAGTGGCTTCATATCCAGCCCGGTCCTTGTTTGATTCTGAAGCGTCACATTGTTTCTTATCCAAGGACTTTGTGGCGAAGCACTCTATAGTTGTTGATTCTTTTGCTGCTAAGTGGAATGTGCACACGGGTAATGGTGTGATATGTAGTGTCAGGATTACGGAATTGTTTCGTGGAGATAGGAGGTCGAGAACTATATACAGATTTCCTCGTAATTGAACTACCAGATTATGAGGCAGCATTTGGAATGGATTGGTTGGGGATGTTTTATGCGATCATACACTGTAGATTAAGGAGGGTAGTCTTTCGAATCCCTGGCCACCCAGAATTTGACTTTTGTAGTGGTACTTGGGCTCTGGAACCTTTGAAGTTTAAGGCGACATCCTTGGAGATAAAGATGGAAGCCGAAATAGTTTTGCCTAAGGTCGTTCAGGAATTTACAGATGTATTCCCCGATGATATTTTTGGACTACCTCCCGATAGGTCCTTAGAACTCACTATTGACCTATTGTCGGGTGCGCAACCAATAGCGAAGGCTCCTTATCGTATGTCTCCGTCTGACTTAGTTGAGCTTCGCGATCAGTTGACTGATTTGTCTGATAAAGGACTGATACATCTGAGTGTATCCCCGTGGGGAGCACCAGTATTGTTAGTAAACAAAAAGGATGGAACTCGGAGGACGTGCATTGATTACAGGGATATGAACAAAATGACAGTGAAAGACAAGTACCCCCTTCCTCGGATTGATGACATCTTTGATCAGCTCGGTGGTTCACGGGTGTACTTGAAGCTGGATTTACGAAGTGGTTATCATCAAGTGAAGGTGTGTGGATCGGATGTTCTGAAAACGACGTTTAGAACTCGGTATAGGCATTATGAATTCTTGGTAATGCCATTCGGAGTAACTAATGCTCCGGCAACCTTTATGAGGCTGATGAATCAGGTCTTCTTTGATTATTTGGATAAATTTGTGGTAGTCTTTATTGATGATATTTTAGTGTATTCGAAGACTGAGGATGAACATGCCGAGCATTTGCGGATGGTGTTGAATACTCTCAGAGAGCATCGGTTGTATGCTAAGTTCAGTAAATGTCAATTCTGGATGACAAAGGTCGCATTCCTGGGACACATTATTACAGGAGAAGGAGTGGCAGTCGACCCAGAGAAGGTCGCTGCAGTAGAGAATTGGCCCATCCCTCGAACAATCACCGAGAATGGGAGTTTCTTGGGGTTGGCTGGATACTATCGGAAGTTTATCAAGGACTTCTCCAAGATCGCTTCACCTCTAACTCATCTGACTAAGAAGGACGTACCTTAGGTGTGGTCAGAGGAGTGTCAGTGCGCATCTGAGGAACTGAAGCGTCGATTAACCACTACTCCAGTGTTGATAATCCCTGACCGATCAGGCGACTTTGAAATTTACAGTGATGCTTTAGGGAAGGGACTTGGTTGTGTCCTTCATCAGCATGGACGAGTAGTAGCTTATGCTTCCAGCTTGTTGAAGGTGCATAAGCAGAATTATCCTATCCATGACCTAGAGCTGGCTGCCGTCATATATGCCCTAAAGTTATGGAGACATTTCTTACTGGGCGAACATGTAAAGATCTACACTGTCCATAAAAGTTTGAAATATGTCTTCACTCAGAAGGAGTTAAACATGAGGCAATGCCATTGGCTTGAATTAATGGCTGAGTATAACATTGATTTGCAGTACCATCCAGGGAAGGTGAATGTGGTGCCTGATGCTCTTAGTCGACTACCGGCTGTGATGAGGTTGACTAAGCAGCCTCAGCTTCGAGGAGATCTAAGACGGATGGATATTGAAGTGATCCTTCCAGGTGAAAGGATAGATATGTTGGGTTTGCAGATTCAATCCGAGTTGATGGATAGAATTAAGGCTGATCAGCTGAACGATGTGAAATTGAAGCGGATTCAAGAACAAGTCGAGGTAGGGCTTCGAA
Source organism: Scilla litardierei (assembly GCA_030789695.1). Classification (NCBI taxonomy): domain Eukaryota; kingdom Viridiplantae; phylum Streptophyta; class Magnoliopsida; order Asparagales; family Asparagaceae; genus Scilla; species Scilla litardierei. Next base: position 47,085,640 of record CM061131.1, read on the forward strand.
GAGACTTTTGTATCCATGAGGATGGTTCCTTAAGATTTGGGAACAGGGTGTGTGTGCCAGCGGGAAATATTCGAGAAGAGCTTCTGAAGGAGGCACACAGTTCTCCTATGATGTTGTGATGTGTTGATAGTGGATGATCTGTGTTGCAAATTCGTACGCTCCCGCTTCTTGTTTGCCGCCGCCTCGCTGTACCTTCTTGTGCTGTGCTGGAACTTTACAGTTCGTGCTTTACTTTTGCACCTATTTTAGTTGCATGTGTCATTCTAGCAGTTGCAGTGGCCTGCTAATTTTCTTGCAGCACCTTAACGCTTGGTACCCCCGTACCGCGGTCGTTACCCCCGTCCCGTTTTGGGCGCCGGAGCGTGACAACAGTGAATAAGCCAAGATTCACAAGGATGACTAGTCGGTTCAAGAAGACTTCCTAACCGATTAGATTGACTTTTAATCGATTAATCATTCTTCTTGAACCAACTAAGATGCACAATAAATCCAAATCAAGGACGATAAGCAATGAACCCTATCTAATGGCTTCTAGGGCATTCTTAGTGACAAGTTAAGATAAAAATGAGGATAATTAGGCAAGTACGACTCAATGCTTAACATTCTATGAGACGAAGCTAGAAGACAATATAAATCAACACGACAAACCGTCTTCAAAGCTTCAACATGAAGAGTCTGAATCCCATGACTTCATTAATAACTCCTTGAGCTTCAACGAAGCGTCAGGCACAACGGTCACACGCTCTAAAGAAGTCTTGGGCCGTTGCTTGAGATCTACAAAGTGATTTGACGACGATCTCCATAATTGCGCTCAAAGAGAATTAGTACATGATATTTATGTTTATTCATCATCAAAACCAAATCAGGGGAATCAATACTCAACATTCTCCCCCTTTTTGGTGATGACAACCCAACATAAATATAAATCAATAATAAAGAGATAAATGAAATTTACTTACTCCCCCTGCATTGATGACTCGTTAGTTCCATATTAAATATTAAACATAAGCATCAAGCAGAAGAGAAGAGTATAAAACGTGATCCAACTATTGAAATATAGGATCGAAATCCACAGATTTTTATATCTTCACCCCCCCTGAATCTAACAAATGAAATTAGATTCACGGTAATTGTTTAAATTATCATTTAGCACCAGGTCATTATTAGTTCTCTCCCCCTTTGGCATTATCCAAAAAGAGCGGGAGGAAGTCAACGACAACAACCATGGTTAAATAAAAATTGAAACAAGAGAGTCGAAGAATACGACGACGGTCCAAATGACACCAAGGAAAATAGCGAAAACAAAAAACAAGGTGTGCCAACGAGGCCATAGTCAAAAAGAGAAGTCATCAAAACAACAACAAATCATTTGATTGATTAAAGGAACATACTCTCCAATATCAACATTTTTAGCGACTTGAGTGCATGGAAAACAATTCATGTTTTCATACAAACAAATCTATATAACCAACATAGTCGACGAGCGACGAAGTAAACAACAGAGACAAAGTACAAAGTGCACAAAAAATACGAACTGCAACAGGATGTATATACATATATAGATACATCAAAAATGATACATCCAGACAACAAAAAGTATCGAACAACAGCAGATAGCAGTATAGAGTGCACACCATACAACATCCCAACATACATCAAAAAGTATCACAAAACACAAAACAGCCACCCAACTATCCTAGCCTCGCCCTCTCACAACTAGATGTGTCATCCAAAGTGCTCAACAGAGAGTCCTCCAAGGTAGGCTCAGGAGGCAGAGGCAGGATCTGCACCGGCGGCAAGCTGTGTAGACGGAGTGGCAGACGCTGAAACAACAGAAGTATCCACTGAAGGGATGGTGGCAGCAGGAGTGCCCTCAGGAACACGGACTGGAGAGGCAACAGCAGGAGTGCCCTCGGGGACACAAACAGGAGAAGCAGCAGTACGCTCCTCATCCTCAACAGCCTCCATGGCTTCCTCATCAGAGATAGTCGGAGGGACCTCAACACCCAAATGATCACAGATGCGTACCAGTATCTACTCACATCGCAAGACACGAGCTTCCTGATGGCTCAGGGAAGCAGAAGAGGCAGTGCGAGACGACGGAGGAGGAACAGAAGGGGTGGTCCGTTGAACGTGTCGCAAGGCAGCAAGAGACTTCTTGACGGTGGTTGCGTTCAGGGGGGAACCCAAATGACGCTGATCGTCAAGAGTGAGGGGAACTCTGAAGTGACAAAAGACCAAAGTCAAGAGGCACGGATAAGGAATGTGCGTGGCCTTGGACGACTTCCTGATGCACTCAAAGGAGTCCATCTTGTCAAGAATGATGTGATCCCAATTTATCTCTCTCCCATCAAACATGGCATAGATGAGCTTCAAGAAGGGCTGGGATGGCAGACTGAAAGAGCCGTACTTCGGAAGAAGACACGACTTCAGAATCAGATTGAGGACTCATGCATTTGGCTTGAAACATCATGGTGAGAACGACGTGAAACATCTCAGCTAAGAGGGATTGATCGAGATCGTGGATATCATCCATAGAGATATCGGACGGGAGCAGCCCAGAAGATGAGACCCCAAGAATCTGTCCTAAGATTTATGCAGTGAGGACAATGGGCGCCCCCAAAATAGTGGTCTCAATACAGTGCTTGTCGTCATACTCACCCCGAACTTGATTTGCATAGAAAAGTTTGACGAGTCGAGGGTAAGGATGAGGATTCGTCTTGGGATCGTGGCGAAGATAGTCAACAAGTCTGCTATAGGATAAAAGATCGGCAAGCTGAGGGAAATCAGCGAACTTGACATAGTGCTCGAGGATCAAGGGTCAATGCTCAATTCGGTTATAGGCGGCTAGACACAACGGGTCATTGCGACATAGAGAGATGTCTACTCCATCAGAAGGCATATGACCCTTCCCCTTGGACTGTCGCTGGGTAGTGCGAGCAGCCGGGGTAGGCTCCTTCTCAGCAGCCTCAGTCTCTGGGATATAATCCTCGTCGGAGCCAGAGGGTGGAGTGGGAGCACGATATGGTCCAGGGGTCAAGACCTTCTGGAACTTGGGCTTGGGTTTAGATTGGGGTTTTGGTTTTGAAGGGGCCGCCTTCTTCTTTTTGAGTGGAGGCGAAGAAGATGATGGAGAAGTAGGCGATGAAGGGGGCGGACGAGCTGTTTTGGAACGGCGTTTGGGTGGATTGGGGTTGTATGGAGGATCGACAGTCATCGGAGAGGGACCGGAAGGGCGGATAGGGATACGCGTTCTCGCCATGAGATCGAAACGAGAAAACGACAAAACAGCGAAATCAAGCCCTAAAAGGGGAAAAGAGGGGAGGAGGATATACCCTAGGAGGAGGAGGAGGACCGACGGTGACGGGATGCGACCGGAGACGACGGTGAACGACGGAGACACAAAGGAGACGGTGGTTTAGGGTTTTGAGGAAGGGGGCGCACCGATTAGAATGAATTCTAATCGGTGCGGAGAGGGTTTAATCGGTTTAAGTAGGGCCAAAGACAGATTTGCACTTGCACATCTAGTCGGTCTCAGTTCAAGAGCTGACAGAATAAAACACATTCTAGTCGGTCGGTAAATGAACTTGGACCGACTAAATGGCAGACAGCAAGTGAGGCAAAAAATAGGGCACAAACTAGTCGGTCTGAGTTCACTGTCTGACCGACTGGAAGTAGAACTAGTCGGTAGATGAACTGGGACCAACTAAGTGAGTCCAAAAATTTAAGAATGGAAATTTTGAGTTCTCTCCAAAGAACACTTGGACTAAACATCTAAACACTCGCATACGCTGTAACGCCCCGCTCCCCGATATACCCGATGAGTACGAATCCGTATCAGGTATTTTTGAAGGGGCGAGTGCTACGGAAGAGAAGTACAAAATTTCAAAACTCAAGCAGGCCCACTGCGCACTGCTGGGACAGTACCTCAAGGTGGCCAAATGGCCCGCAAGCCTAGAGCCCGGCTCGCCCGGCCTGGTTTTCGGGCCGGGCCGTTGACCAGGCCCAGCCCGCCCGGTGGGCCGGGCATTCCCCCTCCCCCCCACGACCCGCCGAGCTGGCCCGCCCGGCCCCGCCCCGCCTCCCAACAGCCATATTATGGCTGTTGGGGGGGTTTTTTGGTCTTTTTGACCAAAATACCCCCCCAACAGCCATAAACAGCTATATTGGGGGGGGTAGTTAGGTCAATTTCTGCCAAAATGACCAAAAAACCGTCCCAACAGCCATAAAACGGTCATATTGGAGGATTATTTTGGTCTTTTGGGCCTTAAAATCCTATAAGTACCGCACACATTCATACCAATTTCTTCACAACTCTAAAATTATCTACTCTCAAATTTTACTATAATCTCAGGCTATTGCTCTCATCTCACGGCGCTCTCAAGATACGGCTGCTACCTCTACACTTCCGCATCTCAAATTCAAGCTCCGACTCAGGGATCCGATCAGCTGCTAGACTGCTACCTCACTGCGGCTCTATCTGCAATCAGGTTCCTACTTCCTATTATTATTAAATTAGCATAATGGCCGGATCAAACAACCCACGTAGATCTGTTACCGCTAATTTTAACACTGAAGAATATGGTTTTTTTCAAAATTTGCTGAACAACCCTATTGAAACACCGGACTTTCCGGAAATGACTCCAAATGAACAACATGAATGGCACGATAGTAATAGCCCCATAGTGGGTACACAGGGATTTTCTGGTTCTGCACACAATTCAACCCCTTCTACTACTGCTGGCCCCACTGCTTCACAAGCAACCTAAGGCAGAAAACAGAAATCTGCTGTTTGGGATAACTATTCACTAGAAACAGTGCCTGGAAAAGGACTTAGGGCTTTTTGCAAAATCTGTAGATCAGATTTCAATTGCGCAGCCAAAGATGGCATAACACATCTAAAAAGACACACAGAAGCACATAAAAAAAGAGAGGCTAGACAGACAACGGTAAACTTAACAGCTAATTCTAGCTCTCTGTCTGCTTTTTTGTATTCTGCTGAAACAATGCGAAAGGAGATGGCTAGACTAGTTCTTTGCCAAGAATTACCTTTAAGTTATGGGGAAAGCTCCTCAGCAGAACGTTTTAACCAATTAGCCCTGAACCCCGCATTTAAAAAGGTGCCTAGAACCACACTTAGAAGAGATGTTATGGCAGCTTTTGAAGCTGGCAAAGCCAAATTGATTCAAACTTTTGCGGCCTTAAAATCTAGGATAGCTTTAACGTCCGACATATGGACAACAAAATGGGGGTTATCCTACATTTGTGTTACGGCCCATTATGTAGACAACGACTATATTATTCATAAGATGATTATTGGATTTAAATTGTTACCCTTTGGTCATACTAGAGTTGTTATTGCTAATGCGATTATGCCTGTTATTCGTGAGTATGGCATTTCTGATAAAATAATTTCATTTACACTTGATAATGCATCTAACAATACAACTGCAATATCATTTTTAAAAACACATCTGAACCCTGATCTGGATGGTCTTTTATTTCATCAGCGATGTGCTTGTCACATCTTAAACTTGATAGTACAGGATGGGCTTAAATATGCTGTTGATTGGGTAGAAAAGGGTAGAAACCTTATGTTATACATACAATCTTCTAGCAATAAGAGAGCTTTATATAAAGAAGTATGTAGAAATTGCCAACTTCCTTACCGGAAGTTTACATATAGTGTTCCACATAGGTGGAACTCAACGTATCTTATGATGCGTTGCTTGCTTAAAAACAAGATGCAACTGACTTATTTTGCTAGCACCCACATTCCGTATGAGACGGATTTCAACCTTACTGAATTAGAGTGGAAAACAATTGAGCAGCTTTGTGATTTTTTTTGAGGGTTTTTATTATGCTACAAACAAATTTTCGTGTATGTATTACTCAACATCCTTTTTAGGGCTTGGTCAATTAGTTATAATTTCTGACACTTTAGCTAGGTATAGAGACACTACAGACACTACCCTCATTCTTCAACCGATGATCGAAGAAATGGATACTAAACTAGCAAAATTTTGGAATCATGTTCCTTTGCTTTATTCATTAGCTAAGGTTTTTGATCCACGATATAAAGAGGATGTAGTAGCTGGATTATTAGAAACGTTTTATGAAAACATGCAATTTGAAGTTGAAGATCATATAATGCATTTTAAAACTAGCTTAAGAGCTCTGTTTGCAATGTATGAAGCTAGATATGGAACTTCATCAAACACTTCTTCTGTTCCTGCTAGTTCTAATATTACATGCAAACTGAGGCAGATTTTGGGGAAGAAAAAACAAAAAACCGTAGCTTCAGAAAGTTCGTCAAATGAGTTGTCCAAATATTTAGAAATTTCTTATCCTTTCACTGAGGAAGAATTGGATGATCCAAAATTTGACATTTTTGGGATGGTGGAAAATGTATGAACCTAGGTTTCCAATTCTTACCATTATGGCTCGTGATCTGTTATCAATCCCTATATCTACTATTGCGTCCGAGTCTGCTTTTAGTGCAAGTGGCAGGGTTCTGAGTGACAGGAGATCAAGGCTTAAAGAAGATGTAGTTGAAGCTGCGATATGTGCAAAGGACTGGTTTCATGCTGAAGACCGCTCGCAAGACAAACAGGACCTTTCAGAAGATTCTGAGGACGAAGGGACTGACGCTGAATGATTTTCTTTTTTTCATGTATTGTTATTTTCTATCTTGTATTAGCTTGTAGAAGTCCTATGTGTTGGCCATTGTACGAGGGGTAAGGCTGGCCAATGTAAGTCCCCCCTCAAAAAAATTTAAATTAATGAAATTTAAAGGTTCAACCCGGGACCTTCGTGAATTTCGGGCTAAATTATCTAACTTAGGTTTATAAATAATATAAGTAATTTTAAATTTTTTTAACCTTTGTAAAATATTTTATATAGGTCTTATAAATTTTTTAAAAATTTAATATCATTCTAAACTTATTTTTACTTCTTTAAAACAAGTTATAATTAATAAAAAATTGTTCTAAATAAGAAAACATTAGCTAACAAGTATTTTAAAATTTTAAAAAATATATATGACATGTAAAATATTTTACAAATGTTAAAATAATTTATAATGATTTAATATTGTTTTTACATATTTTTAAAAAAATTTCTATTATTTTTTAATTTTTTTTAAGTCTTTAAAAAAATACATTAAAACCGGGCCGGCCCGTGACCGGCCCGGGCCCAGCCCGCTTAGCCCGCGGCCCGCCGGGCCGCGGGCTGCGGGCCGGGCTTGGCGGGTTTTCACCCCCCGGCCCGGCCCGGCTTGTAAATCAAGCCGGGCTGGGCCGGCCCGTGGCCCGGCCAGGCCCGGCGGGCTTCGGGCTGGGCCGGGCATGGCCGGCCCGACGGCCACCTTGAACAGTACCTGTAGCATTCCAGACATCACAGAAATACAAAAAGAGCCACCAACTCAAAACACTAAAATAACATATATTTAAACTGTTCAGTTACAACATCAATTACAAATCTCATGTACAATATATAACCCAAACTCACACGAGTACAATAACACACCTAACTCTCTCTAACATTCACCCCCACACCCTAATCCAACCAACTGGGCTCGCGGTCCTCTAACTCCAAGATCCAACACCTGAAAAAAATATCAACGGGGCACGTCAACGCGTGACCCAGTAGGAATACCCCTCTCCATGTAGATTATTATTCAATACATGAAAGTGACTGCCACGTAACATATTTCAATGGAGGGAAACAAGCAACACTAAGTGGCATGTCATAACATTATGGAATGAAAACATGAGACTAAACATAAGGCAACAAAGAGTGGTTTTACAGGGTATATTACGATGTGACATGGAGATAAACCATAAGCAAATTGTAGTGGCAACCATAAAGTAACTTGTTACATAATGACATGATGCATTAATAGCGTAAGCACTCTCATGGTATTAAAGAGGGAAACTACATCAAGTTAACATTTTACGATACAACTGGCCTTAGGCATTTCCTTGGAATACTACAACTTTGGTTTACTTTAAAGGTGACCAACTCAACCCAGTTTCATAGGGCAACCTATGTTCATTTTAAGATTGAAATCCCATAAAATGCAACCAACCAATTACATGTAAGCTAGCCATTTCTAACTTACTAAACTAGTTAAAGGCCTAAATCAAGGAAACAACAATAATGACCATGACACCAACAACAACAACCCTAACCATACTAACATTAATAGCATCCACATTACCCCTAACACCAACAACAACAACAACCACCACAATGGCACTGATTTTTAATTCACAAGAGAAACACAACATCAACCCGAATCCAAATACTGGCAACCACCAAAAACCACACTTTCCAACATACACCCATTTCAAGCATCTAATGCAACCATGGCAACATCCATTCTCATAAGGTAACATTCACACATACATAACCACAAATCACATATAATGCTCAATGATGCCATGATGCACATGAAACACAACAATGCGATGCAATGGGTTGCAATGGGATCCCATGAGTGAGCCGGCATGCATGTGCATGTGATTCTACTCCGTTATCCACGTGGAGTCACCTAATGGTATCAAGAGGTTGCCCACGGCGACTACACCCGCCTCCTCCCATGGTAACTTTGTCCATGTCCGTGCACTCCACCTTCGTGTCCTAACGTGACCATGTCACCCATTCCATAATCCGCATGTTTCCAACATCACACTTCCACATTCCCAACTCAATTCACTTTCGCATGTTGCCCATTTCATACAATTTAAATTGATTAAATAGTTTCCAACAATTCAAAATGAGAGCAATTTCATGAAAGTGGGCAATTATAGCGTCCAACCAAAATTAATGAAAGCAAATAAGAGCAAATTCTCTTGTTATTGAAACATGACATTAAAGGCATCATGATCCATATTATAGTCTCATATTACACTACTCATTTATTGTAACATACTTCACATTTTTCCTACAAGGAATATGGCAATTTTATTTAATCCATAAAACAAATGAGAGTTATTTCATGTGAACCATGTAACAAATGAGAATAATTTCATTTAATCAACCTAACACAATGAGGACCATTGCATTTAATTAATGAACCCAAAATGAGAACAATCACATAAAGGAGAGTAATTTCATGCAAAAACTTGAATATTAACTTCCAACATTTCATACCAACATCCAACACCCCAACAGTTCATACAACTTCCAACATTTCCTAATAAATTTCCAACATCCTAACATTTCATCATATATCAAGAATGAGAGCAACCTAACCTAATTAATTTAAAGCTTCTAACATTTCAAGAGGGTTTGAAATAATTAAGCTTCCAACGCTTCGTTATACAAGGAAATTTTGAACAATTAAGTTCCCAACCTTATAAAATGACAACAATTCAACTTAATCAATGTAAATGGAACTTAAAGGGAAATTCAATTCATTCAATTAAATATAATTTCCGGAAATCTTATAATTACAATTACTCCAACACCTCATACTATTGGGTATTAAAGCAACCCCATGGAAATTGGGTATTAACGCAAAATCATCACATAATTTCATTTAATCCAATAACATGAAAATTGGATATTGGAGCAACTAGTTACCCAACACATCATACAATGCCAATTACACAAAGCTAGTGAAACAAGCATTCAAGAACAACTCGAAGCCTAATCATGGCAATTGAGTTCAATTGAACCATATGAACCAATCATAAAAGAACAACTTAAATCAATACTCTTAGTTCACACTTGCCAACTCTTAGCGACATAACCCAAACAACTCTTTTGAATATGCTTCATAACATGAAGGGAAATGATATTTGTAAATAAAACTAACTTCTACAATTTGGGTCATGCTTAGCTTGTTGGGTTGGTATCATTACTGTCACGACCCGCTTCCCTAAAATGGAGGCGAGGCATGACGAGGCCCGCTCAGGCATGGAGCTGTGAGGCTCCAGCCTGTAAAGCGTCTGGAACAACCACGCAAGGTCCCTGTAATGCGAATCGGAACAAAGATAACAATAATAGAAAGAGACGAATAATAATAAATTATAAATCTCCAAGTCCAGATAATATTTCAACAACCAGAAAAGCCACCAGGCTAACAAAAGAGTCTAAAAGAAAAGGCCCAACATGGCCAACAAGGAAACAACTAACAAGATGGTGCTACTCACTGACAAACTAACAACGGACTAACAAGGAAAAACGACGAAAGAACACTAGGACTGGTCACCGGTGTCCTTGTACTCCACGTCAGCAACAGAATCGGGCACGAACTCCACGAACTCGTCGTCCCCAGCTACGAGGTCTGGCTCAGTAACTAACATGCGACACCCAAAGAGAAGGGTCACATGTCAGCAAAGTCTACAAGACTTTATGCAAGGAAACTAAACGGAAGGTAAAAGCAACCTAGCAATTCTAGCATGATGTAATGATAAGGCAATTTAAAATAAGAGTACAACAAGTGAAGTAAAGTAAAGTAAGGTACAAGCATGGTATGGCATGGATGTCAAGTTTTGCAAGAAACATTCACAAGGACAAGTACAAGTATAGTAAGCACGTCGTGCACAGAGATTCCGCCCTTTGGCTAGAGAGGCTGTATGGGCCAACTCTTACGCTCAAGTGACTGTTTATCCCTACCCCTCCACGTGTATCGAGCCAGGGCCTTACCCCCGAACACGGAATGCTCGCTTCTGGATCACAAGCCAGGAAGTGTTTTTAACAAGTATGACGTAGGGTTATGCCCGCGTAGCAGGTGCCTAGCCGGAAACACGGATTGTACAAGTATTTTGTAGCGTGTGCTACGATGCAACATACAAATCAAATGGCATGTAAGAATGCAATGCATGGCAGATATTCGATTAAAAATGCGTACCGTTAGAGAAAGTAAACGTGACATGCAAATGCATGACATGACATGACAAAAGGCAATTATAGCTTCGTTGTCAAGCTAGAACTTGGAAATTGCGCCTAGACCGCTATCATTTCACGGTCTAGTCTCTTTCACGCTAAAAGCAAAGAAATGGCCTAAAGCATGGCCTAAAACAAAGGTTGGCAAGTTTCACTTGCCTGGTACCGAGGTTGACGGTCGACGAGAGTTCGTCTCAAAATCGCTACTCTACGGGGAAAAGGGTTTCGTTTTTATGGCAAGGCAGAAAATCAGAATTGTATGATCTATTCCGGATTTGTATTGGAATCCTACAATGTCTAGTAATCCATTTTATTAGGTTTTCTAAATTATAGTGTGGGTTATGGAAAATTAAGGGTAGACCAATAACCGTATACGAAGCGGAAGAAAGACGATCCAAGACGTCTACGAATCTGCAGGTAGGAGAAGATCTCGACGTATCCAGATTGCCGTCGCCAAATCGGATCTAGCACGGCAACGGAGGAAGCGATCCTGGGAACTACGGTTGAAAAGAACTCCTCGCGGCTGAGATACAACAGATCTGGAGATGGGAGAATGAATGTGAAAAACTGGAGCAAAAAGAAAGATTTGGGGTTTTTTTCGAGGTCAGCCGGCCTACGGGTAATTGCCGGCGCAATAGAGGGTGAGGGGGAGCACGGGAGGATGAGGAAGGGTAGGAGGAAGGTTGGGGTATGATTGGGGAAGAAGATCGGCTAAGAGAAGTGAAAGAAGAAATGAAAACATATAGGGTTTAAATAGAAACAATAAGCGGCGGCTACGACTTAACCTAGGGTTTCTGGGCATACTAGTCGGTCAGTGAAGAGTGGTCGACCGACTAGTTTGAGAACTAGTCGGTCGGTCGTCCAACTGAGACCGACTAAAAGGCAAACAGTGAACAGGATCAACACAGGGTAGACAGATTTAGTCGGTCTGTGAAGGTTCGTCAACTGACTAGTTTGGGAACTAGTCGGTCGGTGAATATTCATTGACCGACTAAGGGTTGAATGTGATAGACAATAAGCACTGAGAGTTAGTCGGTCTGAGAAGAAACTCTAACCGACTAGTTTCTAAACTAGTCGGTCGATAGTCGTTCTTCGACCGACTAACTGTAAACAGTAACTCGGCTGTCAGAAAGATCTCAGAATTAGTCGGTCTGAGAACAAGTTCTAACCGACTAGTTTGGGAACTAGTCGGTCGATGGATGTGCTTAGACTGACTAAGTGGAAACAGTAACTCAGCTGAAATAATCAAGATGAACTAGTCGGTTCCTGAAGAGTTGCCGACAGACTAGATTGTAATCTAGTCGGTTGGTTCTCCTTCTTGAACCAACTAAGATGCACGAAAAGTCTCGAAATGAAGCGCGAAGCTTCGGAAAGATTCATATGGCTTCTAGGATCAACCTAGCTCTAAGATATGGACGCTATGAAGCTCATCGAAGAAGAAGATAGGAAGAATTGAAAGTAAACGTCTAACAGGGGAAAACACTCAAGGAAGGGAACAACCATAATATATATATATAATAGTCAAAGCATAGACAAAAACCAGTCGTTACATCCTACCCACCTTAAGAAAAATTCCGCCCTCGGAATTTCCTAACATTCACATGCCAGGGAACAAAAGTGGGTATCGCTCTCTCATCTCATCTTCTCTCTCCCAAGTACACTCTCCTGGCGAGCCGTGTCGCTACATCACCCTAACAAGATCGACTGTCTTGTTCCGGAGTGACTCTGACGCCTGTCCAAAATCTGCACTGGCTGCTGGTAATACGTCAGATCGAGGTGAACGGTGATCTCCGAGAAATCCACAGCATGAGATGGATCGCTGATGTACCGACGAAGCTGCGACACATGGAAGACATCGTGAACTCCTTCCAAAGATGGTGGCAAGGCTAAGCGGTAGGCTACCTCGCCAACTCTCTCCAGAATGTCAAACGGTCCAATGTATCTCGGGCTCAGCTTCCCTCATTTCCCAAAGCGAATCACTCCTCGATTCGGGGAAATCTTCAGGAACACATGGTCACATGGCTGAAACTCCAAAGGACACCGTTTAGCATCTGCCCAATGCTTGAAACGGTCCTGAGCAATCCTCAGCTTCTCCCGAATGTTCCTCACAACGTCCACGGCCTCCACGATCATCTCAGGTCCTAACAGCTCCCTGTCTCCAATGTCATCCCAGCTCAGTGGCGATCGACATTTCTTCCCATATAGCGCGACGAAAGGTGCCATGCCAATACTCGCCTGGTAGCTGTTATTGTAGGCAAACTCAACATGGTGGAGATGATCCTCCCAAGATCCCTTGAAGTCCAACATGCATGCCCTCAGCATGTCCTCCAAGATCTGGATCGTCCTCTCGGACTGGCCATCCGTCTGCGGGTGATACGCCGTGCTGAAACTCAGACTCGTACCCAGGCTCTCTGCAGACTCTGCCAGAACTGAGACGTGAACCTCGTGTCTCTGTCCGACACGATACTCACAGGGACTCCGTGAAGTCGTACGATCTCCTGCACGATTCACGTTACATCACTATCTAAACTAGGGAAAAGAAATAAGAACAAAGAGTAAGAAGATTTACCTCCATATATCTCCTCGCTAGCGTCTTAGTGGACTGTCCTACTCGAAAAGGAATAAAGTGCGCGGATTTGGTTAATCGGTCTACGATCACCCAAATCACGTCATTCTGCTTCGGACTCCGAGGTAGTCCAGTTACAAAGTCCATAGTGATGTGTTGCCACTTCCACTCCGGAATTGGAAGTGGTTGTAGCAACCCTGCCGTACGCTGATGCTCCGCCTTTACCTGTTGGCAAACTAGACACTTGGCTACACTCCGAGCCACACTCCTCTTCATACCATGCCACCAATAGTTCAGGCGAAGATCCTTGTACATCTTGGTGCCACCAGGATGTACAGAATACGGCGAACTGTGTGCCTCAACCAACAACTCCTCTCTGATATCTCCAGCTGGCACACACAACCTGGCTCCAAACCTCAACGAGCCATCCTCATGAATCAAGAAGTCAGTCCGTAGACCGGCTTCCACCTGCTCCCGAATCTTCACCAACTTCGGGTCTCCAGCTTGTCCAGCCTTGATCCTATCCACGATCGTCGACTGTATCTGCATACACATCAACGAAGAAGTGTCCCCAGGAAGGACAATCTCAATACCAGACTCGCAAAAATCTTGCTGCAATCTCCACTGCGAAGTCAGCAACATCACTGCCGGAAGCCTACTCAGCGCATCCGGAACCACATAAACCTTGCCAGGGTGATGCTGCAGATCGATCTCATAATCAGCCATAAGCTCCAACCACCGACGTTGTCGCATGTTGAGCTCCTTCTGAGTAAAAATGTACTTCAAGCTTTTGTGATCGGTGAAGATCTTCACCCTCTCACTCAGTAGGAAGTGCCTCCAAATCTTCAGCGCAAACACGACTGCTGCCAACTCCAAGTCGTGCGTCGAGTAGTTCTTCTTATGGGTCTTAAGCTGACGTGAAGCATATGCTACCACGTGCCCATGCTGATGCAACATACAACCGTGACCCTTGTCAGAAGCATCGCAAAAGATCTCGAATCCTCCACTCCGATCAGGCACAGCAAGAACAGGGGCAGTCGTCAGCCTCTCCTTCAGAACACCAAAAGTCTCCTCACACCCATCAGACCAAACAAATGGTACATCCTTCCGCGTCAGGCTGGTCATCGGCTCGGCAATACGGGAGAAGTCCTTAATGAACCGCCGGTAATAACCAGCCAATCCAAGGAAACTCCGGATCTCAGACGCTGACTGCGGAACAGGCCACTCCCTGATAGCCTTGATCTTCTCGGGGTCCACCGAAATACCATCTCCTGACACCACATGCCCGAGAAAAGCAACTCTGTGCAGCCAAAACTCGCACTTGGAATACTTAGCATCAACTGATGCTTCCTCAAGATCTCCAACACTGTCCTCAAGTGCGATGCATGCTCCTCCTCTGACTTAGAGTAGATCAGAATGTCTTCAATGAAGATAACGACAAACTTGTCTAAAAAGTCATAGAAGATCATATTCATCAGATTCATAAATATGGCGGGTGCGTTGGTTACACCGAAAGGCATAACCACGAACTCGTAGTGTCCATACTTCGTCCTGAATGCTGTCTTCGGAACATCTTCCTTCCTCACCTTCAGCTGATGATAACCTCTCCTTAGATCTAACTTAGAGAATACCATCGATCCTCCAAGCTGATCAAATATGTCATCAATGCGAGGCAACGGATATCGAATCTTGACGGTCACTGCATTCAACTCCCGGTAGTCCACACACATGCGACGCGAACCGTCCTTCTTCTTCACCAGCAAGACCGGTGCTCCCCACGGAGACACACTAGGATGAATGTAATCCTTCTGAAGAAGTTCATCCAGCTGCTTCCGCAATTCCTCCAATTCTGCTGGTGCCATACGATCGACGCCTTCGAGATAGGCTGCGCTCCGGGAAAAAGATCGATCGAAAACTCGAGAGCTCGATCGGGCGGCAATCCAGACATCTCCTCGGGGAAGACGTCGTCGAAGTCACGCACTACCGCTGGTCTACACTGCTCCATCTGCATAGCAACGATTTCCACCGGGTTGGCCCGAAACCTGACCGGGCCAAGCGAACTGCTGCCACGGCTGAACTCGAACACTGGATGGCCTGGAATCTCGAACACCACCTTCTTCCTCCGGCAATCGATCGTGGCGTAGAAACTCTCAAGCCAGTCCATCCCAAGGACAGCATCATAGTTGATGATGTCGTGGACGATGAAATCAGCGTAGAGCTCATGTCCACAGACCACCAAAGGGCAAGAGTTGCGACCACGATGCACCGAGATCACGCCATTTCCTGTAACGATATCCCAACTCTTGGGAAGAGGGAAAGTCGACAAGGAATGCTTCTCTACGAAGCTCCGGGAAATAATGCACATTGATGCACCAGAGTCGAAGAGGACTCGTGCAGGAAATGTGCAAACCAAAATCACACCTAACAGACAGTCTAACAATCAAATCCTATTCTAGCAAACATAACAAGCAACCAAAAAAATTCCAACAAATAAGACTAACTAAGAAAAGAAACAACTAGACTGAGGGTTACCTGCAATAATCTCATCCACCGTCTCAGTCTCAACTGTAGTCATCAGGAAAGCCTGCCTCCTCGGCTGAACAGCCTGCTGAATAGCCTGCCTTTGTGGAACGAGAGGCGCTCCACGTCCAGCAGGTACAGGTGCCCTCTACTGCAACGGCTGAGCTACAACAGGTCCCTTCCACGTCTGCTTTGACTTCGGGCAGTCCCTCATGACATGCGCTAGATCACCACAAACCAAGTACTGTCACAACATCTTCCGGCATTGATCCTTGACATGGCCAGTCTTGCCACAGAAATTGCAAGTCTTCTGAGTAGGAGGTCCTCCTGGCCTCTTGAACTGTACCGGCTGATTGGGCCTGAACCCTAGTCTCATCACTGCCCTGGCCTGCTCCACAGGCCTCTTCCCAGCTCCAGAAACACATCCTCTCTTCTGGTTCACAATCAGCTCCTGCCTCTTCGCTACAATCAGAACCTTCTGATATGACTCCAAATCAGAAGAAGACACAAAGCTCTGAAGATCCAAAGAGAGCCCCTGCAGAAACCTCTGGGCCCTCTCATCAGCATCCTGAACCATCTTCAGTGTGAAACGGCTCAGCCTGGTGAACTCCTGGTGGTACTGGTCCACCATCAAGCTCCCCTGCTTCAGGTCGATGAAGCGCTGCACCATCTCCCTCCTAGCAGCCTTCGGAAAGTACTCCTCATCGAATCTGGACTTGAAAGTAGCCCAAGATATCGGCTCCTCCAGCATCTCCTCCTCTGCATCCCACCAGTTCCTAGCATTATCTCTAAGCTGTCTCTTCGCCAAGTCAACCCATCCAGTCGGGTCGACCTTCGACATCTTCAGGTTGTCCTCCATATTCATGGTCCACTAATCAGCAGTTAGAGGTCCTTCGGTCCCATCAAAGTAAGTGGGGCCCAGCTCCCGAAACTGCTTCGCTCCTGGCTCGAAGCGAGGGACATTCTGGACTGGCTGCGCTGTTCGAGCGGGCGGAACATTCCGGGCATTCTGAAGCATCCCCTGCTGCACCTGCATCATCTGATGCATCATCCGCATAATCTCCCCATTGGTGGGCTCTCGGTCCGGCTCCTCGACACGAGGGGGCACACCAGCAGCAGCATGGGTATTCCGTCTTCCAGCCATCTAATGACACAGAAAAACGAAATAGTCAGACTCTTAGCCCTATGACTCGGGTGTCGAAATTATATATCGGACATTCTATAATTCTTATCATTATTCCGATTAAGTCACAGCTACAGAGTGGACCTGCATGGGCCACCAACAAAACCTGTCACGACCCGCTTCCCTAAAATGGAGGCGAGGCATGACGAGGCCCGCTCAAGCATGGAGCTGTGAGGCTCCAGTCTGTAAAGCGTCTGGAACAACCACATAAGGTCCCTATAATGCGAATCGGAACAAAGATAACAATAATAGAAAGAGACGAATAATAATAAATTATAAATCTCCAAGTCTAGATAATATTTCAACAACCAGAAAAGCCACCAGGCTAACAAAAGAGTCTAAAAGAAAAGGCCCAGCATGGCCAACAAGGAAACAACTAACAAGATGGTGCTACTCACCGACAAAATAACAACAGACTAACAAGGAAAAACGACGAAAGAACACTATGACTGGTCACTGGTGTCATCGTAATCCACGTCAGCAACAGAATCGGGCACGAACTCCACGAACTCGTCGTCCCCAGCTACGGGCTCTGGCTCAGCAACTAACATGTGACACCCAAAGAGAAGGGGCACATGTCAGCAAAGTCTACAAGACTTTGTGCAAGGAAACTAAACGGAAGGTAAAAGCAACCTAGCAATTCTAGCACGATGTAATGACAAGGCAGTTTAAAATAAGAGTACAACAAGTGAAGTAAAGTAAAGTAAGGTACAAGCATGGCATGGCATGGATGTCAAGTTTTGCAAGAAACATTCACAAGGACAAGTACAAGTATAGTAAGCACGTCGTGCACAGAGATTCCGCCCTTTGGCTAGAGAGGCTGTACGGGCCAACTCTTATGCTCAAGTGACCGTTTATCCCTACCCATCCACGTGTATCGAGCCAGGGCCTTACCCCCGAACACGGAATGCTCGCTTCTGGATCACAAGCCAGGAAGTGTTTTTAACAAGTATGGCGTAGGGTTATGCCCGCGTAGCAGGTGCCTAGCCGGAAACACGGATTGTACAAGTATTTTGTAGCGTGTGCTACGATGCAACATACAAATCAAATGGCATGTAAGAATGCAATGCATGGCAGATATTCGATTAAAAATGCGTACCGTTAGAGAAAGTAAACGTGACAGGCAAATGCATGACATGACATGACATGACAAAAGGCAATTCTAGCTTCGTTGTCAAGCTAGAACTTGGAAATTGCGCCTAGACCGCTATCATTTCACGGTCTAGTCTCTTTCACGCTAAAAGCAAAGAAATGGCCTAAAGCATGGCCTAAAACAAAGGTTGACAAGTTTCACTTGCCTGGTACCGAGGTTGACAGTCGACGAGAGTTCGTCTCAAAATCGCTACTCTACGGGGAAAAGGGTTTCGTTGTTATGGCAAGGCAGAAAATCAGAATTGTATGATCTATTCCGGATTTGTATTGGAATCCTACAACGTCTAGTAATCCATTTTATTAGGTTTTCTAGATTATAGTGTGGGTTATGGAAAATTAAGGGTAGACCACTAACCGTATACGAAGCGGAAGAACGACGATCCAAGACGTCTACGAATCTGCAGGTAGGAGAAGATCTCGACGTATCCGGATTGCCGTTGCCAAATCGGATCTAGCACGGCAACGGAGGAAGCGATCCCGGGAACTACGGTTGAAAAGAACTCCTCGCGGCTGAGATACAACAGATCTGGAGATGGGAGAATGAATGGGAAAAACTGGAGCAAAAGGAAAGATTTGGGGTTTTTCTTGGAGGTCGGCCGGCCTACGGGTAGTTGCCGGCGCAATAGAGGGTGAGGGGGAGCACGGGAGGATGAGGAAGGGTAGGAGGAAGGTTGGGGGATGATTGGAGAAGAAGATCGGTTAAGAGAAGTGAAAGAAGAAATGAAAACGTATAGGGTTTAAATAGAAACAATAAGCGGCGGCTACGACTTAACCTATGGTTTCTGGGCATACTAGTCGGTCAGTGAAGAGTGGTCGACCGACTAGTTTGGGAACTAGTCGGTCGGTCATCCAACTGAGACCGACTAAAAGGCAAACAGTGAACATGATCAACACATGGTAGACAGATTTAGTCGGTCTGTGAAGGTTCGTCAACCGACTAGTTTGGGAACTAGTCGGTCGGTGAATATTCATTGACCGACTAAGGGTTGAATGTGATAGACAATAAGCACTGAGAGTTAGTCGGTCTGAGAAGAAACTCTAACCGACTAGTTTCTCAACTAGTCGGTCGATAGTCGTTCTTCGACCGACTAACTGTAAACAGTAACTCGGCTGTCAGAAAGATCTCAGAATTAGTCGGTCTGAGAACAAGTTCTAACCGACTAGTTTGGAAACTAGTCGGTCGATGGATGTGCTTAGACCGACTAAGTGAAAACAGTAACTCAGCTGAAATAATCAAGATGAACTAGTCAGTTCCTGAAGAGTTGTCGACCGACTAGATTGTAATCTAGTCGGTTGGTTCTCCTTCTTGAACCAACTAAGATGTACAAAAAGTCTCGAAATGAAGCGTGAAGCTTTGGAAAGATTCCTATGGCTTCTAGGATCAACCTAGCTCTAAGATATGGACGCTATGAAGCTCATCGAAGAAGAAGATCGGAAGAACTGAAAGTAAACGTCCAACAGGGGGAAACACACAAGGAAGGGAACAACCATAATATATATATAATAGTCAAAGCATAGACAAAAACCAGTCGTTGCAATTACCACCTCCCCTTCCCCACTTCCATCCATATGAACCTACTACCACTACATTGTTCCCATAGCCAAATGTGCAAGCATTTCTCTCTAATTCCCTTCTTGACTTCATGCAAGCAATTCAACAAACACATGGTGGGCCTAATGACAACCCCACTAATTCAAGTGAAACAACACAATCTTCTTGAAGCCAATATCAATTTGAGACCACATAACAACATAGACAACATGGAACAAAGTAAAGTCATTAGTAAGTTGTCATTTGATAGAATGTCGATTTACTTCACATAAAAGGAATACTTACAGGCTTGGATGAAATTTGATTAACAATCTAAGTGGAGAGGAATTCCTACCTCAAAGGAGAGTCAAATCCCTCCATTAATTTCGTGAGAGCTCCACCAAGAATCCAACTTTAACTCCAAGCCCTAGCTTCCACATCAAATCCCATGGATCCCAAATCTCCTCAAGATCCCACCTCCTCTTTCTCCTTTCCCCCTTCTTTTTTGCTTGGAACTTTCGGCAACACTGAATTCGGCCAGCAAAGGGGATTTTCGGCCATGGACGAAGAGAGAAATCCGGAGAAGATGAAGGGTGGAAGGAGAGGTTGGGTTAGGCTTTACTTCTTCTCTTCTTCCTCTTCCTTTTCTTTCTTTTTCCCCATCTTTTCTCCTCCAACTCCCCCCACATTTGGCCGCAACAGGGTATTTTGTTTTTCAGCCATGTGCAAGGGGGTTTCGGCTGATGCTTTTGGGGGAAGAAAATGGGAAAAGGAAAGGGAAATAAAGAATTAAGTGAAGGGTTCTAAGTATTCACCAGTTTGCCATTCTATTACAAATATCGCATCCCCCTCTTCTCATCTCATATTCAAGCCCAAACATCAAGCCCAACAACCCACACTAGCTAGCTACAAAAATTAATTAAGGCCTTCACACTGGAATAATAATATTAATCAACATCATTAATAAGAAAAATAGTAATACCCAAAACTAATACCACATCACTAAAAATAACAACCAAACATCAGTAATAATAATGTCATCCATTGGTAACTATATCAGCATCACCAATTACTATACACATACCGTCTTACCATACATACTCACCAACTAAAATCGCCAAGCACGCTAATGAACACTATAAGCATGCTAACAATAATAATCCAACCGTATGCATTCACTCATATGGCCTATATCATAGTCAATATAACCATTCTTGTAGGAAATTACTAGACACACTACAATATTACTATACGCACACACGCAAACAGTATTTTACACATACGGGCATTACATACGCACTTGTTCTACACCATAAAGCCAGAAAACCATAATTCCGACACGCAAATCGAAAAACCAATCATAAATCCAGCATAAATAGAGAATATCACAACAAGCCTAACATAAGCTTATGAATATCTTAATCAGGCAGAGTTATGAAAAATATGAATCCTAAATCTCGGATTCACCCATAATCCCCGATTCTCGACGTAACCGCACAAAGGTATCTTCCTTAAGTGGTTTTGTGAAAATATCGACGATTTGCTTCTGGGTTTCAACGTACACTAAAATGATGCCCTTTTTAGCTACATGATCATCTAAGAAATGGTGACGGATATCTATGTGTTTGGTACGGGAGTGGTGTACTGGATTCTTAGAAAGACATATTGCACTTAGGTTGTCCACCATGATAGGGCGAGTATCACAGTTTATATCAAAGTCTTTAAGTGTGTGTCTCATCCAAAGAACCTGTGCACATGCAGCACTGGCGGTGATATATTCCGCCTCGGTGGTTGAAAGTGATACGGAATTCTGCTTCTTGGAAAACCAAGAGACAATGAAATTTCCTATAAAATGGCAAGTGACATTAGTACTTTTCCTGTCGGATTTGCATCCAGCATAATCTGCATCACTATAGTGAGTTTCTTTCCAAACTGGGATGTGTACTTAGTGGAAGTATAATTGGTAGATGAACTACCCATGGGGTGTTTACTCCCACTAGTTGAGGCATCGGAGGATGGCCTTACAAAGGTGGTAGAAGATTTGGATGAATTTTTCTTCTTATACCCCAAGCCAATGCGATGATTGGCTGGAAGTAAGTCATTCAGAATATTATCCAAATGGTCATTGCCTTTGTTGAATTTTTAATCCGGCCTATTGTGGACTCATATTTCTCAGTGAGAGAAAGTATTTTAGTATCCAAAATGGACAATTGCGTTGTGAGTTCACAAACACGTGACTTGAGATTCTCATTCTCAATACTCAGAGTTGAGTTTCGAGAAATCTAATCCGTTATCTCGTGTTCATCCGAATCCTCAATGTTAACATGTTCAAGTTGAGATTTGAGATTTACAATCTTAGTTCTCAAGGTTTCAACAACGGTGTTGTTGTTGGTGATGACAGGCTTAGGTGTGGTTTGAAAACTAGTTAGCTCATCTTTGATTTTAGTATATCTATTTACCAACTTAGAATACTTAGACCAAATTTGTTCATTAGCTAATCTTAGATCGTCCATAGTTACCTCTTCACCTTCATCCTCGCTTTCATCTGAAACGGTCTCTTGATCATGTTGCTCTCTTGCCATGAAGCACATGTGTGCTTTCTCCGCTTGTTCTTCATCTGACTCTCCACTTGAAGAGTCCTCTTCTGAGTCGGTGAATGTACCGACAAGTCCTTTCTTGTACTCCTTC
Source organism: Scilla litardierei (assembly GCA_030789695.1). Taxonomy (NCBI): domain Eukaryota; kingdom Viridiplantae; phylum Streptophyta; class Magnoliopsida; order Asparagales; family Asparagaceae; genus Scilla; species Scilla litardierei. Next base: position 47,108,176 of record CM061131.1, read on the forward strand.
TTGTACTTTCTTGACTTATCGACCTTGGGTGCCTTCCACTTCTCCTTTTGTTTGTTGAGAGGACAATCGACCTTGATGTGTCCTGGCTTATTGCATTTGAAACACAGAGGAGCAGAGGCATTAGTAGAACCAACTTTGGATTTGTGCTTGAAATTACCTTTTCGGAAGAACCGGTTGAACTTCTTTGCCATGAGGGCCAAATATTCCATGTCCAACTCAGTTTCCGATTCTTCACTGTATGTAGGTGTGGTAGGGGCGGCCTTGAAAGCAATCGCCTTTTTCTTCGGCTCTTCTTGCTTCAAGAACGCATTCATCTTGTCCTGCATCTTGATCTTGCTGTCCTTTCGTACCTCATAAGACATTAAGGTACCCATTAGTTGAACACCAGTGTATTTGGACATATCATTACCTTCCTCGATAGCGTAAGTTCGCTTTTCCCAACTCGAAGGAAGTCCGTCAATGACTTTGCGACTTTCTCTTCTTGGGTATAGGTTTTTCCAAGAGCTTCCAATTCGTTGGTTATATCCACGAAGCGAGCATAGTACTCCTTAATTCTTTCACCCTGTTCCAAGTGAAATAACTCAAATTCTTTGTTAGCAATAGTGAGTTTAGAGTGTTTTACCCTGCTCGTTCCTTCGTGTAATATGAGGAGTTGATTCTAAATCTGATATGCACTCTTACAGGTGCACATCTTGTTGAAGTCTTCAGGCTCCAGTGCACATTGTAAGGCATTCATTGCCTTGGCATTGCTCACCTCCGCGGCGACCTCCGCGGCAGTCCACTTTGTGAAGTCTTCTTCAGCGGGCTCAACATACTCCGTTAACGTGGCTCTCCAAAGTGATGCGCTCCGGAGGAAAGTTTCCATCTGGCATTTCCAGTACCCATAGTTGGTACCGTTGAAGCAGGAGGCCTGGTTGAGAAGTGTCCTTCGATCACTGAAGAGGCTCCTTCACGATTCTTGTAGGAGTTGTAGTCGGAAGGTGGTCGTACGGCCTTGTTGTCGTTGTTTGTCATAGCTATGAACTTGGCTCTGATACCAAATGTAATGCCCTGGAAGCTACTGCACAAGTACTAGAGGAGGGTGAATAGTACTTTAAAATAATCAAGAGTATAATTCCTAATTATTTTGCAATCACAAACAACTATGCGGAATAAATAAGAACAACAAGAACAATGCAACGCAAACACACGATATAATGGGTTCGGATCCACCCAAGTCTCCCTGACTTGTTCCCATTGATCCTACGTCCTAGACACCCGGATCCCTTCCGGCTACTTGAGTTAGAATCCACTAACTCAAGCTTTCACTAAAAAACTTCTTGTATAAACTTCTACAAGACAAATCAATACAATAGTTGAATCGTGACTCCCACAAACCGGGATCACGAACTTCTCTCACAAACCAAGAGATAAACTCAAATAATAGATTTAATGAAATATGAAACACTTACTACAAAATCCTATGCCTTGAGAAATACGTACGGTATTAGGGCAAGGATATAATGTGAGAAAGGTTGATCACGAAACCCTAGCTTCACTGAGTTGAACAGAAGAAGATGGCTAGGATGATGATGATGATGGTCGTGAACCTTTCAGGAGTATGAACACACAAAGCTCAAGATCTTGTTAAGAATTAGGTCAAGAATTAGAGAGAGAGAGCTTTTTCGAGGGAGAGAGAGCTTTTTAATTGATAATCGATTTATTCCGAAATAGATCTGAAATTACTCCCATATCATAGAAATTTCCATGTTTGAAACGTATCAAACATATATGAAAAGAATCAAAACAGATCAAGAAAAATCGTGGAAATAAAATCTCCAACGGCTGGAAAAATAAAGCAGCTTAATCGGTCTAAGAAGGATGACCGATTAGTTTGAGAACTAGTCGGTCGGTGAACCTTCTTGGACCGACTAGATGGTCGACAGAGAATTTAGCGAAATAAGACGGGTAAACTAGTCGGTCTAAGAAGAAAAACTAACCGACTAGTTTGACAACTAGTCGGTCGGTGAATCTTCTTGGACCGACTAATTGGTCAACATTGAATAGGCCAAGATTCACAAGGATGACTAGTCGGTTCAAGAAGACTTCCTAACCGATTAGATTGAATTTTAATCGATTAATCATTCTTCTTGAACAAACTAAGATACACAATAAATCCAAATCAAGGACGATAAGCAATGAACCCTATTTAATGGCTTCTAGGGCATTCTTAGTGATAAGTTAAGATAGAAATGAGGATAATTAGGCAAGTACGACTCAATGCTTAACATTCTATGAGACGAAGCTAGAAGACAATATAAATAAACACGAAAAACCGTCTTCAAAGCTTCAACATGAAGAGTCTGAATCCCTTGACTTCATTAATAACTCCTTGAGCTTCAACGAAGCTTCAGGCACAACGATCACGCGCTCTAAAGAAGTCTTGGGACGTTGCTTGAGATCTACAAAGTGATTTGACGACGATCTCCATAACTGCGCTCAAAGAGAATTAGTACATGATATTTATGTTTATGCATCATCAAAACCAAATCAGGGGAATCAATACTCAACACAAAACACTGTACATCTCTTGCCGGACAAATTTACTTACAACCAGAAGATTGTCAAATCACACGTCCCAGCTGCTAACACTCCAGCTAGGCTTGACATACCGAAAAATGGATGCAATCTGCCTACAGCAGAAATGGTTGGACCTCTTAAAAAGAGAGGACGACCACCGGGATCCAAAGACCAAGTCACTCGAAAGAGTAGGACCCTTGGCAATGGTAAACGATACTACCATAGGATGCTACTATAAGCCATGCTACCCAATATATCCCAAACTCTCAAACAGAGGAAAAATCGGGAGAAAATAAAGTCTCGATACATTATGTACGAACTGTTGAGTATTGGGACAGAAAGAGCGCAATTATAGATGACACATTTGCGTGTAATATTGTCATCAATGTCACGTACTGCGACAATGATATTGAACCACACTCTTTGACAGAATGTCAAAGCAGAGATGATTGGCCAAAGTGGAAAGCGTCAATAGGAGTGGAGTTGGATTCACTCACAAAACGCAAGGTCTTCGGACCAATTGTCCAGACACCAAAAGGTGTAAAACCCGTGGGCTATAAATGGATATTTGTTAGAAAAAGAAATGAACAAAATGAGATCGTTCGCTACAAAGCAGGGCTCCTCGCGCAGGGTTTTACCCAAAGTCCAGGGGTGGATTTTGAAGCCACGTACTCCCCGGTCATGGACGCGATCACCTTTCGATTCATCATTGGCTTGACAGCTCAAGAGGGTTTAGATATGCAGCTTATGGACGTCGTGACTGCATACCTATATGGCAATTTAGACCGAGATATTTATATGAGATTGCCTGATGGTTATTTTCTGCCTGCAGTATTAAAATAGGTACAACACGACATCTACTCAGTGAAACTGCAAAGATCATTATATGGTCTAAAACAATCTGGAAGGATGTGGTATAACAGACTGAGCGATTTCCTTGCAAAACAAGGATTTCAAAATGACCCAGTTTGCACTTGCATCTTTATAAGAGCAAAGGCAACATGATTTGTCATTATAGTCGTTTATGTGGACGACTTGAACCTCATCGGATCTCCTAGAGATATCACTGAGATTTCGAGAAGCCTAACAGAAACTTTCGAGATGAAAGAACTCGAAAAGTCGAAATTCTGTTTAGGTCTTCAAATAGAGCATCTTAACAATGTGATCCTGTTACATCAGTCAACTTATACATCGAACTTGTTGAAAAAGTTCCAAATGGATAAGTGCCACCCCCTCAGTACCCCAATGATCGTTAGATCATTGGATGTGCATAAAGACCATTTCCGACAGCTGGAAGAGGGGAAGGAAGTACTAGGCCCTGAAGTGCCTTATCTAAGTGCAATCGGTGCACTCCTTTACCTGGCTAACTGCACTCGCCCTGACATAGCATTTGCAGTCGACCTACTAGCCAGATATAGTGCTGCAACTACACAGCGGCACTGGGCCGGAGTTAACCATCTTCTGCGCTACCTCCAAGGGTCTATAGACTTAGGTCTATCCTACAGGAAAGGGGAAACAACGGGTTTAGTTGGTTATACTGATGCAGGTTACAGATCCGATCCTCACACAGAGAAGTCTCCGACCGGATACATGTTCACCTATGGCGGCACTGCCATATCTTGGAGATCTGTGAAGTAGACCATGACGACCATCTCATCCACACATTCAGAACTTCTAGCAATCCACGGAGCAAGCAAAGAGAGTTTCTGGCTACATTCTATGATCCATCATATTCTCACATCTACCGGCCTAATGACCGGCGTTCTTGAGCCTACTCCACTCCATGAAGACAATGCAGCATGTATAGGCCTGCTACATGACGGCTATATCAAAGACGACAAGACGAAGCATATCTCTCACAAGTTCTTCTGGAGGCATGACATTTAGAAGCAAAAACAGATTGAGGTACAGAAGATCCAATCATGTAATAACTTGGCGGATTTGCTTACCAAATCCATGCCTACTAGTATCTTTAAGAAACTTGTAAATGTGATTGTGATTAGGAGAGTGAGAAAATGTAAACTGGGTCAGGATGAGAGGACTATGAATGTATAGATACATAGGAGACTGATGTATAGATTCATAGGAAACATGCAAGCCTGAAGCTTGGTCAGATAAGGGGGAATCAACTGCAGAGTTGTACTCTTTTCCCTTGGCTATTGGTTTTTCCCCACAGTGTTTTCCATAGTCAAGGTTTTGACGAGGCAAACTCGTTGACTCTGGATCCTGAAGTATCCGCCCATAGACACATGCCTAAAACAGGGGAAGTTATGGATAAACTGTTCTTTATTTAACAAGGCAGTTATCCTAACTCGGATCCTGAAGAATCCACCTTTTATTCAATGTTGGTTGGATAAGGCGAAGTGTTATGAATAGGCCCATGAGGCCCATTGAGTATCTGGCATACCATTGAAAGCTGTATATATGAGGGTATGGGGCTCCTAAACTCTTACACATATTACTCTACTTTTCCCTTCACAACAAAACTCTATTTTTAACAACCAAACCAGCCTAAGTTTTTGAAATTTCGGTTGGGCGCCAATCTCTACCAAATCGTTCGGGAAACTAAACCACGTTGATCCAGGCTTAGCCCAGAAAGGCGACAAATAGCATCATAGAGGCCCACTATGCAAGAAAACAGCCCATTTGGTAAGTGCCAAAGTATTCTCGCTGCCGCCAATTACTAGCAGTCAACCTTCCCCTCTTTTTATTAAAAAACCCCCGCTCGCTCTCTCAATTCTCCCGCCAATTTTGGAGAGAGAATCAGCAGCAATGGCGGCCGTCGGAACCCTAAAGAAGAAGATCCAGCGCAAGTTCAAGATCAGAGGGTTCAACCTGAAGACTGAGGCCCTGGACGAGGCCCTCGCCTTCCTCTCTCGCTTCCCCGACGCCGAGGACGAGGCCCTCGACCTCCTCATCGACGAGATCGACAAGGAATCCCGTAAGAATTCCCCTCAAAATTCATTAAATTGCTCCTCGGTTTCCTCTTTAATTATCAGATATGGCTAATTTGAGTAACTTTTTCAGTGAAATCTTCCATCTTGGACAAAGCGGCAATTCATCGAGTGGTTAGCCTGCTGTTGGAGGCTGAGGAGGCCATCGATCCGAGCTCGGAGGGGACCAGCAATCGGGCGGCGCTGAGGGTCATCGATGCGTTCGTGGTGCCTCGGTTTCGATATGATCCTATTAAGAGGGGTTTTTACGAGTAAAGCTCACTACTTTGTCATTTATATTGTTTGTGTGATTGTGGTTTTAACGGGTAGTGATGGTTGAGTGGATTTCCCATTTATATCAAATTTGTGGATGGTTTATATGTGGTTTCGTTAATCTTATTTGGAATGAGAAGTAGAGTGATTTGGGTTGTTGGTAAGTGGGCATGTGGATATAAGTGGATGTTAGTTGGATAATGTGACTCAACATATAATGTACATAATACATATGACTTAATTTTATGATGCTTGTATTCACACGACACTTTTTTCTAACCGCACCATACTTTTAATTACAAGTTTGCATTATTTGTCATACATATTCTACCCTTTCCGCAATACACTACACTTTTTTCCCTCCTCCAATGTCTCTTCATCCTCCTCTTGCCACCACTGCCACGACATCTCTTCCTCCTCTTCCCCACCCTCTCCTCATCGTCATCTCTTCACAAATTACCGAATACATTGTCAAAAAAGAATTTTTCTGAATCATTTTTTCGAGTTCTCAAACCTGAGCAAATGAAGTGATTCTTGGGTCTATAGGCTCGAGCAGCCAAGTCTTAGTATCCGAGCAACAATTTTTTGAAAATTTATTTATAGCAATTGGGCCTTTATGATTGAGCACTATATTTGGTGTTCAGGTATACATGCCCGAGCGTGCTCAGTTTTGAAAGTCCAAGCACATCAATTTAAAGGATTTTAATTGGGGTTCATCATCACTGGGTTTAATTTATTTTTTTGATTTTTTATGTTTAATTAATTAATTGATTTTAAAAGATTTTTTTGGGTTTAATTGAAATTGTTATGTTTAATTGATTTTTTTGGCTTTTTTGTGTTTAATTGCGAAGGGAGGTGGTGGCGAGAGGAGGAGGCGGCATAGGAGGGGAGTGGGGATGAGTTGGAGGATAGGATGAGGGGATGGTGGTGGGCGGAGGAGGAAGAGGAGTTGGAGAAAAATAGGGATAAAATAGGAATGTTTGAAAGAAAATATTGTGAGCTTAGCAATTTTAAAAAGTGTATTATGCTTAGCAATGGTAATATTCCAAAAAGTGTAGTGTGAATAGAAGAACCCTGATTTTATAGATAAAATTACATGATTACATTAAAATTTGTTTATGTAGTTACAGTAGTTACTTTATATAACCACCTTGATGGATGGAGTTATAAAAGAGAGTACTTGTCCACACAATTTGAATGAATTTTTTTTACTTCTACCATTAAAGAAGTCAATAAAGAGATGGAGTAGGTAAAGGATTGATTGATCGTATATTCTAAATAGAGATTTGTTATAATGGATGAATGTATGTTTTCTACTCATGTTTGGTATGCACATATGAGTTGAGTAACTAATGTTTGGATTATACGGTATACCATATAGTTGACAGAATAATCATTGTCATAATTTTCTTACATTTGGTAGTTGAGTCTTGTTGCAGTTCTTGCTTTCATAATTCATATCTTATTTGCTATAGCTGTCATCGCCTTGATTGGTACATAATGGATGCGATAGAATTCTAATTGCACACGAAACCCGCTCTTAAAGGGGTTTGAATTGCTTCTTTTTTGGGACTCCGAATTTCATAAGTGTTTTATTAATACATTGTTTCATGTGATTTTTTTCTCATAAAAGCTATTTTTATTGTACTCAGGGCCCCCATATATTCCAAGGTTAAATTGGAAGGAGCAAAGTACATGTTGATGAGTTTAAATCAGGATTCATATGTTTATTTTGCATGTTTTATTTTGTCCGCCAGTGCATACAAGTGTTTTGTTTCTACTGGGGCCCACATCTGCTCATGTGAGGGAAACATTTTCTTACTTCTTATGATATTTTGGCTCGTTTTTGCCCTCTTTCTATTTGACTTTTACCCATCATTATATTTTGAATTTAAGTCATTTGCCAACTAAGAGACTTAATTTTATTTGTGTATTTCTCATAAAGTATCACTCTCTTTGCTTCAAATTATACGAAGTCCAAATTGCATGAGAAATTTGAGTTTTGGACTACAATTCATGCATGCCACAAGTTAAATTTGTTCCAATGCACAACCAAATTATGAAGAGAATTTTAAGATTTGGTCTTATTGAGAGGCATGCCAATTAAGTTTGCATGTAAAATTGTAGTAAATTATATTTTACATATTTTAATTGCATAAAGTTCCTTGCAATTATATACGGGTATAAAGTTATAAACGTGATTCATTATGAAATTTGTAGAGATTTATTGAGTAATTAACAAATGATAATTGGATAATAATTATGTGAGAAAATGTTGTCTTGTGACATAATTTTTAATCTGAAAGGAGAGATCGATTTCTGGACATGTCCCGCCATTTTCTTAGGAAGTTTATGTGCTGAACTCTAGTCTCATCTAATGCAATTTCTTGCAAATATGATTTGCAAGTTTAACACTACATATCATATGCATTATTGGTTATAATATTGGCTTGGGATAGTTGGAGTAAATGTTATTTATACTTTGAGGTTATCATTCAGATAAATTAGGATTTTTAGAATTTATTTTTAAAGGTTTGCATGTTTTAAATTGCATAAATTGAATTGCAATTATATAGGCTGTGCTTGTTCAAAATCCTTATTTGATGGTGATATTGCCTTAATGTATTTGTATGTAGTTCTTAATATCTTTCAGCATAAGACTTGTGCAGTAACCATAGCATCTATAATTCTAATGGTGTATAAAATCTATAATTCTTAATTTACAAATAATATTTGTATTTGTATTTAGTTTACACAAATATTACCATACCCCAGATGGAAATACTTATTTGTATATATTAAATACATCAGGATGATATGCATCTAGGTATGGAATTTCTTGTTATTAAATCTAACATTATTAGTCTTAAATAAAGTTTGTATATGTGAATTTTATGCATGCTGCATCTCTATCCACAAGAAGATCAGAATTCACTATTGAAACATAAAATAAATTTTAATAAATTTGTTAAAATTGAGCTGTTTAATGAATTTTTCTTGCACTTTTGTACTACCTTCTCTTTCATGAAAGCATTTTTCAATTTATAACTGCACATACAAATAATTGTTTGGTAAATAAACTCTTAACCTTGCATGTATTGATTATGTGTGTATAGGAGAAAGAGAAAGGCAAGCATGAGATTTTGGAGATTATCAATAGATAACTCATTGTATAAAAGTATCTAAATAAAGAGGAACAACTCATAAAGGTTAATGATAAGTAATCAGAGTGGTTTTCTTTTAAAAAACGGATACACAATTAATGACTGCTTTCAATACATAGGTGGCTTCCTAAGATTGGAGCTTTTTGCCTGAAAAAGCTCCAGGGAATGTAAAATTGACATTTATACTTAAATGAATGTAAAATTGACATCAATACTTGTCAGTAGCATTAAAGTTAACTTTGGGTCAAGACGTTTGCTGATGTAGTACTCAATGCTATTATAATAACTTTGATAAGAACAACATCAATGGAAGTCAATATAGGCAAATCGTTGATATACAATTTGTATGGTTAAAGATTGAGTTTGTAATTATATGATGATATTTTAACACATAAATCCATAATGGTTGATCATTTGACTACAGTTATTATGTTGCAACATTGGAGGATCATGTAAAGGGGATATGATTTCTTTATGAATAAGTGCTTGATTTCTTATTTTAAGACTCACTATATCATTGTAAATGTCTAGATAATTTTGGCTGCTGTTAACATTTAGGCATGATTATAAAGCACATACATTCAGTTTTATGTCATGTGATTCTTGCTGTGTAAGCAAAGTTTGACTGAAGATTATCTTTTAATGAAGTTTCTAATGAAAGCATTATTTTATCTTTCAGTGGTAACATAAATATTGGCCATAAAAATAGCGGCATCAATAGCAATATGATGTAATAGAATTGTTGAGTCAAGAAATTTTTTGGATATCTCATAATGTGACTCAGCATATAGTGCAAATATGATTTATTTTTATAGATGAAATATTATTCTTGCATTAAAATTAGTTTGTAGTTACAAAAACTACTTATACCCACCTTGACAGAAGGGATTATAGAAGAGAGTTCTCACCTACACAATTGAATGAGATTAAGCTTTCTACCCTCAAGGAAGTCAATAAAAAGATGGAGTATGTAGCAGGATTGGTTGATCGAGTCTTCCAAATAGAAATTTGTTATAATGGATGAAGATATGTTTATCTACTTTTGTTTGGTATACACCTGTGAGTTGAGTAACTAATGTTTGGATAATTGATGGGGGACATCAGGGTTTACACGCGCAGGAGGCATCGTACTCAGACCAGTTCATTGTGGATGGGCCCAAGCCCATTTTGAGATTTGAATGTATTTTTTTCTCTCTTTTGGTTTAGTCCCACATTGGGTATGATGTGAGGCTTGAGGGTTTGTTTTTCTATTTAAAGCCGTGTATCGTGATACTTTGAGATCAATGAAAACTTGAAAGAAATTCTCTCTCAAAACCTGTGAAAGGTCCCAATCCTTGGTGTGAAGCCCTGGATCTCTTGGTGTGAAGCCAATTATTTTCCCCCAAAATCCCCAAATCGTTCGTGTTCTACATCAATAATACCATATAGTTGACGTGAATAATTTTTTTTCCATAATTTTCTTATTGATGTCATGCCCAGTTTTAAATGAGATTTCTAATTCTTAAAGCTTTAGCATATTTTTCTGATATTTGATAACTTTGATCGAATTTAATGAATGTATTATGATTAATAAGCCATGTAGATAGATTTTTCCATACTTTCAAAATGATTGTTTCTGAAGTCTTTATGGAAGATCCCTTTGGAAGCTTGTAATCTCCAAAAGTCTTGTTTTTGTTGACATACCTCATATTTCACTAAGATCTTTAATTCACACCATTTTGTTAACCAAAAATAAAAGGGACATGGTTGCTCTTGGGTGTGATCACTTTGTGATTCCCCCAAAAATTATTTCAAACTATAATTCTACTTAAAGGGTGAATTTAATATGACGATAATTAGACCAGCTTTGCTATATGGTACAAAGTGTTGGATTATCACCAAGAAGTATGAACAGAATTTGAGAATGGCAGCGTTGCGAATGTGATGATAGATGTATATAAACGTTAGAAAAGATAAAGTAAAAAAATGAGGAATCCGAGCAAAGGTAGACGTGATCCTTATAATAGATAAGATGAGAGAAGATCACTTGAGATGTTTTGGTCATATACGTCGAAGACCTACTGATGCGCTTGTTAGAAAGATAGAATATATAAATGTTAAGATCAAGAGAAAGAGGTAGACCGAAGAAGACATGAATGGACATGATAAGAAGGGATATGAAAGATCTAGATTTGACAGAAGAGAACGCTTTAGATCGTAAGGAATGGAAAATGAGTATCAGACATAACGATCATAACGATTTGACGTGGTCATGATCCAACATTCTTTCTAACAAGTCCATGAAGCTGGCCCCAATTTTTTAGGGATGAAGGCTAAGATGGTGGTGGTGGTGGTGGTGGTGATGATGATGATATTAGTGACAGAAAGACTTTGATGTTGAAGTGCTGCTGATTAAAAGTTTTCGAGTCATTTAGTTCTTACATTGATAGCAGTTCTCTTTTTTAAAAGTAAATTTCTTAGTATACAATTGTTTGTATCCTTTGCACATGTGTCATGGATGTGGTAATGATTGCTCTGTAATTTATTTATTTATTTATGAGTCAAAATGGTGGATTCTCAAATGTTCCATTAAAGGGAGATCAATTATACTATAACATTATATAATGAAAATACAAAAGAGTGAACATGCAAGCATCCATATTGCTCCATGATTACTTTGTTGTTGAATTCGTGATTTATGTTCTAAATTGTCTTATTATGGCTGTAGTTTTATGATCACAATATTTTGCAAGCAAAGATGTCATCTTTTGGATGATACCTCAATTAATTCATGCTGGAAATTTTGAATGATTGTTTTGTATTAGATTCATGGATCCCATGTACAAAATTGTTTTAGTACGACTGTAGTTTTATGATCACATTTTTTTGCAAGCATGTCATTTAAGCACTCACAATTATCTCATTGTGGGCATTTTAAAAGGAACTCTTTCTTTTATATCATAATTCTTTTTTATTTTATTTGCTTATTAGGCATGCTGGGAAATTACCTATCCATGGGGAAGCCAGTGACAAAGCTTCATTGTATAGGGATAGATACCAGCTATTGCTCCAGAGGCTCTCTCGTGACAAGTACTTCTCTAGGCCAGTTTTTGATACTGAAATGACTGAAGCTGACAATTGTGAGGTAATTTGGCAAGCAGTTATGAAACTTATCCATTACATTTCCAGTATCGGATCGAAAAATTTTGTTTCATGTTTGCCTTGAAGTTGATTCTCTGTCTTCATATAGTCCAACATTTCTGCAAGGCTGTTAAAGTGTGTAATAGTTGTAATTTTAATTTTCATTATATACAAGTCTAATCTACTTGGCTGGTAACTACTGATTCTATTTTTCTTCAGATAACACCAATCCAATCTTTGATCGGGTGTACCGGAAGGAGATGGCTCATGGGGGTAATATCTCAATTAGAAGAAGGCCATTTCTTCCTGGAAGATCTAACAGCAGCAGTACCAATTGACTTATCTAATGCAATATCCTTGATGCATTTGATTCCAATGTATTGCATTTTACATATTTTAATGACCTTCATTAATCGGATGCACTTGTCCATGATTTCTATCGGTTGAAACCCAACAAAGATCATGAAATAGGTTGAAAAAGATGCATTCCCCTTACATTTGCTATCCACACACACACATATATGAATATGGAGCTCAACTAGTCATTGACTCACGCCCCACCCCTCCCTCGACCTTTTTAAAAAAAATTTAAAAATTTATTATACACAGTCTAAACCCCTAAATATCGGTGAAGTCTAGGGGTATTTGACCATCGACCTATCTGTTGCAAAAAGTTCTATTGTTTTGAAACCTGTGAATTTACAACGGATGGATTGATGGTCACATAGCGTTGGATTCACTTAATTTTTGGTATGGCGAGCATCCATTATGTGTAATACAAATCCCATTTTTTAAAAGTAAAGGGACCGTGTGTATCACGCTACCAAGAACTGATACACATTTTCCACATATGTATATGTATGTTTATGAGTAAAATGGGTATCCGCTGCTCAATGATGAAATTTCCTTCTTTGGTTGCGACAAACTACCACCTCCAGTGTTTTTTCCTTTTCCTTTGATCCAAACCGTTCATCTTGATCTTCATGTTTTAAAACCTCAAATCATAATTTTTCAAGTAAATCCAAGGAGTTTTGCTCCTTAATCCACCCGTCACAAGTTTAATGGGTTCGTCGTAACAAAACCTTTTGCACTGATTAAATGAACGGCCAAAACCCCTAGGATTCACTTGAAAATGGTTAATTAGTGTTTTGGAACATGAAGAACAAACTGAATGGATCCGATAGTTGAAAGAAGGGGAATGATGTGTTGCGTGAGCTACCCTATGAGGAAATTTCCTCCTTGGGTAGCTAATACACATATTGCTACACACACACTCTCTAACGTATTGGGTAGGTGTATACCCAATACCCAATGTCTAATTGCAACCATAATAATGTTAACACCCCCCTTAAGCGGGAACATACAGGTCAATTATGCCCAACTTGTTACATAAAATAAATAATTGTTTTACAATCAAAGGCTTTGTAAGAATTCAGCTGTGTATGTGAAGGAGTGTAAGTATACGTCCAATTCTTGTCTGCAGCATCTCGAACAAATTGACAATCGATATTGATTATAATTATTTGCATTGTGATTGCAGTCTAATTTTCATAAAATATATGCTTGTTTATGATCCAAAAGCCCTAACTTCGACAAGAATCTTTATCCACGTCATCTGACACACACCCTGGGCCGTAGCACAATACATTGCTTAAGCACAACATGATACAATTGCATGTTTCTAACTCCGTCAAGTGATCAAATTTTTACTAGCATAAGTTCAATAGGTAGTAGTAGACTTTCGATTCTTTTTGTTATTGCCATAATTAGAATCATATGTTCAATATTCAAATAGCCATTCCTTTTATATTATAGACCTTTTCTTAATAACTTTTTACTGTAAGTTAAAATTCGTAATATAGCTTGCCAGTGAACCTTCTTTGCCTTGTGCATGAACTGTCTAACCAGTCCCATAATATAAGCAATATCTGGCTTGATCACTGTAAGATAGATGAGTCAATTAACCAACTGCATATGGTAAGTGACATGAACAAACTTTGGTTCTGTCTTATCCTATCTCGTTGTATTTGTACCTATCAGTATACTCGATGGCTCGTTACCAATCAATCCAATTTCCTGCAGTAGATCAAGTGCATATTTTGTATAAAAGAGACTCCATATGTAATATGAGAAATCCCAATTCCTAGAAGTATCTCGGCCATTTCATATCTTTGGCAACGAGATACCTTCTAAGATGTTTCTTTCTTGTCTATGCTTTCAACATTATTGCTTGTAAAGAGAATGTTATCCACATCCATGTCAAAATCACTGAACTAGAAGAAGAATGCCGAATGATCATAATAATACATTTGAAAACAAACCTTCATAACGATTTTATTGAACTTGTCAAATCATACTTGAGCGTTTTGCCTTAGATCGTAAATTGCCTTTTTAGTTTTGCACATAATGTTCTTCCCTTGAGCAACATACCTTGGAGGGTGCTTCACATACACCTCATTCGAGAGATCACCATATAGAAAAGCATACTTCCAATTGAGTTGAACATACTTCATTGTTTATTGATGGCAAAAAAAGAACATGAATGGAGTTTAGTCGTGTTACAAGAGAGAACATTTCTAAGTAATCAGTATTATATGTTTATGTATAACCTTTAACCACTAGTCGAGCTTTGTATATGTTGACTGATCTATTTAGGTGATACTTAACAATACACACCTATCTACACCCTACTACTAGCTGTCTATGCAAATTACTAGATTACATGCTCCTCTAGATAGTAATGCATTCATTTAATCATTACTTGGTTATTTTCAGGTAGATTGCATTAAAGTTTTCTGGTAGGACTTCAGAGTAGAACAGAGGAATGTAGAAGAGTAAATTGACGATATAAGGGAGTAAGTCAATCGTATGACATAAAATTAAAGATGGAATGAGCAGTAGTAGACTGTTTACCTTTTCTGTGAGCAATAAGATTATTAAGATATGAGAATATTGGATTTGATGGAATCTCAACGTAGCTTAAATAAAAATAGCTGGCCAGAATCTACGGTAAGGTTAGAAGGATCCTTTGGGGATGAAGCAGATAGCATGGCTTTTGAACATCTTACATACACATGCAAGGGGTTAGTTCCTGTTAGATGTAGATGTATATGTCCCTTTGTATAGGGTCTTCTGTTCCTGTCCTGGGGCTCATGCCCAGAATGGCGTTGCTGAGCGCAAGCACCGTCATTTACTTGAGACTGCTCGTGCCCTTATGATTGCTTCCTCTGTTCCCCCTCAGTTTTGGGCTGAGGCTGTATCTACTGCCACATATCTCAGCAACATGCAGCCATCCTCTCCTCTTCAGAGTGCGATTCCACTTGAGCGCCTTCCTACACCACCTCCAGATTTGCCGTCCTACCCTGAGCTTCGTCTTTTTGGTTGTGTCTGCTATGTCTTGTTGGTCCCTCGTGAGCGTACCAAGTTGACAGCCCAGTCTGCTGAGTGTGTCTTTCTTGGATATAGTGCTGTGCACAAAGGATATCGGTGTTGGGATCCTGTTGCTCGACGGATGCGGATTTCTCGTGATGTGATTTTCGATGAGTCTCGTCCCTTCTTCCCTCGTCCTTCTTCATCTTCCAGTCCGGCTTCCATTGTTGAGCCTCTTTTGTTTCTCACTTTTCCTGATAGTCCACTATCCACCATTCCACCACCCATACCTCCATCTCCTGTGCCCTCAGCTCCACCACCATTGCCCCCTGTGCCTCCGGTCACCTCTGCTCCTACCCCAGGACGTGTTTCTCCCTTTCCTCTTCACTACACTCGTCGTCAGCGAGTCGATGATCCTCCTGCAGTGCCTTCTCATGAGATGCCCTCCGTCACCCGTGACCCTCCTGAGTTGCCCTCTTCCTCCAGTGACCCTCCTCGTTATCACCTTCGTGATCGTGACTCACTACGCCCTCCTGGTCGGTTTACTTCTCTGGGTGCTATTCTTTCTGAGCCGACCTCTTATCGGGATGCCGCTACTCACCAGGAGTGGCAGCATGCTATGGCAGAGGAGATTGCTGCGCTTGAGCGTACTGGTACGTGGGATCTTGTACCCCTGCCTGCTCGTGTTCGTCCTATCACGTGCAAGTGGGTTTACAAGGTCAAGACCAGATCTGATGGTTCTCTGGAGCGCTACAAGGCTCGTCTTGTAGCGCGCGGTTTTCAGCAGGAGCATGGGATAGATTTTGAGGAGACATTTGCCCATGTTGCTCATATGACTACTGTTCGCAGTCTTATTGCTGTTGCTGCTGTTCGTTCATGGACTATCTCCCAGCTTGATGTCAAGAATGCCTTTCTCAATGGCGTTCTTGATGAGGAGGTTTATATGCGACCACCACCTGGTTATTCTGTCCCCGAGGGCATGGTTTGTCGCCTTCGTCGTTCTCTCTATGGTCTTCGGCAGGCTCCCCGTGCTTGGTTTCAGCGGTTCTCTTCTGTCGTCACTGCTGCTGGTTTTATTGCGAGTGATCATGATCCTGCTCTCTTTGTTCATACTTCATCTCGTGGTCGGACGCTTCTCCTTTTGTATGTGGATGATATGATTATCACTGGAGATGATCCCCAGTTTATTGCTTTTGTGAAAGCACGGCTGAGCGAGCAGTTTCTTATGACGGATCTTGGCCCTCTTCGTTACTTTCTGGGGATTGAGTTTTCCTCCACACCTGATGGTTACTATCTCTCTCAGGAGAAGTATATTCAGGATCTTCTTGATCGGGCTTCTCTTGTTGATCAGTGTACCGCTGACACACCGATGGAGCTGAATCTACATCTTTGCTCTACTGACGGTGAGCCTCTTCCGGACCCCACTCGTTATCGCCATCTTGTTGGCAGTCTGGTCTATCTTGGGATCACTCGGCCGGATATTTCATATTCCGTGCACATCCTGAGCCAGTTTGTTTCTGCACCTACTCAGCTTCACTACAGCCACCTTCTTCGTGTCCTGCGCTACCTGCGCGGAACCAGTCGCCGTCGATTATTCTTTCCACGGTCTGGCCCTTTACAGCTCCATGCTTACTCTGATGCGACTTGGGCCAGTGATCCTTCTGATCGTCGGTCTCTATCTGCCTATTGCGTCTTCCTAGGTGGCTCTCTTATCACTTGAAAGACCAAGAAGCAACAGGCGGTTTCTCGATCGAGTGCAGAGGCTGAGTTGCGTGCTATAGCCTTGTTGACAGCAGAGATTATTTGGCTACGTTGGTTACTTGCGGATTTTGGCGTGTCTATTTCCACACCTACTCCTTTGTTGTCTGACAGTACAGGTGCCATCAGTATTGCTCGTGACCCGGTGAAGCATGAGCTCACCAAGCACATTGGTGTGGACGCCTCTTTTACGCGTTCACAAGTACGGGATGGGGTTATTGCTCTACAGTATGTGCCTTCTGAGTATCAGCTCGCGGATTTCTTCACAAAGGCCCAGACCAGAGCACAGCACAGTTTCTATCTTTCCAAACTCAGTGTTGTTGATCCACCATGAGTTTGAGGGGGGGTGTTAGATGTAGATGTATATGTCCCTTTGTATAGGGTCTTCTGTGCTTATTTACCATTCCCTGTACTCTATATATATCGGGCTATTGCCTTTGGAATAATACAAGAGAGTTTATTCCTAACAGTTCCAACTCTTTCCTCTGGTGGACTTAAATCACGCTGTGGAAGAGAGTCCGTCTCAGTAAGGATGTATGGTTAGTTGAAAAGTTAGGCACAATCTCAAAAACTGTAACATCAACAGACACATAGTACCTTCTGTTATGCGGATCAAATCAACAATATCTTTTCGACTTATAGAATATCCAACAAACACATACTTATAAAGCTTAGAGACACCTTATCTAAACAAAGTTGCAAGTTATGAACAAAACACAGTCAAAAACTCTATTGAGTGACTAAGAAAAAAGCTTGTCAAGATATACACATCAGAAATGAGTGGCCTCCATGAAGTACTCAGAAAGACATACGATCAATAAGATAGCACACACAAATTTCAACATTAGCCTAAGTGTATTTTAAGTATTTATAGCCACCATAGGTGTTCTAATAATATCTAAGAGACAATGATGTTATCTTTCAGCTATCACATTCTGTTGGGATTTGTGAGGATAAGTTGTTTAATGCAACCACGTGAAACATAAAAACCAGATACTTCTTTTTGCAAGAGTATTATTAGTACATAAAATATGAATTTTCACTGAGATTTGATTATTTATTTTATTGTAATTGCAATAATAGTTGAAAATTGAGTTCTATCTTTAACAAATATGTCTAACTAGATCAAGAAAAATTATCAATAAAAAAATTACCTATATTCGGAAGAGGATGTAACTTGAAACCGACCCCAAATATCAGAATGTACTAACCCAAAGGGACTCCGACTCAGACTAACAAGATGTCTGGGATGGGAAGCTAATGATGATATCCTACTCACAATACTCACTTTAAATGCACGAAGATTGCTTGTTTGAGCTTCTGTAAGGACGGATGACTCAAAAGATGATGCCACTGTAAGATTGTCTTTGATGAAGAAGCATCAATCACTTACAGAGAAGTTACCTATGTCCAAATAGCACACGTCACCGACCTCATGGTCTGAACCAATTTTCATCCCACCATACGGATCGTGAAACACTGATGGAAAAATTAATACTTGGCAGTTTTACTTTTGGCTAACTGACTAATGGATAACAAGCTAACTAACAACAAGGAGCATAACGGACATTATCTAATGCCAAACTAAAGGTAGCATGAACAACATTACAGCCAGATTTATGTAAAGAGGATACATCAGCAGTCCGAAGAGGAATTATTGAATGATGAAACCTATTTTTAATAATTATCATGTGATTGGATACTTTAGTCTCATATCCAATGCATATCAGGAGTTGCTAAAAGCACTAGTACTTGAAGTAAAAATAGTGGCGTGTGTAGCTGAATGCAATGGTGCAGTGGAATGTGTTGCTTGGAATTGGAGGAATTGCTTATATTCAGACTATGAAATATGAATGATTGGCCTATACATTGAGGAATATGCAGCAAAAGGAGCATCTGAAGGTGAGACATCCATAGCTTACGTCCAGGCTAAATAACCAAACCACTCTCAGCACCTATCCGAATCATGGTTCGTGTGCATACAATGCACCTATTAAAATAGGACCCTCTGCCAAAGGTAAAAGGCATATGTTTGCCAGGAAAAGTAGATGCTAGCTAGCTATCTTACGTTTATCAATAAACCCACAGAGCATCACATCCTTGTCTCTGACCACTTCCACGATCATAGCTACAAGTAGTCATATTTAAACTCTCAACTGTATGAGCCATAGTGGAACTGGTTCCAATACAGGTAGAGACTCGTCTAACTTTGACAAATGTAATTTAGCGAAGAAATTGAAGCTTTACCAAGTATATGTCTCTGTATTTGACTGGCAAAAGACTGATTCACTTCAGCAAAAAACTTGACCACAACAAGTTTGTTTCGATAATGCTGTAATGCTTTACATCAATGACTAATGGCTGATAGAAGTATAACTCGTTAAAAGTCCCTTTTAACTCCAAATAGTAGGTATAGATCATTGTTTTTTTCTTTTTAAAGGAGACCAATCACTCATATAGCCGGACCATTTCGAAAATACTCGTCTCATTAAAGTATATCTCATGGAGCATATCCCATGCCACTTTGTTGTTTAAAGAAAGATCATATTTACGTTCATAGTCAGCTTCATACTATTTAATAGGCAAGTGAGTATATACTGGTTGTTACTATACTATTCTTCTTATTCCTTGCATTTGGAGTATGTGGGTCATCTATGAGATAATTCATTTTTTCGGGCACCAATGAAAATACGAAACAAATGCACTCAGATAAAATAATTGCTGCCATTATGCTTTATAATGGTAATAGACAAGGCTTTCAAAAGGATGGTTTTAGTAGCAAAAGATGGAGGATGAGGAGTAGCCATGTCAAGAAATAGAGGATGAAGTAGCTAGTAATAGTCCAGAAGTAGTAACAAGCCGTAATAGTTAATATGACCAACGGCATCAACAGCGGTACTAGCTAGCACAGATGGTGGGTTTTGTTTGCTGTTGCACATCTAAAACTATTTTAAATCTCGAACTTTACTGTTTATGGTGTCATGAACAGTATTTTTTGATGTCCATATCTGAATTTTTTTTCATATTTGAAACTGTATTGTTCACGGGGTATGGACAGTAACTTTTTGAAAATAAATGTAATTCAGTTCCGATCAGATCTGAGTGGTTTCTGAATCAGATTTGAATCCAAAGGGAAATGAATGAGGTTTTGATGATGGTTGTTGGGGAATCCCATGAGTGACAAGAATAGGAGAAGAGAAGGCGGCGGCGGCATGAGTATAACGGAATAGACTTTACCCTTTTTGGATCTTAGGTTAGGGTTATGTTTAGGGTGTGAAGAAGTTGGCTCGATTCGACGCGGGAGAAGCAGTTGTATGACAGACGAGTTATCTTGTGCAGAGGTAACTCGACTGCGCCTGGATTCGACCTCTGCACAAGTTAGATACGAGGATGCTGGGCAAGTGACTTTGTCAGCGCAGTTGGTCGTTCGGTCGTCGGTTCGAGTCTGAGGGTTGAACGCTTGACATTGGGTCGATGGGTTGTAACACGGTTAGAGTCCGTGTTCGATCGATCGTTTGGAGGCTCGAAGGATGAAGGCTCGTATGCGAGGCTCGGTACTTGGGTCGTTCGACACAGAAGGAAGGTCGATTGGTCGAAAGGAGCCCATTGGGTGTTGCCCACTAGGAAGCGGCGATTGGCCCACTAGGTTGCGGCAGCATTAATTACGCAGAGCAGCGATTGGATCGGATGTCGTAATTGCCGAGATCCATATCCTTAGGAATCCATATCCAATGATGCCACCTATTGTAACCTAGGGTTATAATAGGGGGGTTTTAGGTTAGGGTTTCGTGTGGAACACCATCGTATCCTTTGTAAGAGCAGCCATCTGTGAGAGCCAACGTTGAGAGATTGTATTGTGAGCTTTTGGAGAGATCTTGTGTGCTTCTTCTTCGTTGGAAGAAGAGAAGATTTGTATTGTTCTCTCCTTTCGTAATAAAGCTCATCGGTGTTTCCCCTTGGCCGTTCGCGGCCTAAAAACAATCTTATTTGTCCTCAATTTGTTTGCTGCTGATCATTCATCCTTGATCCCCACGATTTTGTGTATTTTGTTATGTTTGTGCTGGTAGAGTTGGGCTCCGACGCACAACAAATGGGTATCAGAGCTGTACGGTGTTAGAGATCAACGTAGAAGGCGAAGATGAGTAGCGGTGGCGATGACAATTCTCCAAAGGCGCCGACTTCTGGGTATTCTTCATCTTCTCGGACTATTGTGTCTAATACAAAGTTCAAAATTGAGAAATTTGATGGAAAGATCAACTTCAATATATGGAGATGCAAAGGCATGGATATCTTGAACCAACTTGGTCAAGATATCGCATTGGACGAGAAGCTGACGTGCATATTCGAGATCAACGTAGAAGGCGAAGATGAGTAGCTGTGGCGATGACGATTCTCCAAAGGCGCCGACTTCTGGGTATTCTTCATCTTCTCGGACTATTGTGTCTAATACAAAGTTCAAAATTGAGAAGTTTGATGGAAAGATCAACTTCAATATATGGAGATGCAAAGGCATGGATATCTTGAACCAACTTGGTCAAGATATCGCATTGGACGAGAAGCCGACGTGCATATTCGAGATCAACGTAGAAGGCGAAGATGAGTAGCTGTGGCGATGACGATTCTCCAAAGGCGCCGACTTCTGGGTATTCTTCATCTTCTCGGACTATTGTGTCTAATACAAAGTTCAAAATTGAGAAGTTTGATGGAAAGATCAACTTCAATATATGGAGATGCAAAGTCATGGATATCTTGAACCAACTTGGTCAAGATATCGCATTGGACGAGAAGCCGACGTGCATGTCCGATCAGGAGTGGAGAACTTTGAATCGGAGTGCATGTGGTACCATCTGCTGTATTTGTCCAAGAAGAAGAAATACCCATACATGGAGGAGACAAGTGCAAGCAAGTTCTGGAAGGAGCTCGGCGACAAGTAGATGAAGAAGAACATCCAGAACCGGCTACACTTGAAGAAGAAGCTTTTCGGTTTGAAGTTAGCCGGGAGTTTTTTTATGGAGGAACACCTTGACTACTACAACAAGCTTCTTACCGACCTGAGGAATGAAGACAAGGCGATGATTCTGCTCAACTCTCTACTCATCGAGTATGCGTACTTGGTGTCGGTTCTTACCTATGGTAAGGAATCAATCACATTCGAAGAGGTGTTTAACGCTCTGACGAGCAACGAGTTCAGGAAGAACGATGTGGACACCTGCAGCCGAGCTTCGAGCGACGCTCTTACAGTCGTAAGGGGTCGTAGTGGTGAGAAGGGTGGAGATAGAAGGGGGTATTTCAGATCCATGTTCAGAGACAAGATAAGAGGTCCCCAGTGCAAGGTGGCAAAGGACCAATGTGCTTTTTGTAAAGAAAGAGGACATTGGGTCAGAGACTGTCCAAAGGCGAAGAAGAAGTACGACGCAACTGCCAACGTCGCGAAGGGCGTTGATGTCGAAGAGTATGTATTGGTCGGTGCTTTGGAAGGTGTGACGTCAGATGGTTGGGTACTCGACTCCGGGTGTTTGTTCCATATGACGCCACATCGAGAATATTTTACGACCTTGAGGAAAGGTGGTAAGTGTACGGTCTTGCTGGGCGATGACCGAGCTTGTAGCATGGCAGGCGTCGGGATAGTGCGGATGAGGATGGGGCGACGGTGTTACACGAGACATCGAGGAGGTGCGCTTTGTTCCCGACCTAAGGTGCAATCTCATATCGCTCAGCTCACTCGAATCCTGTAACGGCCGGTATTTTCTAGGCGTATTATTTGTGTGTGACCGTATTTTTCGTTTGAACCATCCGAATATTTTGCGCGCGAATTCTTTTGTGCGTCGCCCCGAGCACGTCCATCTCTTAATATTTTCTTCCATGGCACGATTAATAAAATTTTTTTAACACTAATTAATTTCACTAATTATTCACCCTAATTAGATTAACCCTAATCAAATATTGATTAAACTTTAATCTTAAATCAATTTACTAATTAACCTAACCTATTGATTCCACCGTTTGGGGGTGGTTCAGATCCAACACTGAATTGAAGACCACCCCCCACATCCAGCTATCCCTCCACCCGAATGTCTCCCCCACTATTCTTAAAACAGTAACAACATCGTCTTCACCTTCTCCTGCAAACAAACCAGCTAGCAACTCCCCAACCTGCAACCTTTTTCCCCTACAAATCATTTTCAAACCCTCCATCAGACAAACCAACCTCTGCAAATTCTCTATCAACTTACAAACAGATTCTCCATCAAAAGAATACTTCCATAACCAGAAACCCAAATCAATCTCAGATCCAAACCAAAAGTCCAGAATCAAAAATCAAGCACAAAAATCAAATCAGAAATACTCCACATTCAACCAAACTTCAGATTCAAGGACTCAAGAAAGGGGCAAATCTGAAAAAAAAAAATTAGTTTCAGATTCAATTAAAACCAAAGAGACCCTCAACTTCTCCCCTTTTCTTCTTCTTCCTCATCCTTCCCCTAGGCCGACCCTCTCCCTGCGTGCCGCCTGAAGGCCGGTCGCCTGCCACCAGCCCTAGCCCGGAGCCGCCGAGAGCTGTCAGCCGCCGCCCCCTCTTTTGTGCCGCCGTGCCTCCAGGATCGCCGCGGAGCCGCCGTGAGGAGCCCAGGCCGCCGTCCGCCCCTCTTGCCGCCGGAATCCGCCGGAAACGCCGCCGTGGAGCTGAGCCGCCGCCGCCGTCGCCTGCGCAGCCGCCGTCCGCCCCCTCTTTCGCCGTCGCAGGTGAACCCCCCTCTTGCCTTTGCTTGCTGCTGCAAGAAACAAAAAAAAACAAAAAGAAGAAAACGTGAAGAACAGACATAAGATGAGGAAGAGAAAGAGACAGAAGAGTAATAAAAGGAAATAAAGAGGCAACCTTGTTAATAAAGAAGGGAGACAGTAAATTAATAAGGGGAGGGGGGATTGAATGAATATCAGATGGGTAAGAGTGACAGAGGGCATGATAAAGGGGTGTTGGTTTATTAATATAAGAAGAGTGGTGCCTTGTTTTAATACAAATGAAGAGAGGAACATCATTGTAAGGGTTATATTAAAATAATAAAGGGAAAAGATATTTTTGTGACAGAGGTTGAATGAATAAAGAAAGAAGCAAGTGATGTGTACAGCCTTAAAGAAATGAGTGGTAGGCTTTATTAATTTCTGTAGCCTTAAAGAAATGGGTATCAACTAATGAAATGGGTATCAACTTGTTAATAAGAATATATGAGATAAACATTTGTGTAAGAGGTAGGTGTAGAGTGGGTGTATCCATTGAACTCATGTTAACATTGCAATTAACTTAGTGTAATTAACTAATGTGTTAGTGTTAATTTAATTTTAAATGATAATTTGTTTAGTAGTTTTAGCAAATAAATAATGTTAGGCTAATAATATTTGAATAAAATGAAGTGTATCAGGTTAGTTTAACAAAATATAGACGCTACCCTAGCTAGAGAACCCGATAGAATGAGTCGAACCCAATTCGGGTGTTATTTTAATATTTCACGTATTTCACAGAAATCTAATTCAGTGTTTTGTTTAACCAAAACAGCGAACCGGACTCACCGTAACCAACGCTCGAACCCACGACAACCGATATCACCGGAAACATGCAAGTGATACTTGCCAGTAATTATTTAGGCCACGTTTTAGACCAATTTGTAAAATTGTGTAAAAGAGACTAGGCGGTGAAATGATAGTCGCCTAGACGCCCTATTTGATCTAGTTTGACAACGAAACTAGATCCGACACTTTTTACCTGTTTTCATTCATGCTGCCATGTCACGTTTACTTTCAATTAAATGTACGCACTTTAACTGCTCATTACATGTCATGCATCAATTGTTCTATCGTGATTGCGTAGCACACGCTACAATAATTGTAACTATTGAGGCTAGGCACCTGTTTTGCGGGCACAACCCTATGCCAATAACACTTACTGGCTTGTGATCCAGAAGATGGGCGCCAGTCCATATACACGTGGAGGGGTAGGGTTAAACGATCGCTTGAGCGTAGAAGTGAGCCCGTACAGCCACTTCAGCCAAAAGACGGAAACTCTGTGCACAAAGTGATAAATCAGTGATTCGTGAATCGTGAAATAGTGAATTGTAGCTTTCTGCTACAACGTGCTTGATTGTTATTATTTTGTTCATTTAAATGTTGCATTCTTAAATGTCATGCCATTTCATCATGTTAGAACTGCTAGTCGCTTTTCTATATTTGTATCCTTGCACAAAAGTTCTCCGCTTCTCTTGGGAGACTTTTGCTGACATGTGCCCTTTTCTCTTTGGGTGTCACATGTCAGGATTTGAGACAGAGCAGGTTGTTGAGGACGAGCAGTTCGTTGACGCTGAGTTCGAGGTCCCTGTTGAGACCGAGTTCGAGGACACGGGCGACCAGTCCTAGACTCGTTTGGAGTCTCCCCTTAGTTGTTGCCTTTCTTTAGTTGTTGTTAGGTTTCGGTGCGTAGCACCTATCTCTCTTGTTTTGTATGGCCATGCTTTAGGCCTTTTGTTCAGACTCGTACTTTTGTGACTATTCTGTGATGTAATATTTGTTGGATGTTGTTGGTGGATATTTTCTTATCTGCTTTATTATTGTTGTTGTTTCGTCGCAATGCAAGGACCTGCTACTTTTCGAAAAAATTTTACAGACGCTTATCAGACTGCAGCTTCACAGCTCCACGTCTGAGCGGACCTCCTCACGTCTCGCCTTCCATATTAGGGAAGCGGGGCGTGACAGGTTTTAGTGGTGGCCCATGCAGGTCCTCTCCTCTCTTTGCATCTGCGAAATGTCGGAACAACAATGATGATAACAACATCCATTTAAATATTCATAACATTCGAGTCATGATTAAGTCTAATCTGAGCATTTTCTTGTCTTAGATGGCCGGTAGACGCATTACCCGAGGAGCTGGTAGTGGACCTGGAGCTGGTGGTGGAGCAGGACGTGTTGCGGATGCTGATAGAGAACCCACCACGGCTGAGATGATGAGAATGATGCATCAGATGATGCAGGTTCAGCAGGGCATGCTTAAGAATGCCCCTCGCTTCGAGCCGGGAGCGAAGCAGTTTCGGGAGCTGGGCCCGTCATATTTCACTGGGTCAGAAGGATCATTAGCTGCAGATGAATGGATGAAGAACACAGAGGATAACCTGCTTCTCTCGAAGGTTAACCCGGCTGGATGGGTTGACTTAGTGAAGAAGCAACTGAAGGACAATGCCCGCAGTTGGTGGGAGTCAGAAGAGCAGATGTTGGCGAAGCCTATCCCCCGGGCCACTTTCAAGGCGAGATTTAATGATGAGTATTTCCCTCGAGCTGCCAAGAGGGAGCTGATGCAGCAGTTTATCAATCTGAAGCAAGGGAATCTGACGGTGGACCAGTACCACCAAGAGTTCATGAGACTGAGTCGCTTTGCGCCAAAGATGGTGGAGACTGCTGAGGATCGAGCTCAGAAATTCTTACAAGGTTTATCTTTGGAGCTGCAAAGTCTGATTTCCTCTTCGGACTTGGATTCTTACCAGAAGTTGTTGATAGCTGCCAAGAGGCAGGAGCTGATTGCCAATCAGAGGAGAGGACAGTATTCAGGTGCTGGGAAGAGGCCTATGGAGCAGGCTAGAACTGTGGTTAGGCCTGGGTTCAAGCCTAATCAGTCCGTGCAGTTTAAGAGGCCAGGTGGGCCTAGCCTGAAGACGTGCAGTCATTGCGGCAAGACTGGTCATGTGAAGGAGCAGTGCAGGAGGCTTCTGGGCCAGTGCTTGGTTTGTGGCGATGCTTCGCATACTTTGAAGGATTGCCCGAGTGCTAAGCAGCCGTGGAAGGCACCAGTCGGAGTTCAGCAGCAGAGAGCTCCGGTAGTCGTTGGACGTGGAGTGCCACTCATTCCCCAGAAACATGCTTTCCAGCAAGCCGTTCAGCCTAAGAGGCAAGCCTTCACGATGACTGCAGTGGAGGCCGAGACTGAGGACGGAGTTATTGCAGGTAATCTCTATACTAGTCTTCCTTATTTATGCATTATATTTGTTTAATTAGATCCATGTTAATCTAGTTGCATGTTACCCTTAGGTGTCATCTTAGTTTCATCTCACCCGGCCTTGACCCTGTTCGATTCTGGAGCTTCCATGTGCATCCTATCTCGGAAGTTCGTAGTCGAACACTCAATACCCACGTATACACTCCCCAAGTGTTGGAACATTACAACTGGGAATGGTGTAGTGAAGGTTGCACTGGGATGTAGACCGTGCCCGTTGGTGATTAGTGGACACGAATTATATGCTAATTTCATCGTCCACGACCTATCCAACTTTGATGCTATTCTTGGCATTGACTGGTTAGGAGCTTTTTATGCCACGATCGACTGTCACCGGAAGAAAGTGGTGTTCGAAATTCCCGACCATCCAGTGTTCGAATTTGTCGGCGGAGGGTGTTCGCTTGGACCTGTCAAGTTCCGAGCCCAGCCTTACCGATTGACCGTTGCATCAATGATTGCTGAGCCAGAGAAGCCTGCAGTAGTGAGAGATTTCGAAGACGTCTTCCCTGAAGACATTTCTGGACTGCCGCCTGATCGAGCGTTGGAGTTCGGCATCGATCTTATGCCAGGAGCTCAACCAATTTCGAAGGCGCCGTACCGTATGGCTCCTGCAGAACTAGAAGAGTTGATGAAGCAGTTGGATGAACTACTACAGAAGGATTTTATTCATCCCAGCGTATCTCCCTGGGGTGCACCCGTCTTGCTAGTGAAGAAGAAAGATGGCTCGAGAAGAATGTGTATTGATTATCGAGAGTTGAATCAGATCACAGTGAAGAACAAGTATCCGCTGCCTCGCATTGATGATATCTTCGATCAGCTTGGTGGATCGAGGGTATTTTCGAAGTTGGATCTCCGGAGCGGATACCATCAAGTCAGAGTCAAGAAGGAAGATGTGCTCAAGACCGCTTTTCGGACTAAGTACGGGCATTACGAGTTCGTTGTCATGCCATTCGGTGTGACCAACGCTCCTGCTGTGTTCATGAATCTCATGAACCTTATCTTTTATGACTTCCTCGACAAGTTCGTGGTGATTTTCATAGACGACATCTTGGTGTACTCGAAAAGCGAGGAAGAGCATGCAGAGCATCTGAAGATGGTGTTAGAGACGCTCCGTCACCATAGACTGTATGCCAAGTACATCAAATGCGAATTCTGGCTGGATAGAATTGCATTTCTTGGGCATGTAGTATCGGGAGCTGGTATCTCAGTGGATCCGGAAAAGGTCAAAGCAGTCAGTGAATGGCATGCACCTCGATCGGTAACGGACATCAGGAGTTTTCTTGGATTGGCTGGATACTACCGCAGATTTATCAAGGATTTCTCGAGGATAGCTGAGCCAATGACGAAATTGACTAGGAAGGATGTTAAGTTCAGTTGGTCAGACTCGTGTGAGCAAGCTTTTTCTACTTTGAAGGAGAGACTGACTACTGCACCAGTCTTAGCTATTCCAGACAGAAGCGGAGGCTTCGAGATTTTCTGCGACGCATCAGGCAAGGGACTTGGATGCGTTCTGCACCAGCACAATCATGTGGTCGCTTATGCTTCGCGACAATTGAAGGTCCATGAGAAGAATTATTCGACTCACGACTTGGAGTTAGCTGCCGTCATCTTTGCTTTGAAAATTTGGCGACATTTCTTGCTGAGTGAGAAAGTGAAAATCTTCACTGATCACAAAAGTTTGAAATATATATTCACCCAGAAGGAGCTAAATATGAGACAGTGTAGATGGTTGGAATTGATGGCAGACTACGACATCGATCTTCAGTATCATCCAGGGAAGGTGAATGTCGTACCGGATGCCTTGAGTCGATTGCCCGAAGTGATGAGTCTCACATCTCAGTGGAGATTGCAGCAGGATCTGCGAAGGATGAATGTTGAAGCTATTCTACCGGGAGTCACATCGTCGTTGATGAACATGCAGATTCAATCGACGATTGTGGATCGAATCAAGATTGCTCAAGATGGAGATGCTAAGTTGAAGAAGATCAGAGAGCAAGTCGAAGCAGGACTTCGGACAGATTTTCTGATTCACGCGGATGGGTCTTTGAGATATGGTAGCAGGATCTGCGTACCTGCAGGAGATATCAGAGAGGAGTTGATGAATGAGGCTCACAGTTCGCCTTATTCTATTCATCCTGGAGGTACTAAGATGTACAAGGATCTCCGACAGAATTTCTGGTGGCATGGGATGAAAAGAAGTGTGGCACGGAGTGTTGCCAAGTGCCTCGTGTGTCAGCAAGTGAAGGCTGAACACCATCGCATTGCTGGATTACTACAACCTCTGCCGATTCCCGAGTGGAAGTGGCAGCACATCACAATGGACTTCGTGACTGGCTTACCTCGGAGCACCAAGCAGAACGACGCGATCTGGGTCATCGTGGATCGATTGACTAAGTCCGCGCACTTTATACCTTTCCGAGTTGGGCAATCCACAGAGATATTAGCAAGGAAGTATATGGAGGTAATGACCTAACTCATACCTTAATAATTTCCTTCTAGTACTAGTCGTGACGTGAATTATGTCGTGTAGGAGATCGTGCGCTTGCATGGAGTCCCTGTGAGCATTGTATCAGATCGTGATACGAGGTTCACATCTCAGTTCTGGAAGAGTCTGCAAACCAATCTGGGTACCAGTCTGAAGTTCAGTACTGCGTATCACCCGCAGACGGATGGACAGTCGGAGCGCACTATTCAGATATTGGAGGATATGTTGAGAGCTTGCATGTTGGATCTCAAGGGTTCGTGGGAGGATCACCTGCACTTGGTGGAGTTCTCCTACAACAACAGCTATCAGGCGAGCATTGGCATGGCGCCATTTGCTGCTCTCTACGGGAGGAAATGTCGATCGCCACTGAGTTGGGATGACGTAGGTGATAGAGAGCTCTTGGGGCCAGAGATGATAGTGGAAGCGGTTGATGTTGTGCGTGATATCAGGGACAATCTTCGGATCGCCCAGGACCGTTATAAGCATTGGGCAGATGCCAAACGACGTCCTCTAGAGTTTCAGCCAGGAGATCATGTGTTCCTGAAGATCTCACCAAATCGAGGAGTGATTTGATTCGGAAAGCGAGGCAAGCTTAGTCCGAGATTTATTGGACCCTTCGATGTGTTGGAGCGAGTTGGAGAGGTAGCATATCGTTTAGCTTTGCCACCGTCCTTAGTGGGAGTACATGACGTCTTTCATGTGTCCCAGCTGCGTCGTTACGTCAACGACCCTTCTCATGCTGTGGATTACTCAGAGATCACAGTTCGACCAGATCTGACATACGAACAGCAACCGGTGGAGATCTTAGATCGACGTCAGAAAGTTTTCAGGAACAAGACTGTTGATCTAGTCAGGGTGATGTGGCGTCGCGACTCGCCAGGAGAGTCTACCTGGGAGCGGGAAGATGAGATACAAGAGCGTTATCCATACTTGTTTCCTACTCTTTAGTGGATAAGAATTCCGAGGACGGAATTTTTCTTAAGGTGTGTAGAATGTAACGGCCGGTATTTTCTAGGCGTATTATTTGTGTGTGACCGTATTTTTCGTTTGAACCATCCGAATATTTTGCGCGCGAATTCTTTTGTGCGTCGCCCCGAGCACGTCCATCTCTTAATATTTTCTTCCATGGCACGATTAATAAAATTTTTTAACACTAATTAATTTCACTAATTATTCACCCTAATTAGATTAACCCTAATCAAATATTGATTAAACTTTAATCTTAAATCAATTTACTAATTAACCTAACCTAGTGATTCCACCGTTTGGGGGTGGTTCAGATCCAACACTGAATTGAAGACCACCCCCCACATCCAGCTATCCCTCCACCCGAATGTCTCCCCCACTATTCTTAAAACAGTAACAACATCGTCTTCACCTTCTCCTGCAAACAAACCAGCTAGCAACTCCCCAACCTGCAACCTTTTTCCCCTACAAATCATTTTCAAACCCTCCATCAGACAAACCAACCTCTGCAAATTCTCTATCAACTTACAAACAGATTCTCCATCAAAAGAATACTTCCATAACCAGAAACCCAAATCAATCTTAGATCCAAACCAAAAGTCCAGAATCAAAAATCAAGCACAAAAATCAAATCAGAAATACTCCACATTCAACCAAACTTCAGATTCAAGGACTCAAGAAAGGGGCAAATCTGAAAAAAAAAAATTAGTTTCAGATTCAATTAAAACCAAAGAGACCCTCAACTTCTCCCCTTTTCTTCTTCTTCCTCATCCTTCCCCTAGGCCGACCCTCTCCCTGCGTGCCGCCTGAAGGCCGGTCGCCTGCCACCAGCCCTAGCCCGGAGCCGTCGAGAGCTGTCAGCCGCCGCCCCCTCTTTTGCGCCGCCGTGCCTCCAGGATCGCCGCGGAGCCGCCGTGAGGAGCCCAGGCCGCCGTCCGCCCCTCTTGCCGCCGGAATCCGCCGGAAACGCCGCCGTGGAGCTGAGCCGCCGCCGCCGTCGCCTGCACAGCCGACGTCCGCCCCCTCTTTCGCCGTCGCAGGTGAACCCCCTCTTGCCTTTGCTTGCTGTTGCAAGAAACAAAAAAAACAAAAAGAAGAAAACGTGAAGAACAGACATGAGATGAGGAAGAGAAAGAGACAGAAGAGTAATAAAAGGAAATAAAGAGGCAACCTTGTTAATAAAGAAGGGAGACAGTAAATTAATAAGGGGAGGGGGGATTGAATGAATATCAGATGGGTAAGAGTGACAGAGGGCATGATAAAGGGGTGTTGGTTTATTAATATAAGAAGAGTGGTGCCTTGTTTTAATACAAATGAAGAGATGAACAGCATTGTAAGGGTTATATTAAAATAATAAAGGGAAAAGATATTTTTGTGACAGAGGTTGAATGAATAAAGAAAGAAGCAAGTGATGTGTACAGCCTTAAAGAAATGAGTGGTAGGCTTTATTAATTTCTGTAGCCTTAAAGAAATGGGTATCAGCTAATGAAATGGGTATCAACTTGTTAATAAGAATATATGAGATAAACATTTGTGTAAGAGGTAGGTGTAGAGTGGGTGTATCCATTGAACTCATGTTAACATTGCAATTAACTTAGTGTAATTAACTAATGTGTTAGTGTTAATTTAATTTTAAATGATAATTTGTTTAGTAGTTTTAGCAAATAAATAATGTTAGGCTAATAATATTTGAATAAAATGAAGTGTATCAGGTTAGTTTAACACAATATAGACGCTACCTTAGCTAGAGAACCCGATAGAATGAGTCGAACCCAATTCGGGTGTTATTTTAATATTTCACGTATTTCACAGAAATCTAATTCAGTGTTTTGTTTAACCAAAACAGCGAACCGGACTCACCGTAACCAACGCTCGAACCCACGACAACCGATATCACCGGAAACATGCAAGTGATACTTGCCAGTAATTATTTAGGCCACGTTTTAGGCCAATTTGTAAAATTGTGTAAAAGAGACTAGGCGGTGAAATGATAGTCGCCTAGACGCCCTATTTGATCTAGTTTGACAACGAAACTAGATCCGACACTTTTTACCTGTTTTCATTCATGCTGCCATGTCACGTTTACTTTCAATTAAATGTACGCACTTTAACTGCTCATTACATGTCATGCATCAATTGTTCTATCGTGATTGCGTAGCACACGCTACAATAATTGTAACTATTGAGGCTAGGCACCTGCTTTGCGGGCACAACCCTATGCCAATACCACTTCCTGGCTTGTGATCCAGAAGATGGGCGCCAGTCCATATACACGTGGAGGGGTAGGGTTAAACGATCGCTTGAGCGTAGAAGTGAGCCCGTACAGCCACTTCAGCCAAAAGACGGAAACTCTGTGCACAAAGTGTTAAATCAGTGATTCGTGAATCGTGAAATAGTGAATTGTAGCTTTCTGCTACAACGTGCTTGATTGTTATTATTTTGTTCATTTAAATGTTGCATTCTTAAATGTCATGCCATTTCATCATGTTAGAACTGCTAGTCGCTTTTCTATATTTGTATCCTTGCACAAAAGTTCTCCGCTTCTCTTGGGAGACTTTTGCTGACATGTGCCCTTTTCTCTTTGGGTGTCACATGTCAGGATTTGAGACAGAGCAGGTTGTTGAGGACGAGCAGTTCGTTGACGCTGAGTTCGAGGTCCCTGTTGAGACCGAGTTCGAGGACACGGGCGACCAGTCCTAGACTCGTTTGGAGTCTCCCCTTAGTTGTTGCCTTTCTTTAGTTGTTGTTAGGTTTCGGTGCGTAGCACCTATCTCTCTTGTTTTGTATGGCCATGCTTTAGGCCTTTTGTTCAGACTCGTACTTTTGTGACTATTCTGTGATGTAATATTTGTTGGATGTTGTTGGTGGATATTTTCTTATCTGCTTTATTATTGTTGTTGTTTCGTCGCAATGCAAGGACCTGCTACTTTTCGAAAAAATTTTACAGACGCTTATCAGACTGCAGCTTCACAGCTCCACGTCTGAGCGGACCTCCTCACGTCTCGCCTTCCATATTAGGGAAGCGGGGCGTGACAAATCCAAGGGATGTCGAGTGACCATGGAGAATGTAGTTCTGAGGGTGACCCGAAGAGCAATGATCGTGATGAAGGGGAAGCGTCAAGGCGACCTCTATTATTTGGATGGTTCGGTCGTAGCTGGCACAGCAGCTCTGACTCGTGAGGCTGAGGAGGATGACTCAATGTTATGACACATGCGACTAGGTCATGTGGATGAGAAAGCATTGCAGAAGCTTATCGTTGGGGGTCGTTTAAAAAGAGCCAAGACCGGGAAGATCGAGTTTTGCGAGTACTGTGTGTTTGGGAAACAGACATGTGTTTCATTTGGGACGGTCATCCACAATACGAAGGCAACGCTCGACTATGTACACACCGACATATGAGGCTCGTCTAGGACGGCCTCATGGGGAGGGAAACACTACTTTGTGTCGTTCATCGACGATTTCTCACACATGGTGTGGGTGTTTCCACTGAAGTCGAAGGACCAAGTTTTTAGCACTTTCATCGAGTGGAAGAAGCTGGTCGAGACTCAGACTGGTCGGCGTGTCAAGCGTCTGCGAAGTGATAACAGTTGGGAGTATATGTCAGATCTCTTCAAGTAGTTCTGCAGATCGGAAGGGATACAAAGACGCTACACCATTGCTGGTATGCTGCGGCAGAATGTGGTGACAAAGAGGATGAATCGAACCTTGCTGGAGAAAGTTCGATGCATGCTGTCAACTGCTGACCTATCGAAGGAGTTTTGGGCAGAGGCCCTGGCCCATGCGACCTACTTGGTCAATCGGCTACCATCTGCTGCATTGGAAGGAAGACATCCTTTGGAGGTATGGTCGAAAAAGCCAGTTTTCGACTATGGATCACTTCAAGTTTGGAGCTATCCAAGTTACTATGCCGTGAATGAAGACAAACTCGATGCTCGAGCCAAGAAAGCCATCTTCTTAGGCTTCAGTAGTGGTGTCAAGGGATATCGACTATGGTGTCCGACACAGAGGAAGGTGATCCTGAGCAGAGACGTAACGTTTGATGAGTCGACGTTACTGAAGAAAGAGAATGAGCCAAAGGTGGAGGTTGAATAGACACAATTAAAGCAGTTTTCGACAACGTATCTGATACTCCACAACGGTCGATCGACGACTTAGATCGACCCACACCAGATGTAGCAGAAGGCGGGCTCCAGGCCGTCGGTGGTGAAGTTGGTGGCTTAAGCTCAGTTGGTAAAGATAGCTCATCTCCAAGGGTCGTTTAATCGAAGGATTCTATCGCAGTGTCGAGGCCGAGGCGTGAGATAAGAAAACCTGCAAGGTACTCGGAGTTGGTTTCATTTGTCTTTCCTGTAGTATGTATCGATGTTCCTAACTCGTTCGACGAGGTGACGCAGACCGAAGATCCGAAGCGGTGGAGAAGTGTGATGGACGAAGAGATGGAATCATTGGCGAAGAACAACACATAAGACTCGTGGAGCTTCCGAAGGGCAAGAAGGCAATTGGGTGTAAGTGGGTCTACACCAAGAAGCAAGGGGTCGAATCAGGAGA
The DNA here is from genome assembly GCA_030789695.1 of Scilla litardierei. Classification (NCBI taxonomy): domain Eukaryota; kingdom Viridiplantae; phylum Streptophyta; class Magnoliopsida; order Asparagales; family Asparagaceae; genus Scilla; species Scilla litardierei. Next base: position 47,143,382 of record CM061131.1, read on the forward strand.
TGTTCGCTACAAAGCTCGCCTCGTAGCGAAGGGCTTTGCACAGAGAGAAATTATCGATTGCACAGAGAGAAATTATCGATTACAATAAAGTGTTCTTTCCCGTGGTGAATCGTTGCTCGATTCGGATCCTATTGGCGTTGGTTGCTTGGTTTGACCTTGAACTGATGTAGCTGGATGTCAAGACGGTATTCTTGCATGGAGAGCTCGAAGAGGAGACTTATATGGCTCAGTCCGATGGCTATGGGAGTGATGACGGTCGTGCATGTCGACTGAAGAAGTCACACTACGGGTTGAAGCAATCACCACGACAGTGGTATAAGCGTTTTGAACACTTTATGACGGATGATTAAGGATATGTTCGCAGTCCCTATGATTATTGCGTGTTCTACCGGAAGTTGGTTGACGGGTCCTTTATCTATCTTTTGCTTTATGTCGATGATATGCTCATTGCTTCATCGAATAAAGAGGAGATTCAGAGATTGAAGTCTCAATTGAGTTCTGCATTTGAGACGAAGGATCTGAGCGAGACACAGAGAATTCTTGGGATGGAGATCACAAGAGATCGAAGTGGAGGTACTGTTTATCTTTCACAGAGTCGCTATTTGAAGTCTGTTATACAGAAGTTTGGCTGTGAGAAGATGAAGACCATAGTTACTCCGCATGCACCTCACTTCAAGCTCAGTGTCGAGCAGTGTCTCAAGAACGAAGATGAGAAGAAGCTCATGACGAGCATACTGTATGTCAATGCGGTAGGGGCCTTGATGTATGTAATGGTATGTACTCGACCCGATCTATCACATGCAGTCAGCATGATGTGTAGATACATGCACAACCCAGTAAGAGAGCACTGGCGAACAGTGCAGTTGATGTCGGGCCCAAAAGAGGGCATTGAGGCTCGATGGAGCCATTTGAGACTCGAGAGAGTCGGCCAGTCTCTAGAGGAGACAGTCGTTGCTCTGGCGAAGCATTTGGTTCTTCGGAACAAAATAAGGGGAAACACCATTCGATGCTCAACCAAGGTCAGCGAGAGTCGTCTATTGGACAGAGGCTCGAATCTCGCCAATGTGGAGATTTGTGAAGAAGTTGGCTTAATTCGACGCATGATAAGCAGTTGTATGGCAGGCGAGTTATCTTGTGCAGAGGTAACTCGACTGAGCCTGGATTCGACCTATCTAACTCTGCACACATCAGATACGAGGATGCTGGGCAAGGGGCTTCGTCAGCACAGTTGGGTCGTTCGGTCGTCAGTTCGAGTCTGAGGATCGAATGCTCGACATTGGGTCGATGGGTCGTACGCAGTTAGAGTCCGTGTTCGGTCGATCGTTTGGATGCTCGAATGATGAAGGCTCGTACGCGAGGCTCGGCACTTGGGTCGTTCGACACAGAAGGAAGGTCGATCGGTCGAAGGAAGCCCATTGGAATACGACTCACTAGTAAGTGGTGATTGGCCCACTAGGTTGCGGCAACATTAATTGCGTACTGTGGCGATTGGATCGGATGTCGTAATTGTCGGGATCAGTATCCTTAGGAATCGCTAGCCAATGATGACACCTAGTGTAACCTAGAGTTATAAATAAAGGGTTTTAGGTTAGGGTTTCGTGTGGAACACCATCGTATCCTTTGTAAGAGCCGCCATCCGTGAGAGCCAACTTTGAGAGATTGTATTGTGAGCTTTTGGATAGATCTTCTGTGCTTCTTCTTCGTTGGAAGAAGAGAAGATTTGTATTGTTCTCTCCTTTCGTAATAAAGCTCATTGGTGTTTTCCCTTGGCCGTCCACGGCCTAAAAGCATCTTGTTTGTGCTCTATTTGTTTGTTGCTGATCTTTCGTCCTCGATCTCCATGATTCGGTGTATTTCGCTGTGTTTGTGCTGGTAGAGCTGGGCTCCGCCGCACAACATAGGGTTGCTCTGTTACAGAGTTGAAACCCAACATAGATTAGGAAATAGGTTAAGACAGATGCTTTCCTCCTATCTTGTTGTTGATATGTATAGATATACTAATAGGTCGGGTCGGTATATATCCAATACCTAATATGGCATTACGACCCAAATATCCCCAATGATAATATACTATATTGAATATGGTCATGATATTGGACCATATCGATTATGATCAAAGAGGAAAAAGAATCAATTATCAGCGTCAATTTGTATTTTCCGTATGGATATTTCTCTAAAAGTTGTACAAAAAGAAGATTCTGTTTGTGTTTCATGTTGTGTTTTGCACCAAATACACTGTCCATACATGTCTTAACAAAATGGAGTAGCTGGAATAAAACATTGGCATTTCCTATACATCATTAGAACTCTATTGGTTGCTATGAATGTATCCTAATATCTTTAGGCGGATATTGTTCTTTGTGAATGCTATTTTATGAATCGTATACCTTCATTAGTCCTTCGTGGGGCCATTCCTTTTCTCATGTTTGTATTTTGATATGCCTTTTTCGCTCATTTTGAGAGTTTTTGGCTGTGTTAAGCATAATAGTCATACATTGGAAAATATGAAATAAGTTGATGTCTATAAATTAGATTCAATCCAAAAAAAATGTGGAGAATGGACATTTGCTTGAAACAAATGTGCATTTATCTATTAGCTTAAGATTTTAGATTAGACATGATTTGAATTACTAGCTTATGACTTCATCAATATAATTAGTTGAAGGCCACTTCTTGGTATTGTTTGATGTACTGACATGGTATTAGAGCTTGGTTCCTTTCAGCTCTTTTGTCATCCTATCTATCACGACCCATGGGTTGACCTTCATCGCCCGGTTACACTCGGGCTCACCACAGGCCATGCGTGTCTAAAAAAACACAAATACAAGAGTTTAAGGGGGTGTTGAGAATAATAGACCCACATTGAAATGAAGCGAAAGAAGATGTTAATAAATTAGGAATTCAGCATCTATTGGCTTACACTTTAGGATTATGTATGGGTTCAATTACTAGTTAATGGTTTCACCGATATAATTTGTTTTAGGTCCCATCGGTCTTGTTTCATGTACTAAATTATTCTTTGCCATCTCAACCCAAATTCATAGCAACGGCTTCATGTTTGTATATAACATGTTGAAACCTAACATAGATCAGGAAATAGATTGCTATTTGGGAATGTGATACGCTCTATGAGATATACTCTAATAAGACAAATATTTTCAGAGTGGACAAACTATGACTGGCTGTCCTCCTTGCTGCAGGGAGACATAGGTCCTATTAAGAGTTGAAATAGACTCTTGATGAGTCATACTTCTGTCACCATATGGTCCTCGATGTAAAAACATTGCAGCGTTATCGGGACGAAATTGTTGTGGCCAAGTTCTTGGCTGGACTGAATTAGTCTTATGTAGCTTGGGTATATACAAATGTGAAACCCAAATTTTAGAGGTGAAGGGATCTAATACTATGTTGAAACCCCACATAGATCATGAAATAGGTTAAGAGAGAGGCATTTTCCTCACCTTTATTATTGATTTGTGTGTGTGTGTCCTTGTTTATATCTATATACAGACACACTTACCTTTATATATATATATATGAGATTAATGTGTATCATACGCCATATGAGGCCTTGCCTCATATTCACTCTCACATAAAGCAATCAAGTACAAGCCCACATGGACTTGTACTTGGTTGTACTTAGTTGCTTTATGTGAGAGGGAATATGAGACAAAGCCTCATATGGCGTATGATAGCCATTATACATATGTATATATATATGAAAAGTTAGCGAGTATCTTTATTGATATATATCAAAATACATACAGTCCTACTAAGGGGAGGAGGATACTATAGGGAGAGGATAGGGCACAAGCGCCGTCACTCCCCACTATCGCATCCTCCGCCATAATAGAACAAAAACCATGTACAAAAATACACGAGGAAAACAGCTAAAATTACATCAACCATTGTCACTGATAGCCCAATTTGCAAAAACTTCAGTCTCTTTCTCTGTGGTGGCGTCTTGGTCACGCATGGCCACTCTAATATCAGCAGCAATCTCTTCAAACAGGGTGGTCTTGCCTCTTTTATCTGCCTCAAATATCCGTCTATTTCTTTCACGCCAGATATGCCAAACTATCGCTGCCAGACTGGTTTTAGCCAATAAACTTAAACTGCTCTTGTCCCCAAAATTAGCCAGAAAGTAACTACCTACCTCTAGAAGGGTAGGCGGGATGTGCGACAGAACCTTTAACTTTAGCAGCGATCTTTGGAGGATATACTTAGAGTAGCAACAGTCAAAAAAATAAGTGGTTAACACTTTCATCCATATTATCATCACAGAGGACACAGTTGCTAGGCGCATCACTATTCCATCTAACAATCTTGTCACGAGTTAGCAATTTGCCCCTAAAAGCTCTGAGAAGAGTAATCGACATCTTTGGGATGTAATTGGCATACCAGACGAGTTTGTGAAGTCCAAAGGCCGGGCTCCTCCTACGCACTCCCTCCCAGGCTTGCCAAAAGGAGAAGTTGTCGCCGCCCATCCACTTCCAACTATCTGCTCCAGGCCGCAGCATGATGTTACGCAGCAAAGGCCGAACGGGGTCAATCTCCGGATCAGAAGTCCACCCGTGCTCATTCCAGTACTCGGAGACCATCTTGCTTTCAGCATTGGCAGGCACTTCAAATCGATTTGCCAGCGGGCCCCCTTCCAGCCAATTCTCTGTCCAAAACCGAGTAGATTGCCCGTTTCGCACTACCCTCCTGATGAGAGACACAGTAACACGGCGATTCCGGACCAACCGTTTCCAGGTGCCGGAGTGTGTGACATCAACGCTGGCCGCACAGAAATTTTCAGGAGATCCATATTTCAGCCTCATGTGATTAGCCCAAATCGAGTCAGAGGTGAGATACCGCCAAATGAGTCGAACACTAGAAGCCGCACTAAGCTCGTCCAACAATCTAATCCCCACTCCCCCTTCCAATTTTGGCTTACATATGTCATCCCAAGCCCACGCCCTAGAATTTTCCATAATAAATCTCCTACAGATTGCAGTGATAGAGCGCAATACGGTAACCGGGATATGATAAACTTGCATCCAGAAGGCCACTATACCGAAGATAACTGACCTCACAAGTTCTATATGCCCTGAGATTGAAAGCTTCGTACTTGTCCATCCGCTCATCCTCTTTTTGCATTTATCCACAAGATTCTTGTAATTTGGAGCAGTAGGGTATTTAAGAGATAGCGGTAGCCCCAGGTAGGTCGTGATGGTAGTGGCAATTTTGATTCCCAGATAATCTGCCAGAGCTTCTTTATTCCTTGTTCCCTTGCTAAACAAGCCTGCACTTTTATCCCAATTAACATGTAGTCCAGTGTAGTTTCCAAATTCATCTAGCAAATTCTTAATGCCCCGAAATGATGTCTGATTAGCACGACAGAAAACAAGAAGATCGTCAGCAAATAAGAGATGGGAGATGGAGCCTGACCGTCGCATAGGATGAATAGTTCTGGAATTTATAGCTTTGTCCACAAGGAGAGAAAAAGTCTCCATTAAAATAACAAAGAGATAGGGGAGAGTGGGTCACCCTGGCGAAGTCCTCTGTTACTCCTGACATAACCGCAAGGGGCGCCGTTTACCATAACAGAAAAGGATGGGGATGTAATGCATTCTCTAACCCATGATATGAATGTGGTAGGGAAGCCAAGCTGCCGCATAAAGTAGAATAAAAATTCTCTATTCACACTGTCAAAAGCCTTCCTCAGATCCAGCTTCAGGCACGATCTACTCCCCATAGGATTATTGAAGTCTCTTATCTGTTCATGTGCAATGAGAGTACAATCGGACAGTAACCTCCCTTTAAGAAATGCAGCTTGGTTTGAAGAAATCAGCTCATGGATCACAACCTCTAGTCTATTACAAATGATTTTGCTGATGAACTTATAGAGGACATTACAACAGGCAATAGGTCTGTAATCCCCAAGTCCTGAAGCATTAGAATTTTTCGGGACCAGAGTAAGGAACGTATGATTTACTTGATTTAAAAGAGAGCCCGAAGTGAAAAAAGATTTTATAGCAGTAGTGACATCCTCACCAATAACATCCCAATTCTGTTGGAAAAAGTATCCATTATAACCATCAGGACCGGGGGCCTTATCTGGCTCAATTTGAAAGACCGCCACCCTGATTTCCTCAGTAGAAACCCTTCTGCTAAGCCAAGTGCCAGACTCACTTGTCAAGATACGTTTTGGAACAATTTTAGGGAAGGAATCCAGGTAGTGGTTCTGATTGTATAACTCCATGTAATACAACGGGGCAGACACCTTCAAATCATCATAAACCCTATTGCGCAACCCATGTGCATCCACCAGGTGACTCAAATTGTTTCGGTTGATTCTCACCTTCATTGCATTATAAAAGAACTTGGTATTTCTGTCCCCCAGAGAGATCCAGTCCTGCCTACTCTTTTGCCTGATCATATCCTCTTCATTTGTGAGTGCACGAGACAGCTCATTAATAAGGCGAGACTCAATTCTTTGCAGAGAAATATCAACATGAATACTTGGGTTTCTTCTGATCTCTTCCAACTGGCGCATGCAATTCTCTACACACGTGTCAGCTTGATATACTCTAGCCCAATTCCTGAGAACAGGCTTCAGCCTCCTTAGTTTATTAACCAACCGAAACATGGGAGTGCCCCATTCCTCACCAGGTCAATTTGCAGTGATAATATCTTTGAACCCAGGACAAGAGGTCCAATAGTTATAGAATTTGAAAGGCTTCGGTTCAGGGTATACCTGACAGTGCAGACGAACTACCATCTGGGAGTGGTCGCTAGTAGAGGAGTCCCGATACTCAAAGTGAGATTCCGATAGTTTGGAGATCCAATCTGCATTAATGAAGACCCTGTCAGTTGGGCCACAATTCGGCCAGCTCCCACCCGATTGTTACACCAACTCATCCTGTTTCCTGTACTTTTAAGCTCCTGAAAGCACACTTAGAGATGCAGTCGTAATAATCCCGAACCATGATCTCCTCCAGTCTCCGCCCCCCTATTTTATCACTGGTATATAGAACACTGTCAGGTGTGTGTGTGTGTGTGTATATATATATATATATATATAGGGAAAAGGGATCTAAGGTGCCTCCTTAGATGAAAATCTAAGGAGGCGCCCCCATTTCCCCCCATCTCCTACAATTTTTTTGGAAATATTTTTTCATAGGGTTATTGTTCACATCATGGATGATCACCATACCAAATTTCAAGGGATTCCAATACTTTTTGAGCCACCATCTACCCTTTACAACTTCAACGGTCTGAAAACGTGTTGAAAAACCCACGAAGTTGCAAGGGGTAGATGTGGGCTCAAAAAGTATTGGAATCTCTTGAAATTTGGTATGTTGATCATCCATGAGATGAACAACAAATCCATGGAAAAAAATTTCAAAAAAAATGTGTGAGATGTGGGGAAATGAGGGCGCCTCCTTAGATTGGATCTAAGGAGGCACCTTAGGATCCCTTTACCCATATATATATATATATATATATATATATATATATATATATATATATATATATATATATATATATATATATATGCTAATGGGTCGGGTTGGTATATATCCAATAGCCAATATCTTATTACAACCCAAGTCCTCTCAACACTAGCGGTGCATCATATTATGATGTATGAATCCATTTGTTCATTTTGTTTGTGGATATGACAATGATGCCTACTTTAACTGAGATGAACGTAGGGATTGATGTTTATGGTTGGGAACTTAGTATGCAGTTTTCCCCTCTTTTTTTGCAATTGGCTTGTACTATTACTACTTCTGTAGATAGTAGATATATTTAATAGTCACTTAATGGTACCTTTGTCTCCAGTGTGAAAATCCAAAATTAAATAATTTATAACAATATCAGTAAGGTTACATTCTTGAAGGATCTTATTACATTTCCATCTTCTATTTAAATTATTTTTCTGTTTCATGTAACCAACAGAGCATCTAAGTTTATCTTGATTTCTGTTTCATTTTGAAATTATTAAGAATTGGCAGAAAATATAAAAATTATGGCAAATGTACACTGTGATTTCTTTTGTTTTAGATGCTTGGCAAAAAGCACATGCCATTTAAAACTACATGCCATTTAAAACTTTTCAGGTTCAATGAATAAAAACCATAGATGTGCTTTAAAGTAGGAAAAATCAGAGGGGGAAAGAACAATATTACCAACTTTCTTGAAGAGTTTCCATCATAATTAAAAGTTACTTTCAATTGGAGCTAAATGCCCTCCTTGATCTCTTTCCAAAAAAAGTGACATTAAAGAACACATGTTGCTCTAGTGCTATGCACCAGTGCATATCGCCATGCTATTGGTGGATAGCTCATCCACTAACATCAGTTTCTTCAAAGCTTTTCATGTCTTAGCTTCACCTGGTTTAGTTAACTGTTGGAATCCAAGATTGGCAAAACGAGAATTTGTTCTGCATTTGTGACTTAAAGATAATTCGTGGATTTTTCCTCGCATGATCTGGGCAATCCAGACTTTTACTTCCCCTGTGTCTTCTTCCTTGTATTCTTATCTGCTGAGTAACCAATGATTTCTTCATTCTAGAACTGATGTGCTTCCATGTACCTTGTTGTTTGTCTGGTGCAAATGTATATGCTATGTCAATAAATGATTAAAACCATGTTCTGCAAATTAAGCTTCCAAATGGTTTGGACAGCACACTTGGTGCATTATGACGTCTGTTATAAGGGGTATGCTTGCTTCATTATGCTGTAATGGTCAATTTTATTCTTTTCCTAATTCTGAACAAAAAATATCATGAATCAACTGTTTTCTTTAATGCTTACCACAAAATCACATCCGGATTCTTTGTGGAGAACACTGTGATCGTTGCAGAGGGAGAACTTCTTTCAAATGGGACTTTCCAGGTTAGGCATTGACATTCGTATATTGGACATTTCATGTTTATCTTCCAGAGTTTCCATAAGGTGTTTGCTGAATTTTCTTTAGAAGACAAACTCTTTATTCATCCAATGCCGATGTGAATGGCATTTGATCAAAACAGAGATTATAGAAAACAGGCTTAAGTGCACAACCTCTTCTAGCAGGTATTATTCATATTTATACTAAAGTAATTTGGGTTACTGCCTTAGTGAAAATATCAGCTAGTTGATTAAAGTATAAAGTGAAAGGTGTACAAATATACTTAGCTGATACTACAACTTGTTTAAAATGGCAATCCACCTCAATGTGCTTAGTGCATTTGTGAAACATAGGGTGATCTGCAATGTAGATAGCTACCTGATTATCATAGTACATAGATGTTGGTACAAAAGTTTGAAATCCAAGCTCCCAAACGAATTTCTTCAACCACATTAGTTCACAAGCCGCATGAACCATCATATTCTACCTCAGCACTTAACCTTGGCATTATGTTTCTTGCTTCTTCATGTTTCACTTGTCATCAGCTTAACCTGAATCGGAGTAAGCATGAATTTTCAGATGAAGATGCCTTGCATAATATTACCTCTTTCAAAGGGCCTTTATGTAACAAATGATATATACATTAGCTCATCAATGAACTTCTTTGGACTGGTGCATAAAGTGGCTGACTAATCTAGCAACAAAAGTGATGTCCAGTTAACTGGAAGAGAGATCATTTTCCCAACCAGTTTTTCGTAATCTGAGATATCAAGAAATAATAGATTGGTCTTATCCCACATATCAATATTGGCATCCATTGGTGTACTTATCGATTTACTATCAAGCAAACCCGTCTCTTGCAATAGGTCAAGTGCATAGTTCATCTGATATAATGTCACCCTACATCTGCCAAAAGCAATCTCTATCCACAGAAAGTATGTTGATCTACATAAATCTGCTTCTTCATATATTTCTTGGTATCGATATCATGCTTATCACCACCGGTAAGGATGATGTCTTCTGCATATGACGTACAAAGATTGAAAGATCTGAATAGCGTTTCATGAATCTCTTAGCTTTAACAACTTGGCTAAACTGCTAAAACCAAGCCCAGAGACTGTGTGAGTCCATACATCATCTTTCTAAGCTTGCACACTTTATATTTTTCTTGAGCAACATACCTAAGAGGTTGCTCCATTGAGACTTCTTTTAGATCACCATAGAGAAATGTGTCCTTCACATTGAATTGAATTATTCGCAGGTATCGGTTTATGGCTATTAAAAAAAATCATCTGAATAGAGTTCAGTAGAGTAACGGGAGAGAATGTCTTAATATAGTCAACTTCATAAGCTTGTAAACCCTCTAGCTACCAAATAAGCTTTGTAGCGACCCATTATGCCATCAGAGTAACGGGAAAGAATGTATTAATATAGTCAACTTCATAAGCTTGTAAATCCTCTAGCTACCAAATATTGTCTGTAGCGACCCATTATGCCATCAGGTTCAGCACTTCAGACCAACAACCCAGCAACAATTAACCACTTTCAAATCTTTCCTAGTGTGACTAACTCCCATGTGCCTCTGGATATTAGAGCGTCTCTCTCTTTGTTTATACCAACTTTTCAGTCATGATATTTTAGGACCTCCGGGTATGTTTTGGAATAGACTTGGAGGACAATGAAAGTACAAACTTCTGAAAGGAAGGGGTAAATGATGATATAAAACAAAATAGAAAATAGAATGTAAAGTACTAAATCATTAACCTTTACAAAAAATGATAGGTAGATCTAAATCTATCGGAAGTATAGTAACCATTTACTCAGGCTTTGTATCTATTGATAAGTCAGCAAGAGGTGCAGGAGCTGTATTTTTCGGATGTTTGGCATACACCTGTAATGATTTGGAGACTATACACTCAACATCAAAATTGTGTAATGATGTAGCATCTACACTTGCCAAGGGAATGGATGGTACTGTTGAACGCTATTATTCACTAGATAAGGGCAGGGGTTCGATTTAAAAAATGTTACGTATAGTATCCACAAGTAATAGGATCAAATCACCGATATCCCTTCTGAGTTCTTGAATCACGGACAAAAACACACTTGGTAGATAAGGATAACAAATTGGTAAGTCTAGGCTCATGATTATGGACAAAGCAATTGAAACAAACACTTTAGATTGAACATGAAAAATTGGCTTATCGGGAAACAAACCTTGCAAGGGAACATCATCATGCAGAATATATGAATGCATCCTGCTAATTAACACAAGATTGCATCAGACCACACGTATTTTGGGCCATTTATTTGTAACATCTACATCCCTATTTTGTTGGGAGGTGAGAACATGAAGTTTGATGTACATTCCATAGGAAAGACAAAATGTTAATATATCTTGCTTCATGAATTCTAGTGCATTATCAATACAAAGAATTTTGATTGACGTGGAGAATAGATTTTTAATGTCATTAAAAATATTTAATAATATCAGAAGCTTGATTTCTATCCTTCATCAAATATAACCAAATCGTACAGGAAAAATCATCAACAAAAATGATAGCATATTTATAACCAGAAACATAAGTAGTGCAACACAGACCCAAAACATCTAAATGCACTACGCCAAAATGATCATAAGTTCTTTTATTGACTCCACTAGGAAAGAAAAAACAAGTGTGCTTTTCAGGCTTACAATGCTCATGATTTAAAAAGAAAATTGATGACACGAAAGAAACCAATTGACGACTTTTTTAAAGAAGGGTGATCAAGACGTTGATGCCGTAACAATAGAGACTCAGATGTGATGGCAACTAAACCCACATATGTAGTATCAATGTTCAAAAAATAGAGAGCCTTGCTCGTGTCCCCAAACCAATTTTCATCCCACTCTGTAAGTCTTGAAATGCACAATCAGAAGGATAGAAGGATAAAATGTGACTGAACAATTCTTATATTTAGTAATTTGACTGATGAATAAAGATTGATCAGGAACTTTTGCATATAAAGAACATATATTGATAGTAAAAGGGTTGCATCAGTTATCTTTTTACCAAGGACATGTAAAGAAGTGTCATGCAATTTGAACTAATGGAATAAAAACAGATACTGATAAGGATGAAACGACCTCTTAGTTACTGTTATATGAGAAAAACCTTTACAATTTATTATCCATGGCATGTCGTATGAGACAACTTATGCATACATACATGACGAATATACTGTTAGTAGTGTGAAGCCTTTGTATACTTTGCCTAGGAGATCTGAATGATAAGAACTGTGGAACTTCCAATAGAATATCATGATGGCTCCCATGAGGGTGCACCAGTAGAGCTACTAGTCGTCAGCTTTGTAAAAGTAATATGTGTCCAATCAGGTCGCTTAAACTTCATCCAACACTTCTTCGAGACATGATTGTTCATGTCGCAATGAGTATAATGCCTCTGACCTCGATCAGTGCCTGCCTATCATCCACCATTATATCATTGCACCAAACTCACATCATCGACCTTAACCATGACCGTGGCCATGTCCTTTAAACTTCAGTGTTGAGCTCTTAATAGGATGTTGAGATGTCATAGTTGTCACAGGACCAATGCCAACCATTCAAATACATGATAATACGTCGGCTAGTGAAGGAATTATCTCACCTCTAAGAATATGTCCACACGTGTAAGGCCAAGGAGGTATTTGTATGAGAGAGAAACTTAGCTAACAATAGCTCTTTTTGTTATTGCTGAAGGGTCTTGAGGTGTAGAACAATAGGTTGATGTATTTCTTGCTCATCAGCTATCTCTTTCAGCTTTGCATAATAGTATGCTATGGGTCTCCAATCTTACTTCATAGAACATTTTCTCCTAGATATCAGCTATACGAGAGATATTTATCTTGTTAGACATTTCCTTCAAAGTTTTCCAATTTTTCTTGGCAATGTCCAAGAACATGATAAATGCATTCACTTTATTTTCCATACTATTAACTAGTAAGTCTTCAAACAAATATATACCTCTAACCAATCCTCATAATTAGCAAGAACTTAGAACCAATCGCTTCCTCAACAATATGCTCTCTTCTTTTGGCACAGCACAAACATAGAGAAAGAGTTGCATATAGCAAACAAGTTGTGCCATTCAACGTGACCGCAGTGATAGAAAGGGTACTAGAATGTGCTAAGTAGTGGAGCTTTTGTTACCATAGATGGTGTTATCACTTTTGACTCAAAAGACATGAACAGATCAACTAGTCAGATAAGCAAGCGGGGAGAACTAGTATTGGCAACTGATAGATTCAACTGCAGGCATCAGCTAGTAACATCATAGGCACGAAAGGTAGTATTAACTGTTCAACAGGAGACCATATATAATATCAACCACGGACAGGAATCAGCAACCGTTAATCAACAACATAAGAAACCGGAATCAGCAACAGGTAACATCAATAGTTCAACATGCTAAGAAAAGTTATTTTAAAAATTGTATTGTTGGATCGTTATATTTTTTAAACTTGACCACAAAGGGTCTAATCTGAATCAACTACATCAGATTTGATCAAATTAGATCAGTTGACACAAGGCGATGAGTGGTAAACCGGGTAGTGACACAGATGCAGTCAGAGAGGTGACGAGGTGGCAAGGTAATGAGGATAACGCTGCAAAAGCAAGGCAGAGATCCAATGAGAAAAGAAGGGAGTGGGGTAGTGTCGATTTGGTCGAGGGGATGAATAGGATAGAAGAGAAGGCTGCATCGGCAGTGGTGACTCAGTTGGGGAAATGATGTGGTGGTTGTGGTGACGAATGATGCGGTTGTTATGGTGACGAATTAGTGGGAAGCTGACTTGGTTGGGTTTAGCGACAAAGAGTGAAGAAGATGAGAAGCTATTGTGGATGATGGCAAGATTTATTGACGATGAGATTTGTTAAGAGTGAACGAAAAGGAAGAAGACATTAGTGGTCATTGACGATGGAAAATTTTTAATATCAAGTTTGGGGTGGAAATATATGGGTGGAAATTAGGGATTGCGTTTGCTCTGATATGATGATCAAATCAGATATTATAGAAAATAGGCTTAGGAGCATGAAATCTTCTAGAAGGTATTATTCATATTTATTGTAAAGCAAACGGCAAATGCTCAATTCAATCAACACTACTAATTATTTTGATTTTCACATTATTATTTGGCAGGAGCATGAGACATCAAAATAACTCAAAAATCTTATTTTATATGGGGATAAATATAAGTCCATTATAAGAAGTCTCAAAAATGCTTTCATTTCTGGGATATAATATGTTGTTGTACATTGGGGTTACGTCTACATGTATATACAGATATGCGCAAGAGAGCTTTGATACTCCAATGCATAACCAACTCGTAGCTTTAAACTTAGAAATAAAAACACTCTTTTGCCATGAAAATATCTCGTTAATTGTATTATTGGAAAACTATTCATTTTTAACTATTTTATGCATAGGTAAATGGTCATAAAATATGTAATTATTCATTTATATGTAATTTTAAAATCCATACAATAGTGCATCGACATAAACGATGATACATGGACAATATGATAGGTTCCACCGACATTTAAGCATAATTTAAACACTTAGGCGTACTAAAAATAGAAGTACTATGTCCAATACTTGTATTTGGCATGCATCTCCGACATGTGACCAACATAACACGACTTCATGGTTTAAGTGTTGATGCTATCTAGGTTGAAATATAAATGTACATATGCAAAAGGAAAAAGAAAATAATTCTTTGCGATTGCATACTATGCACTTTTGTAACTCATGAGTGATGTAAACAACTTGGCTGGTTTCTCTTCTTATATGTTGTGTGTGCACGTTGCACGCGGACGCCGTGCATGTTATGTCTGATGTAGATAGTGGAAGTAGATATGTAGATATGTATCTGTGATGTTTGCAATATGCAGGGTGGGTGTTCTCCAAATGATGTTGTATCTATGAGTGTACGAGTATATCCGTTGGAGTTGGATTGAGGTTTCTAGTGTTGGGAGTGGTTGAGTACTTGTCAAATCGATAATCATTTAGTGAAAAATCAATTGAATCGATAATAAAAACAAATAATGGTCTTTATACAAAACCAACAACCAATAGCAATATAAGATATAGAACGTAAATCAAAATAAATTCCTAACATTAAGATTTATACTGGTTTTATTCAATCTTTGGTGTAACTCCAGTTGGAAAGATTACTAGCTTCAATAAAGCTTGGATTACACGGAGTCACTTGGATTCAAGGGAAAATAAAGCACATTAAGAACTTTGGAGAATAAACCTATAGAGAAAATTTAAATTTGATTCAAACAATTCTCACGACCCTATGTTTTTTCTACAAGAAATCGTAAAACACCCTTAGAAATCAGCTCTCGAATTGGTACAAAATCATAGCTAAAACATCGTTTATATAGTCTCAAATGGACATGAAACATGCTAAATAGTGTTTGGATTCCAATTCGGCGCTTTACGCCCATTTGTGCATGCACCAGCCAATCGCGTTTGTTGCGGATCAGATCTTGCCATGTGTTGCTCCCATAGTCGATCTCGCTTACTGCTCATATGCTGCGTGACCCACCCTCGCGTATGCGCAAGTGTCAAGCATGCCATACGCACTATGCTAGGTTGAGTTGCGAGTCGAGCCGAAGAAAGTTGACGCAGTACGGTTAATCTACAGAGAGAAAATGGGGGAAAATTGTAGGTTTAGTGTTCTAATTTGGAAAATTTAAAGAACAGCTTGAGATAAATAGAGATTCTAGATAAATAAGGGATGCATGATATCCTTCGCCCACCCAAACAAATCCCAACTAACTCTTGACTAATTAAGACTTGATCCTCATCATTCTTCTCGGCTTTGAAAAAATCACCACCTGGTGAATGGCAGTAAGGGACCATAAACTGATAGTAACCATCAACCTCTTGTAGTTGGAAACTACACATTCTTGAATTTTAAAATGAATCAAAATATAAACGAGTAGACAATGATATTGAAGAGAATATACCAAGATTACTGAAGAAAGAAGGATGCACAAAACTTGTTGATTGGTAGGTTAGTGTTCAATTAGATTTGGTGGTGCTCTTATCTGCAACTCCAATGTAAGATCAACCAATGACTCAAGATAAAGCTCTAGTTAGATGTACGGTGTTGGATCGGGATCAAGTTCATACTCTAGCTCTGGAGCTGGCTCTGACTTCAATGCTGGCTCGTGCTCCAATTTGGGCTGTCTTAAACTGTCTCAATCTTATATTCAGGATCTGGCTTAAGCTCATAATCAGGTTCACACTCTGTCTCAGGTTCTTGCTTGAGATCTATCGTGGACTTTTGCTTGGGTTCGATCTCTTGCTTCTTTAATTGTTCGAGCATTTGAAGTTTATTGTTATTCTCACGTAACTTTTTTAGTGGATCCTTTGCAATCTTTGAACTTGAGAATTGTTGGAAAGATTAGTGGATTAGTTGATGCTTGAAAAGATACCTGTGTGATTCTCACTGATCACTATAAGACTTACTGATTACCGTAAAACAGTAAAAATACCGATCACAATAAAACAGTAAAAATTGCAGAGTAAAAAAATGGGTTTCACTATTTCTCACCAGGAAATAAATTTACACACTAGGGTAAACACCAAAAAAACTCACTACAACTTTTACCTCTCTGGGGTAACTTCCCTCTCTGGGGTAATTTTCTCTCACTGGAGAAATCTCTCTCTTACCTCTCTGAGTTTCCTTCTCTATTTATCTTGAAGAAGAGAACTTGTTTTTGGGATATCTAACATCTCCTCATACCCCTCCCTTTTATAGGCAATCAAGGTGAGGGGTTTGGTGCATCTACCGTAAGCAAGGGGTTGGAGCAACTCAAGAGCAACTTGAGTTGCTCTCCCCCCAAAGTTGACCAACCAGCAGCCCTCACTGCTGGTTGCAGCTGGAAAGACCAGCAATTCTCCCCCTCCAGCTGCATCAAAAATGATTGTCACTTAACCATCCCAGCCATGTCTCTGCACAGCTCCAGCTTCTCCCGTGTCACCACCTTTGTGAACATATCTGCTGGATTCTCCTTCGTGTGGATCTTCACTAGTCTCAAAAGCTGTTGATCCATCACCTCACGTATCCAATGATACCGAATGTCAATGTGCTTTGTCCGAGCATGATATATCGAATTCTTGCTCAAATCTAAAGCACTTTAACCATCATAATGTATCTTGTACATTTTCTGCTTGATCCCTAATTCTTGGAGAAATCGCTTTAACCACAACATTTCCTTACCAGCTTCTGCAATTGCAAGATATTCTGCCTCTGTTGTGGATAGCGCAACGCACTTCTGCGTGTCCCCCCTGCAAAAGTGTAGACAAAACCCGATGTAGATTTTCTGCTATCAAGATCTCCAGTCATATCTGAATCTGTATAGCCCTCCAAGATTAGATCGGCTTTTCCGTAGCACAGCCATGCCTTTGAAGTACCCTTCATGTATCGAAGAATCCACTTGACCGCCTTCCAATGTTCCTTTCATAGATCAGAAAGGAATCGGCTCACCATTCCCACCGCATGGGCAATGTCAGGACATGTGCACATCATTGCATACATCAGACTCCCAACTGCTGAAGAATAAGGTATCGATGACATCTCCGTCTCTTTCTTGGATGAAAGGCTTGACCTCCCGCTCAACTTGAAGTGGTTGGCCAATGGAATGCTAACTGGTTTGGCATGATCCATCTTGAATCTCTTGATCACGCGTTCAACGTACTTCTCCTGAGATAGCCATAGCTTGTTGCGTTTTCTATCTCGGACTATCTGCATTCCTACAATTTGGTGAGCCGGACCTAAATCTTTCATATCAAAAGACTCAGAGAGTTCTTTCTTCAGCTGGTCGATTTTTGTTGCATCTTGTTCAACGATCAACATATCGTCGACATATAAAAGCAATGCAACGAAGTTACGTCTAGAAACTGTTGTGTATAAACACACTGGTCTGCAGCGGTCCTTTTGTAGCCTTGACTCATCATGAATGCGTCAAACTTCATGTTCCACTGTCGTGGTGCTTGCTGGAGCCCGTACAGACTCTTCTTCAGCTTGCATACGAGGTTTTCTTTGCCTGAAACCTCGAAACCTTCTAGCTGCGCCATGTAGATTTCTTCATGTAGATCACCATGAAGACATGTCGTCTTAATATCTATCTGCTCAAGCTCTAAATTTAACCTGGCGACCAACCCGAGGATGACGCGGATTGAAGCCATCTTCACAACAGGTGAAAAGATCTCGTCAAAGTCAATACCTTTCTTCTGAAGGAATCCTTTGACCACCGGCCGAGCTTTGTGATTCACCATCTTTTCTTTGCCATCTTTCTTGAGCTTGAACACCCACTTGTTCTTCAGCGCCTTCTTTCCTTGTGGAAGCTTGACCAACTCATAAGTAGAATTCTTCTGCAGAGATTCCATCTCTTCGTGTATAGCTTGCAATCAACTTTCTTTGTTCTTGTGAGATGTCGCTTCATGGAAACTCTCTGGCTCCACATCTTCAGAAAGTTGAAGATATTCAGCTTCTAAATATCTGGTTGATGGAAACCAGCCTCGTTCAGATCTCCGTACTTGTGAGTTGTTGACTTCAGGAGGCGTACCATCCTCTGCTTGCGGTGATGGCGGTGCAGTAGCTGCTGGAGAGGGTTATGGCTCCTCCTGCTCAGCATCCGCGTCTTCTTCCACGTCTTGTTCAACAGGCTCCTCTTCTTCTGGTATTTCTTCATGCACCTCTTCGTATTGCGTTGGTGCTGGGTCTGGAACAATGTCTTCAGCACTTGAGCTTCCAATTGAAGACGCCATGGGCTTTTCAATGTCGTCCAATTTCTGATTTTATTGGAACAACACATCTCTGCTCCAAATAACCTTCTTCGTCTTTGGGTCCCACAACCTGTACCCAAATTCTTCATCTCCATAGCCGATGAAGATACAAGGAATGGTCCTTGCATCAAGCTTCTGCCTTTGCTCCTTGGATACATGTGCAAAGGTTAAGCAACCGAATACCCTCAGGTGGGAGTATGAGGGATTCATACCAGACCACACCTTCTCTGGAATCGCGAAATCCAAAGGTACTGATGGTGATCTGTTGATGAGTTAGCAGGCGACACGAACAGCTTCCCCCCAGAATGGCTTTGGTAGCTTAGCCATACTGAGCATGCTTCTGACCTTCTCCATGATCGTTCGGTTCATCCTTTTAGCTACGTCGTTGTGTTGTGGAGTGCGAGGAACCATATTCTCACGTCTAATGCCTTGACTTCTGCAGTAGACATCGAATGCTCTGGAAGTGTATTCGCCTCTATTGTTTGAGCAGAGGCACTTTAACTTCTTTCATGTCTCACGTTCGACCATGACGTGGAACAGCTTAAAGAAGTCGAGTACTTGGTCTTTCTCCTCAAGAAGTAGACCAACACCTTCCAAGAAGCATCATCAATGAAGGTCAGAAAATACCTATTGCCACCCAGCGATTCAACCTCCAAGGGACAACAAACATCAGAGTGTACCAGACTGAGTAACTCTGATCTCCTTGTTGAAGAAATACTAAGGAGACTCTATGTTGCTTGTCAACTAAGCAATGCTGACAAGGATCTAGTCCAGCATCCTTAGTGATTGAGATCAGCTCCTTCTTTATCAAGAGAGATAACACTCTCTCACTCATGTGACCGAGTCGTTGGTGCCACAGATTTTGAGTAGCATCACGTTCCACCACGTTAAGGCTGTTGGTACATATTTTCACATGAGTTTTGTATAACGTACCACAAATGTGTCCCTTTGCGGTAATCATGGCACCTTTTGTCATTCTCTATGTGTCGTTGCTGAAGTGGTTGTCGAAGCCCTGTTTGTCAAGGGCTGTCCCAGAGAGCAAGTTTAGCCGGAGATCTGGCACATGGAGGACATCCTTCAGCGTGATTGTGCAGCCGACGTTCGTCTGAATCTGAACGTCGCCAATTCCTACAATCATGCAGGAACTTGTATTCCACATCTTCACGATGCCAAAGTCTCCTGCTTTGTAGTTGGTGAAGAAGTCTCTTCGAGGAATGGCGTGGAATGATGGTGCTGTATCAACCACACACTCGCTGTCCTGGTTGGAAACGTGAAGGCATGTCTCTTCTTGGATAGAGCAGATAGCGACTTCTCTGGTACAAGTGACTAACGCCTCTCCATCTTTCATCTTCTGTTGAGAACCATTTTGACCTTGTTCTCGCACCAGCTTCCGGCAGTTTTTCTTCATGTGGCCCTACATGCCACAATGGTAACACTTGTAGGTAGGCCTCCTCTCGTCTGTGGACCTACTACGGCTCTTGCTCCTGCCTCTGCCCCAGCTTCGACCACCTCCTTGTTGTCTCCTTCGAGTCTCTGTCACGAGAGCATGCGATTGGTCGGTGCTGGCTTCTTTTCTCCTGGCCTCCTTGTTGAAGATGACATCCTTAACAATAGACATGGTAAGTTTGTCGTTTGGTGCCGAATTGCTGAGAGAGACCACCAACGTCTCCCAGTTGTCTGGAAGAGAACTGAGAAGGAGAAGAGCTTGATCTTCATCCCTAAGTTGTAACTCCACTGCACATAGCTGATTCACCAGGCTCTGGAACTCGCTCGTGTGCTCCGTAACGGAAGTTCCACTTCGTAGCTTCAAATTTATCAATCGCCTCATTAACAAGGATTTGTTTTGAGCAGTCTTGGCTTGGTACATGTCCTCTAGCTTTTGCCAGATGGCATATGCGTCCATCTCCTACGCAACATGATGGAATACGCTGTGATCGATCCATTGTCGAATTTGACCGATCGTCTTTCGATTCATCTTCTTCCAGTCAGCTTCTTTGGTGGATTCTGGCTTTACTCCTTTGACCTCTAATGGGTCAAATAAATCTTTACAATTGAGGAGATCCTCCATTCGAGGTCTCCACAGTGTGTAATTTATGGTCGTTAGCTTGACCATAGCTCCCGATGAGGATGACTTTCCCATTGACATTTTGAAGAGGAAAAAAATAATGGTAAAAAAATTTCCCTCCCCAAAAATTCACACCTTTTTACTAACACACAGCTCACCTGGGCTCTGATACCACTTGTGATTCTCACTGATCACTATAAGACTTACTGATTACAGTAAAACAATAAAAATACTGATCACGATAAAACAGTAAAAATTGGAGAGTAAAAAAATGGGTTTCACTACTTCTCGCCAGGAAATAAATTTACACACTACGGTAAACATAAAAAAAACTCACTACAACTTTTACCTCTCTGGGGTAATTTTCTCTCACCGGAGAAATCTCTCAATTTACATATCTGGGTTTCCTTCTCTCTTTCTCTTGAAGAAGAGAACTTGTTTTTGGGATATCTAACATCTCCTCATACCCCTCCCTTTTATAGGCAATCAAGGGGATGGGTTTGGTGCATCTACCGTAAGCAAGGGGAGGGGTTGGAGCAACTCAAGAGCAACTTGAGTTGCTCTCCTCCCAAAGTTGACCAACCAGCAGCCCTCATGGGCTGCTGAATTCCAGCAGCCCATGAGGGCTGCTGGTTGCAGCTGGAAAGACCAGCAATACCGACATCGAAGGGTGCTTTTGAATACTAACCAACGTCGAAAAGGAGTCGAAAAGGAACCTGAAATTGCTTATACCAATATAAAGCTTCTTCACTTAACTTGTGATATACGTACGTATATTTCGCTTCATTTAAATAGTCAAAATATAAGAAGAAATATTTTAAATGACACTTCCAATCATCATATCCATACTTATCATTGAAGCCATAAAAGGGACCCGTCTCACATCTCATGCTTATAATTTGTCGGAAGAGAATAACAGTAGTTATCATTATAGTACGCTATAAATTTTGTTTTAAATCCAACAAAAAGAATGTTGCGAAAGCTGAAGGAGTGGATGGGTTTTGATTTGAGAGTGTAACGAGGATGAAAAACTATGATTTGGTTTTTTATGAAGCAAGCAGAGACGTTGAAAGGAGGACGGAAAAACGATAAACAATAGTCGGATGAATTCTTTTTTAAAATTTTTTAACTAAATTTGTTGCCTCAACTGAAATTTGAAAGAGGCCCATGTTTCGTTTTAATCTATGTCAGCATTTCTTATAAAAGAAATTATATCGACGACCCTACCCGAATTTTCCCACAACGTGCTTGACTGTCGGTGGACTAAGCGCTTCTAATGAGACCGTTGGGGCAATGCAAGACGAATTAATCCTGGTTCTATATTTAAAAAATCATCTAGGTTTTTTTTATTTTTCTCGGTTTAAATTTTTTTCATCTTTTAAAATTTTTTTCTTCTTTCCTTTTTATTTTTCTCTTTTCTAAATTTTGTCACTCTATTTTTTTTCCTTTTATTGTTTTCTTTCTTGTTAGAAAAGGAACTAATTTTTTGACACTAAAATTTAAAAAGAAAAGTATGAAGATGATGATGGCTAGGGTTAGTGTGGAATTTTTTTTAAACTCTATTTTAAAGAAAAAAGATGAGTAAATTAAAAAAGATCAATGAACAGGAAAAAAACAAATGTAAGATTTTAACTCTGACACCAAAGTTGATGCAGAACAGAAAATCTAAAGGGAAAATGGGAAAAACAATAGATTTAGTGTTCTAAATTGAAATTTTTGAGGAAGAATAGCTTAAGGAAATTAGAGATTCTAAATAAATAAGGGATGTTAAGAGTTTCTTACTTAGGTCATCTTGTGCACACTCCAACAAATTAGCACATTAAAGGTTTAGAGATTTAGGCCTCTCGTCAAGGTTCTCGCGTGCCCACGCCATCACATCTCACAAGAAAGATTTAAAAGAGAGATCTTTTTTATCAAAGTAATTCTTTTTTTCATTTACTGATTGTCCAATACAATAAGTTTTGGAGCGTATTTATATGCTTACAACTAGAAACAAATCTTCTCACATCCGATGTGGGACTAAAACAAATAACTAAAATATCAAATAAAATCAACTAGAATCCTAACAAATAAAATCCTAACTAAAATTCTAACTAAAAATCATAATAGAAAGACTGAGTAAAAACAAATAGAATCCTAACTGATAATCAAATAAAATCGAATAAAATCTCAACTAACTCTAACTAATTAGGCCTTAATCCTTGTCATAGGCCATGTTGTGCTACTGAAACTTACACAGAAAATGTTGACTGGCCCAATCTAAACTCGCAAAAAATCATTGGAAGTTCCAAGAAATATCCTGGTCCGAGAGCAGTAATATTTAGGTGGTTTGTATTACATTTTTAAACACTAGATATGTACTTTAAAGTAGATAAATAGGTAGGGTGGCTGGGTGAGGTCTGTAGATATTGGACTGGAAAGATAATGGTGAACTCGTGTTACATTTTAGAGTAATAAGTTGATATATTGGATGAAGATTTGACACCCTTTTAATTGTGAAAGCCACTGTTCTTAAATAAGTTATATGTGGCCGCATATAAGGAGGCAGCCTCTGGCCCCATGAAAAATCAGTTATGTGGTCAAATTATGCACTTGGTTGCATAATCTGTCACATAACTGCTATGTATCCGCATATGCGAATATACGTGCGCATAATCGGCAACTAAACTTCAAACCGTTAAAAACCCCGACCCATTAAGCATAAAAATCAAAAAAATTTATTTTAAGGATTTTTCCAAAACAAAAGGCAATGGCCACTTTCTCCATCCTATCCTAGGCAGAGCAGCAACGGATCGCGGAAGGAAGCAACGGAGGGAAGCATCGGCGGGAAGCATGTATGCCTGCATGTTTTTTCTTTTATTTTCTTTTTTCTTTTTCCCCATTGGGAAGCAGCAGCTTCACCACATGTTTTTTTTCTTTCTTTTTTTTCTTTTTGTGATGGGGGTTAGATGATGATGTTCGTTATGAAGCCGACGATAAAGATGATGAGTAGATATAGAATGGATCTTTTGTTATTTCAAGATACTTATATTTCACATGATTTTGATTTTGATGTAAAACTAAATATCTATGTTTTGTGTGTAGATTGTTTGACTTTAATTATTTTATGTATTGATCATCTTGATAATGTTGATGTTTTAGTATGAATTAATCCATATTTTTAAAAGTTAATAAGATTTTTTTCTTGTGAAATATAAGTATTTTTTGGATTTTTTTAATCCATCAACATATTTTTAATATGTTGATGTTTTAGTATGAATTAATCCATATTTTTTTCTTGTTACCATCTTTTCAGATTTTTTAATTTAATAAACACAAACATATATATGTATATATACGTACCGTTGATTTATTTGTAAAAATATTCATTTTCACGTAATCTGCATAATCCGCCGCATAATCTGCATATGCATTATACGCTTCTGGACCGCACGCACAATGAAACCGCCTTTTAGAACAGTGGTGAAAGCTGTAGGTTATATTGCATTAAATTTAAGCAAAGGTAAATGTCAGATTGCATATGTGATGTTAAAAAAGCATATTAGAGCTTTTTCACAATGTGACAAAGATGTGAACTGCTTCTCTTTCTCAATTGGACAAACATTTTAAACAGATATCATAAATTCCGAATGTTTGTGTCAAACAGTGTAAATCATCACAGCTTTCCAAATCAGCCGATTTCAGTTTTTGACCTGTTCTAGAAGCATACATCATGACCTACAATGTAGCAAGCTTCAATTTGTTCCAGCTTACTTAGCTAATGGAAGGGAGCAGCTATCTGTCTTCTGCTATGTCTCATCCCTTAGAGTATTGGAGTAGTTGCCAATTCTTTCTTCACAAGATTATTTGGAGGCATAATTATTGTGTGGTCATTCTGTTTGTATTAATTTTTCCTAGTAAAACTGCCATGTTATGTTGCCTGGTTTGGATTTATAGGTCAATACTTGTGGATTTCCACCTTTGGAGGACAGAGATGCATCAATTTCATTACTTCTGGGACTTGACTTCTTTGGTGGTGGAATATTGTCGACTGAAGAAACTGTAACCTCATTCAACCTCTTCTTAAAGACAATGACTAATATCACTTTTACTAAATTTCTCTCGCTTACACAAATGTATTAAAGATTGTAGTACCAAATCAATCTGACAAATTTTCCTTTAACACATAACAGCTCAGACTCTCAGCTCTGGAAAAGAAGGCGGTGAATGACATGTTTGTTATTCTTTCAGATGTCTGGGTGGACAATGAAGAGGTAACTTAGTAACTTTTTGTTTTCAGGATGTAGTTAATTAGATTAATTCTCACTCATTTTATTTTTTATTTTGTCCGTAGAGAAGACCATGGAAAAATTGGCGGTAGTCTTAGATGGTTATGAAAATGTGGAAGTTGTTCCTTCGTTGTTTGTTTTAATGGGGAACTTCTGCTCTCATCCCTGCAACCTCGCCTTCCATTCATTTTCTAGTCTAAGGTTGGGAAATTGCATTCATTTCATCCATGGATTTATTTCATTCAAAGTTTATCATGTTTAAGAATTATTACATTCTAAGGAGAAAGACATGAGGCATCTAACAACTGTGACATGCAGAATGCAGTTCCGAAAGCTCGGTGAAATGATCGAGTCTCGCCCAAGAATTAGAGATCATAGTCGATTTTTGTTCATCCCTGGTCCTGATGATGCAGGTATTACCTCAATTAGTGTTTTTACTCTTATTTGAAAATTTTGAGATCAGTTTGACTTTATGAAACAAAGGTACCCCCCCCCCCCCCCCCAACACACACACACACACACACACACACACACACACACAAAACAAATAAAAACAAAACAAAACAAAAAAACCCCAAGCTCTTTATTAATGTCCTTTACAAATTTTGTCCGATTCCAATTCCGCATTTATTCAGATTCTCCGTTTTTCATGTTTGGGTTTTCTTTGACAAATGTAGGCCCATCGAAAGCTCTTCCAAGGTGTGCATTACCAAAATATCTTATTGAGGAACTCCAGAAGCACATTCCAAATGCTATTTTCTCTAGCAACCCTTGCAGGTTCGACAGCGACTTCATCATCATATTGAAATTGCTTACTTTTCACTGGCCTAAATTGCTGAACTGCATGTTATTTTTCCTCTCAGAACCAGTAATTGCAGTCATACTGTGACATATAATTGTAAAAGCATGTTGTGTACAATAACCCTATAATCATGAATCTTTTTGACAAGTTACATGTGGATTTACAATAACGGTAGACAATTGTCCAAGTGCCATCCTTTATTCATCTAAGCTAAAAGATGCCTGGGACATGACCATAGATATCGCTGATTTAATATGTTAATCGACATGTACTCCATTTGATATATTGCACTTGATAGAGTGCTAGATTGAGTTTGGTTTGTTTACCTCTACCCTTGCTCTGATCTAATATATCATTTTATGGCATAATAGTACTTTCAAAGTTTGTGTTCATTACAGTAATCTGACTTGAATTCTACTTTGTGCTCAACAGAGTGAAGTTTTACACACAGGAAATTGTATTTTTTCGTCAAGATCTACTTTATAGAATGCGTCGGTCCTCTCTAATTCCTCCCTCAACCGAAGAAACAACCGATCCTTTTGAGCATGTGAGTCGACCCGTTTTCTCCAGCCTACGAAAACAAAGGCCGAAATGCATTGGTTGCACTTCCAAGCTGATTGTTGTTTTCCTTGCAGCTTGTGGCCACCATCACTCATCAGAGTCATCTTTGCCCTTTGCCTCTCACCGTGCAACCCATAATCTGGAACTATGACCACTGCCTCCGGCTGTATCCTACTCCACACACGGTATCATCTTTATCAATCCTGTATCAGATACATATGAAACCTTTTGGAAGCTAATCGCATGTCTGCTTGTGTTTCCTGCATTCTTTTTTTCAACAGATAGTTTTGGGGGATCGGAGCGAGCAGAAGGCCTTCAAGTACACCGGAATAACATGTTTCAACCCGGGATCCTTCTCCCATGATAGCACATTTGCAGCATACCGCCCTTGTACGCAGGAAGTCGAGCTGTCTGCCCTCGAGAGCTAATCGAGCATCATTCAGCTCCTTCAACTATTAGAGAGATAATGGCGGACGCTGCAAAATTTGTAGCTCTTGCTTATCAGATCATCCCTCACCTATATTTATGCTGGGTCGATGTAAAGAATCCTGATGATTAGAGCTTTTCGGGTGATGGTGATGCTATGCGGCAGAGATCGTGGGGTTGTCAATTGTATAATTGAATAGACTAATTAATGCTTTGGAAAATTATCTTATGTAATCTTGTTGTATTCTAGTCCAGCTTGTAAACACTTGTGCTGACAACGTTGGCAAATAGCAAGAACGAAAAGGATAATGCTCAACTTCTAGTAACATCTCGACATAGCACTGAACTTTGATGTTAGCCTCTCAACATACAAGTTGACTCACGTGGAACTCTCGTAGTCGTGTTAGAGTTCCATGTGGTTCAAGTTCTTATTTTTCTGTCCTTGATTTCGGTGGGCTATTAACGGCCTGTTTCTTTCGTGTGATTTAGGTTGGGAAAGTCCATTTTTTGCACTGTTCAGTGTCAATTCGGTCACTATTCATTTTTTTTCCTCTCCCTCTTTCCTTACGTGTGTATCTTTCTGCTGCTTCTTGTTGGGATTTCTTGGGATGTGATCTTGTTGACGTGGAGGCAAAAATCACTGTCTCAAAATCTCCGCAATTCGCAGGGATTACGGATGAGAATCCATGTTTGAGCGGGTCCACGTCTTCCCCTCCAATGGCAAGCAGCCATTTGGGTTTGTTTGTTTTTTTGGCAATCACGCGTGCTGATGTGCTATTTTGCTATGTGCACCAAATAAAACACTTAGATGTGTTTTTTAATTTAAGTATTATATTAAAATATATTAGTTTAATAATAATTTTCTCACTTCCTTCTATCCTCATCCAACTTTCACACTCCCACTTTAACCCAAAGAAACACACTACTTTAATATGGGTCTCACAACCAAAATCCAAACCCACTTTTCAACCACTTTTCCTCCAGAAGAAACACAAAACTATACTTTTCTCTCCTCAAAATTCCTACCAAGATTTACTATTCACAATAATAAATCCCAACCCAAAGTCACCCAAAGAAATAGGCCCCAAAGGTTGTGTTAATAAGAATATTCTTATATCAGGAAGATAAGTAATAATAAAGAAATATCTGTCGAAAGTTAAAATTTAGATTTCTACATAATAAGTTTTTGGGTATGAGTATCTAAATATAGATTGTGCCTTCATCGATTTGACTCATTACGAGACCTCCTTTTTACTCACTGCGTCGGTGCGTCCAATTCTATTCTACCACCAATTTGGCATGAAATAAATTCATAATGTTATGAATAGGCCCATGAGGCCCATTGGGTATCCAGCCCATCATTGAAAGCTATAAATAAGAGGGTAGAAGGGCTCTTAACCACATACACATATTTCCCTACTTTTCCCTTCACAACACGTTATCAGCACGATCACACTCGTTGGAAAAGGCGGCGACGCGCGAGGAAGGAGATCCATCAACCGCTCAGTCTAACAAGATCGTAAACTTCTCAACGGGGAGCGAAAAGGGCATCCTTCACCAACCGTCGTCTAGATTCCCTCGTCGAATTTAGAGGTAAATCTCAAAACTTTTTAGATCTAAACTTGCGTTTCACGTAGATCTGCATGATTTAATATCAAAAAGTTTGAAAACACTGTAAAAATCACATTTTTATTTAGATCCGCATGTCTAAAAACAATAAAAATCGTTTTTTGAGATCTAAATGTTTGAAAAATCAATTTTTACCACCTCTCAACCTTGATCCATACCCCCGCACGCCTGAAGGACGAAACGGCGGCGATCCACAAGCGCCGGCGGCGGCACAAAACGCCGCGGTCGCGGCCTGAAGCTGTGGCCAGCAGCCGCGGCCCCAGGCCTCGGTGACCGTGGACTAACGCCGCGGCCTCAGGCCGTGGCGGCGCGCTGCGGGCCCCCTCTAGGGTTTTTCAGAAACTCTAGCCCTAAACGGGCCAATTTTTTAGGAGATGCCCAATTAACCATAATGGGTTGTTTTCATGGCCCAAAATGTCTGAAAATTAGCCCATTTACACAATAATTTTTCCTTTTTTATTTTTGGCCCCAAAAGCCCAAAATAATTAAAGAAATTTTAAACTCTATTAAAAGGGTTAAAGCGGATAATAAAACATTAAAAATATGGATCAAAGGTAAAAAGTTTTTCAAAAATAATTTTTAGCACGTCACACACTATTTAGATTATTTTAATCTTTACATGCATGTGATATAATTACCTGCGTGGTTGTATATTTTTCATATATTATCTGCGTGGATATGCAATTAGGCTATGTTTTAGGGATCAGCCAGGTTTCCAACATCTTTACTTTTCTGCAATTTTTTCTTTTTGAGAGAAATTTGTAAGTGAGGAAATATATGTAAAAAGAAGACCGGATGACACCAAAAAGAAGCTGAAGGCGTATGCACAAAGAAGAAAGAGGCTTCTCTTTGAAGTTCCCGAGTTGTATTTACTTTTCATGCAACTTTTGATGTAACTTTCGGATTGCCTTTTTCTCTGTTGATGTCGGCTGGCTGATCCCCATAGTCCTAACTTATTTTCATTGCTTATACATTAAATGCGTGGATGTTAAATATTTTATGCTATTTTAATGTTAAAATGAAAATGTTAAAAAGCATGCGTGGATGTTAATTTTCTTTAATAAATCACGTTATGAAAAAGTTAAAAAGCATGCATGGATGTTAATTTTCTTTAATAATTCATGCTATGAAAATGGTAAAAATACATGCGTGGATGTCTATTTTTTTACAGTTTAATAATCCATGCTATTTTTATATTGCTAGATCAATTAATGGCCAGACTTGCGAATGTCGATTTCTCTGTCCTGAAGGCCGATGGGTCGAACTACTTAAGTTGACAATTGGACCTGAAGTTCCATCTGCGATCTCATGGGTTCAGTCTGACACCCACTGAGAAGGCAACAACAAGTACTGCTACAGCTCAAAAGGATGCTTCCAAAGAAGCACCTCAGACAGAAGAAGTTTTCGATATACTAAAGGCGAAAGCCATTATCTATATCAAAAAACATTTAGACACGACCCTGAAGGACGCGTATCTTACTGTTGAGGATTCTTACGAACTGTGGGACGCACTTGAGGAGAGGTACAGGCATCAGAGGGATGTCATACTCCCCCGTGCACAGTACGAGTGGACTCACCTCCGCATGCAGGATTACAAATCCGTAGCGGAGTACAACTCAGCACTGTTGTCACGCCCCGCTTCCCAAAAAAAATGTGGAGTCGAGACGTGAGAAGGTCCGCACAGACTTAAAGCCGTGAAGCTCCAAGTCTGATAAGCGTATAAAAATCACTTATTTTGGCAAGTCCTTGCAAAGCGAAACGAAACAACAATGATAATAAGGAATTGAGACGACATTTCATTGAATCTCCAAATGTCCATAAACAAATTACAATATCGCAGAAAAGCCACCAGGCTAAAAGAAAAAGGGATCTAAGGCCCAAACATGGCCAACAAAGAATAACATACATCCAAGGGTGCCACGCACCAACGACTAACAGCAAACCTAAACAAGGAAGCGAACACAAGCGGTCTCCAAGACAGGCCCCTGGTGTCCACTCACCACCACAACAAACATCAGCATCAGCAACACCACATTCCCTGCAACAAGACTCTGGCTCGGCAACTAACATGAGACACCCAAAGAGAAAGGGGCACATGTCAGCAAGTCTAAAAAGACTTGGGCAAGGAAACTGAAAGTGACTAACAACCTAGCATTTAAATGTTAAACAATGGCATGGCAGTTAAGTATGATGCAATAGTTAAAAGAGAGGCAAACACGCACGATGTAGCAAAAGCTACCAAATCACTAATCACTTCTCACTTAACACTTATCACTTATCACTTATCACTGTTAATCACTTAGTGCATAGAGAGTCCACCTGCTGGCCAGCTCGTGGCTCAGGCCGCTTATTTCTATCACTATTAACCACTTAAACACTTAGTGCATAGAGAGTCCACCTGCTGGCCAGCTCGTGGCTCAGGCTGCTTATCTCTATCACTATTAATCATTTGTGCACTAGAGAGTCCACCTGCTGGCCGGAGTGGCGGATCAGGCCAACTCGGGCTCAGGCCGCTTATCTCTTACCCCACCCATATGTGTCGAGCGTTGGGATTTCCAACTCACTGAGCTCGCTTCTGGATCACGAGCCAGGAAGTGTAATTGGCATAGGGTTGTGCCCGCAATGTGGTGCCTTGGGAAGCTACTGCACATGTACTAGAGGGGGGGTGAATAGTACTTAAAAATAATAAGGAGAGTTATTCCTAATTATCGTGCAATTAACAAACAACGATGCGGAATAACTACAATCAAGAAATAATGCAAACGCAAACACAATGGTTTAATGGGTTCGGATCCACCCAAGTCTCCCTGACTTGTTCCCGGTGATCCTACGTCCCAACCACCCGGATCCCTTCCGGATACTTGAGTTAGAAACCCTAACTCAAGATTTCCAATATGACCACTTGCGAAAACCTCACAAGTGCAAACGATCTACAATCGATGACCGTGACTCCCACAACCCGGGATCACGCAAAACCTCTCACAACCGAGAGTATACAATTCAAATATAACTGAAATGAAATGCTTACCAACAAAATACCTATGCCTTGAGATTTCTTACCAAATTAGGGCAAAGAGGATTTTGATGGAGGAAGAGTCACCAAACCCTAGCTTCAAGAAGATGACCAGCAAAGGAAGCCTAGGGATGAGATGGATGACCTAGAATCAAGCCTTTGGCTTGGAAGGCTCACAATCAATGAATCTCTCTTGAGGAATAAGAGTGAGGGAGAGATTCTTTGAGAATGGGAGAGCTTGAAGATGAGAGTTGAAAGCTTCTCTCTTTGAATGAATAGAACTCTGAAAAAGCGGCCTTGGATCCTATGAAATAACCCCTTCAGGTATTTAAAGGATCAAGGGAAAAGGGAGAGAGAAACGTCGCTTTCAAAACTCCAACGGATCTAAATCTGAAGCAGACTAGTCGGTCAAAGAACAACCACTGACCGACTAGTTCATCAACTAGTCGGTCAGTCAATCAACATGGACCGACTAAGAGGTGAACAGTGAACAGATAGAATTTCAGACCTAGAAATCTAGTCGGTCCAAGAAGACGTTCTGACCGACTAGTTTCACAACTAGTCGGTCAGTCAATGAACGTAGACCGACTAAGAGGCAAAATGAATTAGTCTGAATGCAATATGACTTAGTCGGTTCAAGAACAAACGTTGACCGACTAGATTGTCAACTAGTCAGTCACCAAACGTTCTTAGACCGACTAACGATAAACAGTAGCTCAGGAGAAATTTAGTATGAACAGTAAGTCACAACTAGTCGGTCAAAGAAGCATCACTGACCGACTAGTTCACAAACTAGTCGGTCGGTGAGTCAACGTAGACCGACTAACTGTAAACAGTAAAGTCCAAGAAATTAAGGAATCAAACTAGTCGGTCCAAGAACAGTTGCCGACCGACTAGATCACCATCTAGTCGGTCAGTACTTGTTCTTGTACCAACTAACATGCACAAACAAGTCCGAATCGAAGCGCGACGCTTCGAGGAAGTTAGAGTGAACTTGTACAAAGATCCTAGAGCTACGATATGAGCGTTATGAAGTTAGAATGATAAGAAATACTCAAGGCTTAACATTCTATCAAACGAAGCTAAAAGACTACAAATAAAACCTTAGCGATCCGTCTTCAAAGCTTCGATCAAATCTTCATGACTTCCAAAAAGGTCCAAAAGCTTCAACCAAGCTTTAGGCATTGAATACGAGCTTTGAGAAGACTTAAGATGTCGCTTTGGATGTTCTCATGAATTTGGCGACGATCTCCATAACTGCGCTCACAAAGTTGTTAGTTCATGATATATTTATGTTTGCTCATCATCCAAAACCAAATCCGGGGAATCCAATACTCAACATTCTCCCCCTTTTTGGTGATGACAAACCAACATAAATAATAATAAAAAATAATGAACTAAATGGAATATACTTACTCCCCCTGCATTGATGACACATTAGTTCCATATGAAATAATAAGCACATACATCAAGCAGACGAGGAAAGTAAAATTTCAAATCCAATATTTGAGATTTAGGATTTGTAATCCATTTTTATATCTTAACTCCCCCTGAATCTAACATATCCAATTAGATTCATGGTAAATTATCATTTAGCACATGCCATTATTATGCCATAACTCCCCCTGAATCTAACATATCCAATTAGATTCATGGTAAATTATCATTTAGCACATGCCATTATTATGCCATTATTATATCTCTCCCCCTTTGGCATAATCCAAAAAGAGCGGGAGGAAGCCAATGACAATAATTCATTAAGCATGGGAGTCTAAGAATACGACCACGTTTCATATGACACCAAAATAAAATTCGAATAACATCAAAGCGTGTCAATGAGGCCATAGTCGAAAATCGAAAAATTAAAATCATCAAAATATCAAATGTAAATTCACTTATTGATGAAAGGAATTTATTCTCCAATATCAACATTTATAGCTATTTTAGTGCATGGAAAACAATTCTATGTTTTCATACAACTAAAGCTATTGAATCAAAATAAATCGTCGAGCGACGAAATCAATATCAGAGACATACATAAAATGTGCACAAAGGAATGAACCATCAGAAGAGTGGTGCACATCAAAGAATATCAAATGTCACAATATCGATCGAAAATGAACATAAAGTAAGAGCACATCAAAACTAAGTGAAGTGCGCGATGAGAAGTGACAAGGTGATAAAAGTAATACGAAAAACATCATAATAACTTTTAAAAACATGTCATGCCAAAAATAGATATGAATTTCAAATTATTTATGGCATTCACAATTCTATCATGCTAGGAGAAACAAAATGATACCAATGTAAAGAAATAGATTCTAACCAAGCATGCATTCAACCCTCATGGATACCAAATGTAATATCATACTTACAACATTAAGCTCCCCCTACATTGGTGCAATACCTAAGCACCATCAACTCCGTTTGAATGAAAGTCTTCGCAAACCGAGGAGTTGGTAGGGTTGGTATCCCACGGTGGATTGAACCTAGAAAAACTTCATTTTGGTATCCAAAAATCCTTTTGGATCCAATGGGTTAGACAACAAATTTGAAATACGAAATAAAAATTATTGTAACCCGTAAATTAATATAATCAAAATCAATTTAATAAACATATGCCTTGGTACCCATAACATGATCATAGACTCATGGTACCAAGCATTGAAGAGTTAAAGGAACTAACCCTTCGGAAACCAAGTCCAAGAGGAACTTGACTTTCCAACATAATCATCATTCAAAATAACATCATTAATATAGGATTGCACATAAACATTCATAGCATCATCGCTAGTGTTCTTGGGACCCCAAATAGTGTACATTTTGGGAACCCTCTTCCTAGTGGTTGCATGCACAAAAGGTTGATTTCTATGTGGTGCATGTGGCCTAGGAGCATGAGATCTAGCAATAACATTATGATGAGCATGAGAATGATTATGAGAGAATGCATTCACATGAGGATTAGATGTGTGAACATAAGCATTAGGATGAGCATGAGCATGATTACGTGCATGTGGGTGTCTCATATGAGTGTTCGCACGTGCTCGTGGATGCGGAGCATAAAAGTCATCATTAATATTAGCATGCACAGGTGGAGTAGGATGTGTGTTCCTACGTGGCATAGCATGTGAGTACAAAAATGCATGACCCCTCTTTGGAGGTCTACCCAAAGTGGGTTTCTTTCCAATTGGGGGTGTGTACGAAGTGGAAGCACTATTGGTAGGAGAACTACCAATGGGGAGTTTGCTCCCACACGTTGAGGCGTCGGAGGTAGGCCTAACAAAGGTTGTAGACGATTTGGATGAGTCTCCCATCTTATACCCCAAGCCAATGTGGTGTTTGGCCGGAAGTAAGTCATTTAGGATATTATCCAAATGGCCCTTACCTCTATTGAAATCATTGATACGGCCTAACGTGCACTCATACTTCTCTTTGAGAGAATGCAAAGAAGCATCCAAAGTGGATACTTGCGATGTGAGTGCATAAACACGTTATTTGAGATTCTTATTCTCAATACTCAAAGTTGAGTTTTGAGACGTCAAATCCGCTATCACATGTTCATCCGAATCCTCAACAAGAACATGCTGAAGTTGAGATTTGAGGGACTTCACCTCATTTCTCAACAAGCCATTATGAGTAAGCAAACTTGCTTTCTCATTGACAAGTGTCTCAACAATGGTGTCATTGTTGGTGATGGTAGACTTAGGAGAGGTTTGGAGGCTAACAAGTTCACCTTTGGTCTTATTATATCTATCTACTAATTTAGTAAATTTAGACCAAATTTCTTGGTTTGCTAACCTCATTTCATCAATAGTAGGTTCTCCGCTTTCATCCTCGCTACCATCCTCGCTTTCATCCTCGCTATCATCGAAGGAGGACTTTCGATCTTTTGCCTCATTTGCCATGAAGCAAAGTTTTGCTTTCTCCACTCTTCCATCATCCGACTCTCCACTTGAGGAATCCTCTTCGGAGTCGGTGAATGTGCCAACAAGTCCTTTCTTGTACTTTCTCGACTTGTCGTACTTCGATGATTTCCCCTTCTCCTTGTGTTTGTAGATAGGACAATCCGGTTTGATGTGTCCTGGCTTGTTGCATTTATAACACACGGGAGTAGAAGCATTAGTCGAATTAACTTTAGATTTATTCAAAGATATACCTTCTCGGAGGAATCGATCGAACTTCCTTGCCATACGGGCAATGGATTCCATGTCCAATTCGTCTTCCGATTCTTCATCATCGGTAGATGGAGCGGCCTTGAATGCAATTCCCTTTTTCTTTGGCTCGTCTTGCTTCAAGTACGCCTTCATCTTTTCCCTCATCCGGATCTTACTATCCTTGCGTACCTCATAAGACAACAAGGTACCCATTAGTTGTACGACGGTATATTTATTCATGTCATTACCTTCCTCGATGGCGTAGGTACGCTTTTCCCAACATGATGGAAGACCGTCGATAATCTTCGCGACTTTCTCCTTTTGGGTATAGACCTTCCCAAGAGCTTCCAAGTCGTTTGATATATCCACGAAGCGAGCGTAATATTCCTTCATGGTTTCGCCCTGCTCCATATGAAACAACTCAAATTCTTTATTAGCAACGACGAGTTTAGAATCTTTTACCGTACTCGATCCTTCGTGCAATATGAGGAGTTGGTTCCATATTTGATATGCACTCTTACATGTGCATATCTTGTTGAAGTCCTCGGGCTCCAACGCACAATTCAAGGCATTCATGGCCTTGGCATTTGCTACTTCCGCGGCGACCTCCGCGGGAGTCCACTTCGCGAAATTTTCTTCGGAAGGCTCGACATACTCCGTCATGGTGGCTCTCCATAGTGAAGCGCTCCGGAGGAAAATTTGCATCCGGCATTTCCAGTACCCGTAGTTGGTACCGTTGAAGTGTGGAGGCCTGACGGAGGATAGTCCTTCCATAACTGAAGAAGCTCCATCGCGGTTCCTGAAGACGTTGTAGTCGTTGTTCGTCATAGCTTTGAACTTGTACCTTTAACCTTGGCTTTGATACCAATTGTAGTGCCCTGGGAAGCTACTGCACATGTACTAGAGGGGGGGTGAATAGAACTTAAAAATAATAAGGAGAGTTATTCCTAATTATCGTGCAATTAACAAACAACGATGCGGAATAACTACAATCAAGAAATAATGCAAACGCAAACACAATGGTTTAATGGGTTCGGATCCACCCAAGTCTCCCTGACTTGTTCCCGGTGATCCTACGTCCCAACCACCCGGATCCCTTCCGGATACTTGAGTTAGAAACCCTAACTCAAGATTTCCAATATGACCACTTGCGAAAACCTCACAAGTGCAAACGATCTACAATCGATGACCGTGACTCCCACAACCCGGGATCACGCAAAACCTCTCACAACCGAGAGTATACAATTCAAATATAACTGAAATGAAATGCTTACCAACAAAATACCTATGCCTTGAGATTTCTTACCAAATTAGGGCAAAGAGGATTTTGATGGAGGAAGAGTCACCAAACCCTAGCTTCAAGAAGATGACCAGCAAAGGAAGCCTAGGGATGAGATGGATGACCTAGAATCAAGCCTTTGGCTTGGAAGGCTTACAATCAATGAATCTCTCTTGAGGAATAAGAGTGAGGGAGAGATTCTTTGAGAATGGGAGAGCTTGAAGATGAGAGTTGAAAGCTTCTCTCTTTGAATGAATAGAACTCTGAAAAAGCGGCCTTGGATCCTATGAAATAACCCCTTCAGGTATTTAAAGGATCAAGGGAAAAGGGAGAGAGAAACGTCGCTTTCAAAACTCCAACGGATCTAAATCTGAAGCAGACTAGTCGGTCAAAGAACAACCACTGACCGACTAGTTCATCAACTAGTCGGTCAGTCAATCAACATGGACCGACTAAGAGGTGAACAGTGAACAGATAGAATTTCAGACCTAGAAATCTAGTCGGTCCAAGAAGACGTTCTGACCGACTAGTTTCACAACTAGTCGGTCAGTCAATGAACGTAGACCGACTAAGAGGCAAAATGAATTAGTCTGAATGCAATATGACTTAGTCGGTTCAAGAACAAACGTTGACCGACTAGATTGTCAACTAGTCGGTCACCAAACGTTCTTAGACCGACTAACGATAAACAGTAGCTCAGGAGAAATTTAGTATGAACAGTAAGTCACAACTAGTCGGTCAAAGAAGCATCACTGACCGACTAGTTCACAAACTAGTCGGTCGGTGAGTCAACGTAGACCGACTAACTGTAAACAGTAAAGTCCAAGAAATTAAGGAATCAAACTAGTCGGTCCAAGAACAGTTGCCGACCGACTAGATCACCATCTAGTCGGTCAGTACTTGTTCTTGTACCAACTAACATGCACAAACAAGTCCGAATCGAAGCGCGACGCTTCGAGGAAGTTAGAGTGAACTTGTACAAAGATCCTAGAGCTACGATATGAGCGTTATGAAGTTAGAATGATAAGAAATACTCAAGGCTTAACATTCTATCAAACGAAGCTAAAAGACTACAAATAAAACCTTAGCGATCCGTCTTCAAAGCTTCGATCAAATCTTCATGACTTCCAAAAAGGTCCAAAAGCTTCAACCAAGCTTTAGGCATTGAATACGAGCTTTGAGAAGACTTAAGATGTCGCTTTGGATGTTCTCATGAATTTGGCGACGATCTCCATAACTGCGCTCACAAAGTTGTTAGTTCATGATATATTTATGTTTGCTCATCATCCAAAACCAAATCCGGGGAATCCAATACTCAACACGTAACGCAGGTGCCTAGCCGGTATCCGAGCGTTGGGGTTTCCAACTACAGGGCTCGCTTCTGGAACACGAGCCAGGAATATTATTGGCATAGGGTTGTGCCCGCAACGCAGGTGCCTAGCCGGTATCCGAGCGTTGGGGTTTCCAACTACAGGGCTCGCTTCTGGAACACGAGCCAGGAATATAATGTTGTAGCGTGTGCTACGCAATCACGATAAATAATCACTATGCAATGACATGAACAGATATTTGCGTACCGTTAATAGAATTTAAACATGACAGGCAAAGATGCAGGGATGATATGAACAGATAATTGTGTACCGTTAATTGAATTTAAACGTGACATACAAGCATGATGAGTGTGACGGACCAAGCTTCGTTGTCAAGCTAGGTCAATGGCGTCTAAACGGCTATCCTTTCACCGTTTAGTCTCTTTTACGCTAAAGCTAGGTAATGGCCTAAGACATGGCCCAAATCAAGAGATGCAAGTTTCACTTGCCTATCACCGGGGACGACGGTTACGAAGGTTCGTTTCCGCGGAAGCTAGCCTACGGGGATCGCTGTTATGGGGAACAATCATCAAAACACAAGTATTTTATTAGGGTTTCATAAAAATTACAATAGGATATGAAAACAACGGTAGATCGATTTCTTACCGAGAGGGGGCGGAAGAAACACTCCGGGGAACCCTAGGATCAGATCTGGGAAGGATTGGGGAAGTTTGGAGAAACTAGGGTTTTGGGGGATTTTGGGGATTTGATGGGTTTTGATGGAGATTTGGGGAAGTTTGGAGGTAGATAGAGTGAATGGATGGATTGGATGATGGATTTAGGGCTTGGAATGGAGGATTGAAGCTTGGAGAAAGATGGGGGCTCTATGGGGGCGATTTTAGGGTTTTAGGTCGTGTTGGAGGAAGAAGAAACGTTTAGGAGGGGTATAAATAGGTTGGGATGGCGGTTGCCCAGAAATTAGGGTTTTAACACTGGTTAGTCGGTCAAAGAACAACCACTGACCGACTAGTTTGACAACTAGTCGGTCGGTCGACCAACGCAGACCGACTAAGTGCAAACAGTAACTCCTGAACGAAAATAGGATTTAGAGTTAGTCGGTCCATGAACAATTACTGACCGACTAGTTTAGCATCTAGTCGGTCGATGAACGTTCTTAGACCGACTAAGAGTAAACAGTAACTCCTGAGAAATTTAGAAAGCTAACTAGTCGGTCCAAGAAGGATTGCCGACCGACTGGATCGACATCTAGTCGGTCGGTGCCCCTTCTTATACCGGCTAATGAGCACCAAAAGTTCCGATACGGAGCGCGAAGCTTCGGGAAGATTTCTATGGCTTCTAGGATCGATTTATACTCTAAGATATGAGCGATTTGAAGCTCGTCACGAATGACGTACTCCGAAATCGACGATCGAAGGAAGAAGATAGAAAAATCACGACGAAACGATCGAAAGTGAAAGCATGGGCGACAAAAACCACACATCCAAGGAGAAAATCCACCAAGCATATATTATAATATAAATAATCCAATTACACGGAAACCAGTCGTTACATCCTACCCACCTTAGAATAAAGTCTGTCCTCGGACTTTCTAACTATAGCTATATCTAGTCACCCTAGTAACTACCCTCAACCAATATCGCATCAAAATTTCAACCAAGTACATTCATTTCAAGTGCTTATATATATATGTACTCTAGGTAGTCAATTATTAACACCACGGGAGTAAATATATATTCACGCACACAGTACACTTATACTTATTATAATCAAACAACTCCATTCACGTATTCAAATCATTCATATAGGCAAGTATATTCCATATAACCATAGAACACTTACTACACACTGTATGAAAATAACCAAGTCTCTTACTTATTTGAAAATAATTTCACACTAGAAAATACCATCGGAATCTACACGTACAGGTAACTACCTATGGACAAGACAATAAGAGTACACTAGTCCCTATATCTCCTAGTATGCGCCAAACAATCAATCATGCGAAATCACACCATATGATTTTTTTTAAAACAAGTTCACTATATCTAATATACATTCACAATCATTATAATTTCACAATTTATAATCATTTAAATGCATGCACACATTTCACCGTATTACCACTTCATATATATAGTCCTATAGCTATAATCACGACACACCACACATACCATAGTTACCAATTCCTATAACTATCACATACTTACCCGTGCATGGTGCACACCCACACACGCTAATGTTTCATTCGTGTATACACCAATCACACCATTATAAGTTTAGCACATCTACGCACCTAGTTTAGCTAGCGCACATATATTCACGCAACCAAATCCTTAGTGAATAACTATACCACAAGACCAACTCACATAACTATATATTGGTATAGCCACCCACAATCGTGTGCGTAACACAACCAGGCACAAATAATCCAAACATTATACATATATCATCCATCACTATACACCAACCACATACAATACACCAATGTACCTAGAGTGTACCCACTCAAACTTGAGTGAGACTCAAAATCATAGCGGAATAATTCCATATACATAACATAGCATCCACACGTATGCCAAAACTAGCTAATGCATACACGCCTATCAACATAACCACATACATATCTAAATGTCAAACACCCTTAATATCTAACCAGATAATACCACATATTTCAATCACTTCATATACCATGACATTATTACAACATTAGCACACCTATAATCACATTATTCTTCCTAATAAAAGTATTTACTTATAGTCACATCCAAGCATCGTATATATTCATACCATCCACCTAGAATTGGTACATCATTACACATTCACTTCACACAAAAGTTAAGATATGCAGTAGTCGGGTATACCTCATGGTATACACGCATACGACATCTCATAAAAACAAGTAATACTAATCAAACATTATAATCCTACTATCATATGTATATCACCCTTACACTCATGCAGCCAATACATAACTACCTACACATAACATACCAATACCAACACACATACAACTTCATATGCACCATGAAATTAAATACACTACGACGACACATCAAATTACACTAATGGGGCCCCCACCAAACTATATTAAGGTCGACACGGCGACGACAAGCTCTATTGGCTAGACAAAAGGGAAGAAACTGAAATCAAAAGCGTAACGAATGAAAACGGTTGTGTAATGATGTAATGATGCTCCATTAGGACACATGGAAAATAGTGTAAATTGCATATTCTAAAATACTAAAAGTTTGAAAACCGTTATACTTCAAGGTTGGAGTCCTTTTCCGAAAAAAAAAAAATATTTAGAGGTCGACAAAACAAATTGGTTGAAATAAGTTTGAGTCGAATATACATAATAGGAGAAAACGGTTTATTGGCTCATGTAAGGTCATTAAAAGGAAGTGAATCATTCACACGAATTTTGAGGTCGTAGTACTTGATATATAAAAAATTAATTGAAGTTCTACTTTAGAAATCGTTTTTTTTTTGAAATATTTTTTTGACGTATGGAAGATAATAACATCTTTTATATCGATACGAAAGTATATGCTGAAGATATTATAAACTCTAAAATCTCAACACAAGTTTCGATATCTAAAAACATAAATAATTTAAGTCGGCGGAGGAGCATGAAACCTTACATATATCAAAAGTGTTTCGAACAAATTCAAACTTAACGAAAGAAGAAGATCGAAGATACTTTTAGGGAAACAAGGATTCGCCAAAAGAACGCGTTGGTATAAAAACTTTTGAAGTACGAGTACGACGAACCTATAATTGATACATACAAAATTTGTTGAAGTCCATTCAGTTTCGGAAAAATACCCCTAAAGGTATGTAAGATAAGTGGTTAAAATAAATTTTTGTATTTAGGAGAAAGGGACGGTATATCGAACCATCAGGATAGTAATAAAGCTTAAAAATCGAAATGCGAAAGATACATTGTTAGAAAAATAGTACAAGATAGTAATTTTAAGATTACGACCAAAAGCCTTCAAAATTCAAGAACGACTTTGAACTCCATCGAAATTTAGGGAGACATATTTAAAGAAGTTTAGAACGAAATTTAAATTGAGTTAAACTTCAAATAAGGAAAGCATTCGAAAATAACTTCGGAAGAATCAAGATTTGCAACGGAAAACATTTGAAAGATCAAGGATAATTGGAATGAGGTGGTCATGTGAATTGAGGACAAGGGAAGCGGTTACGGAAACGTAATTTTCTAAAAATTTGTAGTCGGGAAAATGTTTGAACACAACTTGGATTTGTTGAAAGCTGAAATCATCAGTGACTTGAAAAGTATATTAAGGGAGCGCAACGAGTCATTTGAATATCATAAATAAGAAGGGAAAATTCATAAATCGAATTTGGAAAATAGTTAAATCGATTTATGAAAAGGGACAAGATATTCAAATAGGTATGAAAGGTATAGGCTGTAAAACATTATAAAACAGTAATCAAAATCTCGTCAAAACTTTCGAATTTCAAAAATTAATTTAAGTCAACGAAAGAGTACGAGATTCAAGTATACATATAACAATTGAAATTCCATTTAGCTTGGAAAAGATTTTAAAGCATGTATGTCATGCGATAAAAATGGATCTCATAGTTAGAAAATGGTACATCGAATTCTTCCAAAATAGTTTTGGAGTCATTAAACCACAATGCGATAATATAGACAAGAAAATGGTTACGAGATAGCAATTATAATTACGACTATTAGACTCCGAAATCTACAAGGAATTTTGACTCAGTCGAAAGGCGAGAAATTCAAGTATATACGTAACGGGTTTAAAACAAAATTTAAACTTAACGAAAACTTTAATAAGGGAAATCGAAAATAACTTTGAAAGAAATTAAGCCTTGCCAATGGGGGCATTCGAAGGATCAACGATTATAGAAATGTGGTGGTCAGGGGAATCGAGGCAAGGGATTTGGTCGGGTGATCGAAACATAAACACGCCTAGGTTATGACTTAGGAAAATCTATGGGGAACTCCTACGGTCAACCAGCTAAAGATTATGGAACTAAGCGCTAAGACTCCCTAAGGGCTAGACAGCGATGAAATGAGTTCAGCTTGGCCCGAAATCGACGAACCCAAGCGAGAGGCCAAAGAATTCTAGAAGTCTATCCTAGTCAAGCTAGACAGGAACCACTAAGGTAACTCCTACGACGACCAAATCAACTCCTAGCGGGGAGTCTAACTAACAATCAGGGGCCTCTAACTAGCAAGCACGGACGTCTAACCAAGTCTCACTATGGTCCTGATCTAATGGATTTCCTATCAAGCTGGGACAGGTGCTCTAACACTCCTACTAGCCACATAAGACATATGGACGCTAAAAACCTAGACTCGGGCTTATAACTTGGATGTTCTAATTCATTTAATGGACATTCTATAATTATTATTGTTGTTCCGATAGTTCGCATTTGCAAATGGACCTGCATGGGCCACCATTAAAACCTGTCACGCCCCGCTTCCCAAAAAAAATGTGGAGTCGAGACGTGAGAAGGTCCGCACAGACTTAAAGCCGTGAAGCTCCAAGTCTGATAAGCGTATAAAAATCACTTATTTTGGCAAGTCCTTGCAAAGCGAAACGAAACAACAATGATAATAAGGAATTGAGACGACATTTCATTGAATCTCCAAATGTCCATAAACAAATTACAATATCGCAGAAAAGCCACCAGGCTAAAAGAAAAAGGGATCTAAGGCCCAAACATGGCCAACAAAGAATAACATACATCCAAGGGTGCCACGCACCAAC
Source organism: Scilla litardierei (assembly GCA_030789695.1). Lineage (NCBI taxonomy): Eukaryota > Viridiplantae > Streptophyta > Magnoliopsida > Asparagales > Asparagaceae > Scilla > Scilla litardierei. The sequence goes on from CM061131.1 coordinate 47,187,406, forward strand.
GACTAACAGCAAACCTAAACAAGGAAGCGAACACAAGCGGTCTCCAAGACAGGCCCCTGGTGTCCACTCACCACCACAGCAAACATCAGCATCAGCAACACCACATTCCCTGCAACAAGACTCTGGCTCGGCAACTAACATGCGACACCCAAAGAGAAAGGGGCACATGTCAGCAAGTCTAAAAAGACTTGGGCAAGGAAACTGAAAGTGAATAACAACCTAGCATTTAAATGTTAAACAATGGCATGGCAGTTAAGTATGATGCAATAGTTAAAAGAGAGGCAAACACGCACGATGTAGCAAAAGCTACCAAATCACTAATCACTTATCACTTATCACTTATCACTGTTAATCACTTAGTGCATAGAGAGTCCACCTGCTGGCCCGCTCGTGGCTCAGGCCGCTTATCTCTATCACTATTAACCACTTAAACACTTAGTGCATAGAGAGTCCACCTACTGGCCAGCTCGTGGCTCAGGCCGCTTATCTCTATCACTATTAATCATTTGTGCACTAGAGAGTCCACCTGCTGGCCGGAGTGGCGGATCAGGCCAACTCGGGCTCAGGCCGCTTATCTCTTACCCCACCCATATGTGTCGAGCGTTGGGATTTCCAACTCACCGAGCTCGCTTCTGGATCACGAGCCAGGAAGTGTAATTGGCATAGGGTTGTGCCCGCAACGCAGGTGCCTAGCCGGTATCCGAGCGTTGGGGTTTCCAACTACAGGGCTCGCTTCTGGAACACGAGCCAGGAATATAATTGGCATAGGGTTGTGCCCGCAATGCAGGTGCCTAGCCGGTATCCGAGCGTTGGGGTTTCCAACTACAGGGCTCGCTTCTGGAACACGAGCCAGGAATATAATGTTGTAGCGTGTGCTACGCAATCACGATAAATAATCACTATGCAATGACATGAACAGATATTTGCGTACCGTTAATAGAATTTAAACATGACAGGCAAAGATGCAGGGATGATATGAACAGATAATTGCGTACCGTTAATTGAATTTAAACGTGACATACAAGCATGATGAGGGTGACGGACCAAGCTTCGTTGTCAAGCTAGGTCAATGGCGTCTAAACGGCTATCCTTTCACCGTTTAGTCTCTTTTACGCTAAAGCTAGGTAATGGCCTAAGACATGGCCCAAATCAAGAGATGCAAGTTTCACTTGCCTATCACCGGGGACGACGGTTACGAAGGTTCGTTTCCGCGGAAGCTAGCCTACGGGGATCGCTGTTATGGGGAACAATCATCAAAACACAAGTATTTTATTAGGGTTTCATAAAAATTACAATAGGATATGAAAACAACGGTAGATCGATTTCTTACCGAGAGGGGGCGGAAGAAACACTCCGGGGAACCCTAGGATCAGATCTGGGAAGGATTGGGGAAGTTTGGAGAAACTAGGGTTTTGGGGGATTTTGGGGATTTGATGGATTTTGATGGAGATTTGGGGAAGTTTGGAGGTAGATAGAGTGAATGGATGGATTGGATGATGGATTTAGGGCTTGGAATGGAGGATTGAAGCTTGGAGGAAGATGGGGGCTCTATGGGGGCGATTTTAGGGTTTTAGGTCGTGTTGGAGGAAGAAGAAACGTTTAGGAGGGGTATAAATAGGTTGGGCTGGCGGCTGCCCAGAAATTAGGGTTTTAACACTGGTTAGTCGGTCAAAGAACAACCACTGACCGACTAGTTTGACAACTAGTCGGTCGGTCGACCAGCGCAGACCGACTAAGTGCAAACAGTAACTCCTGAACGAAAATAGGATTTAGAGTTAGTCGGTCCATGAACAATTACTGACCGACTAGTTTAGCATCTAGTCGGTCGATGAACGTTCTTAGACCGACTAAGAGTAAACAGTAACTCCTGAGAAATTTAGAAAGCTAACTAGTCGGTCCAAGAAGGATTGCCGACCGACTGGATCGACATCTAGTCGGTCGGTGCCCCTTCTTATACCGGCTAATGAGCACCAAAAGTTCCGATATGGAGCGCGGAGCTTCGGGAAGATTTCTATGGCTTCTAGGATCGATTTATACTCTAAGATATGAGCGATTTGAAGCTCGTCACGAATGACTTACTCCGAAATCGACGATCGAAGGAAGAAGATAGAAAAATCACTACGAAACGATCGAAAGTGAAAGCATGGGCGACAAAAACCACACATCCAAGGAGAAAATCCACCAAGCATATATTATAATATAAATAATCCAATTACACGGAAACCAGTCGTTACAACTGTTTCGTATCACCTCACGCCTGAAGTTGTGCGGTGAGACTGTGACTGAGAAAATGTTACTGGAAAAGACGTTTACGTCTTTCCACGAGAAGGACATGATCCTTATGCAACAATACCGTGAGAGAAATTTCACGAAGTACTCTGATCTGCTTTCATGTCTGCTAATGGCTGAACAGAACAAAGATTTGTTGGTTGTCACTCACAACCTGCGCCCTCCTGGCTCCGCTCCACTGTCACCTCCTGCAGAGGCACACTTCCAGTCTTCCCAGAAGAAGAAGATGGACAAGAAGGCTAAATTCCAGAAATGGAAAGAACAGAAGAAGCGGAAGAAGGCCACTCCCCAAGATCCTCCTCAGAACCAGAAGTTCGTGGAAAAGAAGCAAAAGTGGACGTCCAAATGTGGTACTCCCAAGAAAGACTGGGAGGATAAGTGCTCCAAATGCGGAATGACGGGCCACTGGTCCAGAATCTGCCGCAGCCAGAAACACCTACAGGACCTCTACCAGGCAAGCCTCGAGCTGAGACAAACCTGATAGAGAGCACAGCGTTGCCAGAGACCTCATGGACTCCTGAAGATTTCATGGGAGACGACACTCTCTAGTTTTGGACCATAAACAATTGTTATTGCTAGCAATGTATCTTCTTTTCATGCATCGTATCTATTTTTTATTCCATGTCGAACAATCTTTTGATCATCTTAAATGAAAGTAGATCTTTTCTTTTTCATATTATTTACTGGTTAAATGTCTTTCTTAATATAGATATGGAATCAATTTGCCTAGTGGACAGTGCATCGACGCACTCGATCCTTCAAAACATAGACTACTTCACGAGCATAAGTAGCTACTCTGGTCCACTGAGAACAATCTCAGGACCAACTAACATAATCGAAGGATCAGGGGAAGCAATCATATTGCCCCCCCCCCCCCCAGTAACACACAAATCACACTTAGGACTGCGTTATACTCCCTTAAATCCATCCGCAACCTCCTAAGCTTTAAAGATATCCGTTTAAACGGATATCACTTAGAGACTGTCGAGGAAAATGAAAGGGAATACTTGCTTGTAACGTCTCTTACAAATGGTTCAAAAACCATTGTGGAACATTTCAAGGGACTCCCGTCGGGACTCTACCAAACAAATATACAAACTCCAGAAACATCAATGGCGGAGCACCTGCAGTGCCCCCAAACACCAGAATTCCAACTCTGGCATAGTAGACTGGGACATCCTGGATCTGTTATGATGTACCGTATCATAAAAAGCTCCAGGGGTATAGACTTGAAGAACATGAAGATTCTTCAAAAAGGTAAATTCTCACATCCACCCTGTTACAAGGGTAAACTGATTACGAGACCCTCTCCACTGAAAGTGGACCGGGAGTCTCCAAGTTTTCTGGAAAGAATTCACGGAGACATTTGTGGGCCTATACACCCATCACGTGGTCCGTTCAGGTACTTTATGATCCTGATTGACGCATCTGCTAAGTGGTCACATTTGTGTCTACTGTCCACCTGAAACCTTGCACTGTCTAAGCTTTTAGCTCAGATAATCAGGTTACGGGCCCACTTCCCCGACTACCAGATAAAGAAACTTCATCTGGACAATGCGGGGGAGTTTACATCATAAGTCTTTCTAGACTATTTCCAAGCACAGGGAATTGAAGTCGAACATCCTGTAGCGCATGTTCACACCCAAAACGGGTTAGCAGAATCTCTAATTAAGAGACTGCAATGGATTGCTCGTCCATTAATACTTCAATCCCAGCTGCCAGTGAATGCATGGGGTCATGCAATTTTGCATGCTTGTTGTATAGATTCATAGGAAATCTGTAAGCCTGAAGCTTGGTCAGATGAGGGGGAGTCAACTGCAGAGTTGTACTCTTTTCCCTTGGCTACTGGTTTTTTTTCACAGGGTTTTCCGTAGTCAAGGTTTTGACGAGGCAACATCGTTGACTCTGGATCCTGAAGTATCCACCCCTAGACACATCCCTAAAACAGGGGAAGTTATGGATTAACTGTTCTTTATTTAACAAGGCAGTTATCCTAACTCGGATCCTGAAGAATCCACCTCTTATTCAATGTTGGTTGGATAAGGGGAAGTGTTATGAATAGGCCCATGAGGCTTGTTACGACCTAAAGATCGTGATAGCCCGATTTTCTACCCCCAATCACCAAACTCCCCACCCACGTCATTCCTCCGTCACGAAGGCCGACGGGCCCAACGCTGGGGCGCCAATCCCGTGACTTCAGAGACTGCGCCTAAATCACCCACGGCAGAGCGCCTGGTTACCCCGGAGCCCGACGCGGCTGAAGGAAGAGCGCACCCTATTATGGACGGTGGTAGAGCCGCACTTCTCCAGGATCCGGGTCTGTAGCATCGTACCTCAGACGCCATCAAAGCGACCTGGCGACCTGGCGACCTGAGCCGCACTCCTTCCATCACCAGGGCTACCCGGCGACCCATCGGTAGCGCCATATCTTGGACGCGCACCGACGACTCTTCGGCACATTAGACACGACAAACAACCTAGTACAAAAGGACGCTACTGACAGTAACACCATCCGACCGTCTGGCAAAGCACCCCTGGCCGCTGCGCCCCCTGACACTTAATGCTTTCGGCCCTGACACCTTGACGAAAGCGCCCCTGGCCGTTGCGACATCTGACAAAAGCGTGGCTGACACTCCTGTTCCTAATATCCTCGTCCGAAGCTTCTGCTGACAGCAGGGCCAGCTCAGCACGTCGAGTCAGCATGCCAGGTCAGCCCCACCTAACCGCCTCTGACAGGTATAAATACCCCTTCACTTCTTACGGTAGGGAGGTTGGCAAATTCACTCTCAATCTTATTACTCACACACAAGGGCAAAGGTCATCCATACCTTTGTTCTTCCTCTCATAGCTCGTCACTTACGGTCGACTCACCTTCAGTCCAACCTGCGTGTCTAGCCCCCGCTTTAAGTCCTATTACTGACATAGGCATCAGAGAGGCTAAGGGTTGGACCCCAACCCGGCCTTTCTGACGAGTTGCTCCTTGTGCAGGTCAGCTCACCATCACCGGCAGTGCTCACCCTCGTCCTAGGCCGGACGGTCCCTTTGCTGCATCCTACTGAATCTGATACCGTGTTCTGCTTCCGCAACAAATTTAGCCTCATCAACCCATCAACCACTGGTCAAATAGCCTACCCTAATCCCGTCATTAGCATAACCACCATGCCCTTGGTTCCCCATAATACAAATTCATTGTACACGAGTTCTACCCCGCAATAATTGGTGCCGTCTGTAGGAATGAAGGGTCACACCCATGTCAAGTCCCATACCAGGCAACCGAAACCCTGACCACAGAAAGGACCCCATGGATCAAGAATCCCACCCCCATCGATCCCGTGACTTCTGCGACTAATCCACCCCCAGGGGTGGAGGTCGAAACGGTCCAGGCATCAGCCCGTGCAGTGCAGCAGAGCTTCGAGGCCTTCGCCAAGATGATGGCAGGCTTCATAACAGCTAGAACCGAAGCACCCCCGGGCTCTCGGAGCCCCCGAACGTGAGGCAGAATCTTCACCCTCAGTTCATTGAAGAGATGGGGGACAAAGGGTTCGCCGAGGAGATTG